>CM050406.1:27018740-27611397 GCA_027580255.1 Therioaphis trifolii
AGATGGTACTTTAGAGAGGTCATTTTTCCAAAATCTCCATAGTTTTTCCAGTAATCAAGAATAACGATCGAAAAACTGAGTAAAAACGGTAAAATCGGTAAAATCCGCCGTAAACGAGATTTTCACTGTTCAGATTTTAGGTATTTAGTCATAAATCGAAAAGTATTGAAGCTAGAAACTTGAAAATTTTATCCAATATCAAATACATACTTTTTTATATTGGACAACATTTTCAGAACAATTATAGCACTTTTGACATAAATATAGAACTTTTAATTTACCAAATTGTTTGAAAGTTTTTATGTAATATAATTTTAAATATTTGACAAAAAGTTCTGAAAATTTAATATGACCTTACTCATATACCTACCTAATTATCCTAACAAAAATTCAAAAATCGTGGCTCAGGATTTTTTTTTTATACACACTTTAATAAATTGTTATACGATTTTTTACGATATTGTCTGATTTCTTTTAAGTTTATTTCTAAAGTAATATTGAGTATTTGTTAGAATGTTCTGAAATTGTAATACAAGTTTACTCTTATACTAAACTATCAATACCGAAAAAATATCAATAATCGTACTGACTCAAGATTTTTTTTCCAAGCATTTAAAAAATTATACAAATAACCGTAAAATACGTAAACAGTATTTAAATAATAATATATTATATTACACTGATGCTTTGCTCAGAATCGTTTTATACTAAAGAAATGAGTCATCATTTCTTTACAACTTAATACATTCATCACCAATATCTTGTCCGAGGACCGAAGGGACGAAGGACGAACTTGTACCACCATCATCTCACTTACCAGCTAACTATCTTAACACTAAACATTTCGTAGTAACAGTGGTTTTTTATATATAATTGATTCATTTAAAATGTCATGTCACATTATTTATTCTTATGATTGTTCTGATTAATGAAATGTATTAAATGTTTATGATTTAATGAATTATTATCGAATTTACTTGTAAAATTAATGCCATTATAATATATTGTTACATACAATACATACAAAGTATGTTGTAAATGAGTAATTGGATAATCTCTTACACACACACACACATACAAACACACACACACACACTCTATGTTTCGTGTACACTCTATGGTTCGTGTACAATCTATGTTTCGTGTACACTCTATGTGTCGTGTACACTCTATGTGTCGTGTACACTCTATGTTTCGTGTACACTCTATGTTTCCTGTACACTCTATGTTTCGTGTACACTCTATGTTTCGTGTACACTCTATGTGCCGTGTACACTCTATGTTTCGTGTACAATCTATGTTTCGTGTACAATCTATGTTTCGTGTACACTCTATGTTTCGTGTACACTCTATGTTTTGTGTACACTCTATGTGTCGTGTACACTCTATGTGTCGTGTACACTCTATGTGCCGTGTACACTCTATGTTTCGTGTACAATCTATGTTTCGTGTACACTCTATGTTTCGTGTACAATCTATGTTCCGTGTACAATCTATGTTTTGTGTACAATCTATGTTTCGTGTACAGAGATATCAGATGAAAATAAAAACCGGGGACTGAGCGCTCTCGAGTCGTTAGATCTAAAGCGGCCCCTACACAATCAATATTATTGCGCAATATAAATATTGTGCAATATTATATTGTACAATATTTTTGAATACAAACGATTCAATGTTTTTGTGCAATATATTCAGTTTGAAATAACTATTCACTGAGAGCAGATTAGTGATTTTAGATTTTATATTTTAAAATTATTAATAATATTAATTTATTATTATTATGTCTCAAAAACGGAAAGCGTGTTGTAAGCTCTTTTCGATAATTAGTTCTCAGACTATTAATTTTCTTTTTCACAATTTCTTTGTCTGCATTTGGGTCCACTTCTTTATATTTTTCAATTAATACATTATATGCCTCATTCTTCAGGTTTCTATCACTATATTCAGTACTTTTAACTTTCCATAAAGCTGTATGTTGGCGATATAATTGCAATAGTTCAATCATAAATTCGCGGTCTTCATTGCGTACCTTCTACCTACTCTTCGACAACTACAATTTGTTTTCACAGCATTTCTCTAATTTATATTCATTTTTCTCAATATTTTAACTTTCATTTAAGTATATTTTGAAAAAAAAAACTATCAGCCGCGTACAAATGTTGTTACAATTAATTAGATTCCTACTCCTAAGTCATTGGTAGGTAATAGATCAAACAATTATATTTACTGGTTATAAGCTACATTTGTTTTGTTTTTTTTCTTTTTAATTTCCAATTAGTTTGTCCTAGTACCTAATTTAACACACACACACACACACACACACACACACACACACACACACACACACACACACACACACACACACACACACACACACACATATGACATATGACACACAACGACTGACGACCGTTTATGCATCTTCTTTTAATAATAATTATCAATTATTATTATTTTAAAATTATTATTACGTTACAGTAGTACTGTATATTAAATATTAGGTATATCGGCCGTTATTCGAATATTATATTTAATATAATATTTATAATTTATTATTTTATTATGATATAACTTCAGAAAAATAGCCGAAATCTCCCAAAAAACTTCGGAAAAGTAAAAAAAGTCTTCTGTGCTTCACTTAAATTGATTGGAGTACTTGAATTTTGAGGCAAATAAAGAATTTAAATCAATATCAAAATTCTGTGCCTGAGAGACAGAGTACCATAACACGAGAAAAAAAGATGATGAATTTTGATTTTTGAGGTAAATAAAGATGTGAAATCAAACCTCAAAAGTCTGTGCTTAGTAGATGCCAGAGAGAGAATAAAGTTCCTGTTAAAATTGTGGTGAATAAAGAAGTGAAATCAAATCTCAACATTTTGTGCTAAAACTAGCAAAATTGACTATAAAATTCGATGACATGAAATTTCACCACATTTTCAAGTACAAAAAAAAAATTGCACAGAACGAAGTATATTCTCGGACATGCGAATTTTCGCGGGCAAATATTTTTGGTTCTGTGCAATTTTTTTTTTGCTCACCAAAATTATACAAATAACCGTAAAATACGTAAACAGTATTTAAATAATGATATATTATATTACACTGAAGCTTTGCTCAGAATCGTTTTATACTAAAGAAATGAGTCATCATTTCTTTAAAACTTAATACATTCATCACCAATATCTTGTCCGAGGACCGAAGGGACGAAGGACGAACTTGTACCACCATCATCTCACTTACCAGCTTTTTTTTTTTTTTAAATAAAGGCTAAGATACAACTGACATACACATCGCCTAAGAAGTGTACTACGACTAATGTGAGTATTCGATTTTTGAATCGAAATTTTCGTCGCACGACTTTTCTCGAGACCTTAAATGTGGTGTAAAAAAAAAAAAAAAATTTTAAAAAATGAAACAAAAAAGACATCGTGTAGGTAGATCAGTCATTTCCGGCGAAACTCAAACTCATCCGTCGCTGCGTCAAAGCGACCGGAGGTGAAACGAACGGCAGGGTTAATGTGTCGAGTGTGCAGAGGTGTATAATGAAATCCACGAACCTTCTTACTTTGTGAAGTACAAAAACATAAAAATAATAATAATAAAATAAAAAACGCCTACGTGATTTAAGAAAAAAAAAAAGTTTATAATATTATATCCAAACCTTACGGTGTTTACACCGACCCTCGGTTGATTATTTTATTTTCGATTATAAGAGTGAAAAAATTACTCACGCCTCGCGATCACAGCACCGCGCGCGTTCACGTGTTACGCTCCCCGCATGAATGGTATTTCGCATCGATTACAATAATTATTCGAGTGTATCTAGTAATGTTTTGCATCAGACCACGCGGTTATGCACGCAATTGGCTGCTGCGGGTAGGTACGGTGGTGGTTTTCAGAGAAACGGTCCAGGAAGTTGTATGCTACAAAGGGCCCAAAAATGATCGAAAAAAACCATGAAATTACAAATCGTGGGAGCTTTACTTACACCCCACCTCCAACCATAGATTTATTTTCAATAACATATTCAACGAAAATAATTAGGTAATTACAATTTTGGTAGTATGAGATAGCATCATAGCATGTCTTCACTCCATACTAAATATATTACTCTATTATTAATGAAAGGTCAGAATTTCAAGTTCCCATGACATTCGGAATAAAAATGGAACTTGAAAACAGTACGCCATATGAAAGTTTATTACTAATAAAATATTCGATGTTTGAATAAAATTCGTGAAACTTTAAAAGGACATTACTTATATCGTACTTTTGTCTGATGATACTGAAAACATCTTAAAAATTATTTTTAGGATTTTTTCCATTTTTTCAACAAGCGTTTATTTAAATAATTTTACGATTTTCACGGAATCGAAAGCTATTACATAAAATTTGAAATTTAAATGTTTGTAAAACATAACTGATTCATACTGCCATTTTGAGTACATATAGAACAACAACATGTTGATGAAAAAAAATTTGTTTATTTTTAATATTCACTTTAAAATGAATATATTCATTATCTAATCCTAGGAGCGAAGAATACCCCATTTTAATATATTCATACCTCAGGGTGTGAAATGTAAAGTATTTCCATTTTTTTTTTTTTTTTTTTTTTTTTTTTTTTTAATAAAGTAAAACACAAGTAATTTAATTCCAGAACAAATACAGTTCATATATTTAGGTTATCAAATATTAAACACATCTGGTGAGCAATGAGTAAAACGACAAATAATAATAACAAACATAAAATCAAAATATTCAATACAACTAGTGAACGGCAAGTACAACTTCAAAATACATAAACTCAAAACAAGTAAAACAACCAGTTAGTAGTAAATACAGCTTAAAATAACAATAATTACAAAATATATAAATAATAATAACAAACATACAATCAAAATATCAAATACACAACTAGTGAACAGCAATTAATACAACTTCAAAATATATAAAATCAAAACAACCGAAAAGTAGTAAGTGCAACTTGAAATAACAATAAAAAAATACATAAATTCAAAATATTACAATATAAAATCAGTGCGCAGCGACGAACGACAATGACAAAATAAATAAAATCAAAACAAGAGAAACAACTGGTGACAAGTAAGTACAAAACATTGAAAATAACAGTGGAAAAACATGAAAAACGAGTAAAACGAAACGGTCGAAACTCGACGTCTCGCACGTCGTCCTGCAGAAGACAGCCACGTTGCTGTCGGGATCCTAAAGGAAGTCCCCTTCGTCGTCGTCGTCGCGATGCGCCGCACAACATAACCAATCGGCCGATAACTTCTTGGCGCGCATCCAGAGTCGTCGGGCGGCCGCTGCGAACGCCGCGGCGCGCCGTCGACGAGGCGCGACGGTTTGCGCGGTCGTTCCCGGTACGGCGCCCACCAGCAGTTCCGGGGCAGCGTGACGGCCACGGTGGCGTCCGGAAAACCCGATGTCTCCGGCCATCGGTTCGCCGGCGCCCCGTGACGTCACGGGTCTCCAACTCGCGGGATCGTCGTCACGCGGCCGCGAAAGTAGCGGCCCGCACGGAAAAGTACACGCACATCGTGGCCACGTGTGGGCGCGTCGTTCCTCGTGTCGTGCGGCAGTCAGGGCCCGCAGGAATGCGTCGATCGAGTAGTCCGGCGTCCGCGACATGGCCAGGTCCAGCGTGTCGGCCAGCGGACGGTCGCCGACTTCGGAGGGCGCGACCGCGACCGCGACGGACTCCGTTTCCTCGGTCGGTCCGAGGGCGGCGACGGCGGGGTCGATGTTCAGTCGTCTCAAAAACGCGTCGATAGAATAGTAGTCGGACTCGGTGTCCGGGCCCGGTCCGTTCCCGACGTCTGCGTCGGCCATCGAGGGTTAGGTACTAGAAAGACTAGAAGTGAAAATTGGGGCTTCCTCGAAGACGAGGATTTATAGGGGTAAAAGTCAAACGAACGGTATCGCAAGAGAATCGTCCGCAACTCGGCCAATGTCAGTGTAAGAATCAAAAAGTAAGTATCGTGTCCGTGGTCATCGGACCACTGACGCGTTTGCGTTTCAATTCCGACTCGGAAAAAAAAGTCACTTGTTTATTTGGATTACTGGCCGTCACCAGGGGAACGAGATTATTGCACGTGGCCAGCACGTAGATCTGTGCGATTCTTTTCCCGTCTTCGTGTGCGGATTGAAAATAGCCTGTGGCTGTGCCGACGTCCAACGGCGTCTCATATCGGCTACGCACCCCAGTTGCGAGTAGGCCCCCCTCCAACATTACTGGAGTGATTCAAAAAAATCACCAAAGCTAAATATTTATATGATTGATCTTTATTTTATACGTCTGACTCTAGAAACATTGGAAAATATAAAAAAAATAATTTGTGATAATATTTCATAGTCTCGTTGTAAACGTAAAGCATCGGAAATAATCGACCGATTTGCCAAGGTGGAAA
Source organism: Therioaphis trifolii (assembly GCA_027580255.1). NCBI lineage: Eukaryota > Metazoa > Arthropoda > Insecta > Hemiptera > Aphididae > Therioaphis > Therioaphis trifolii. Next base: position 27,025,175 of record CM050406.1, read on the forward strand.
GAAAAGTATCTTTGAAATTATAATTTTATAAATTTAAATCGTTTATACTAAAACAACTTAATCAGCTAATTGTACATAGATGATTAATAAAATGTGTGTTCTTGGTATTCTGATTATTGGAGACACATTTTATAACCTGCAAGCACAAAAATATTAAACTGGTAGTTCTAAAAGTCCTCAGCCCCCAAAAGTTCAGTCTTGTGTCAGTTCTGTTTGAGCCACTGTTTCTGCCAAAAGACACGAGTCAGTCGATGTTATTCTACTTCTACACAGTGAGTAGGTACATTAATGTTCTTAATTTCAAATTGAACTTCGTTCGAAAAAATTTATTTTCTTCAACGCCTTTCGAAAACAGTTGTTTACTCATTTGCACGTAGAAGTGAAAAGACTCGAAGTTTCAAAAAGATTCGAAACTAAGGTGTCGGTCGATGTTATCCAACTTCTACACAGTGAATACATTAATGTTCTTCATTTCAAATTAAACTTCGTTCGAAAAAATGTTTTTTCATCACATCGAGTCGAAAACAGTTGTTTACTCATATTCACGGAGAAGTGAAAAGACTCGAAGTTTCAAAAAGATTCGAAACGATGGTGTCGGTAAATGTTATTCTACTTCTACACAGTAAATACATTAATATTCTTCATTTCAAATTGAGACACTTATAAGAACAAGGGCCCTATTAAAACTTTCAATTTTTTTCAGGAGACAAAAAAAACATATTCAGTTTAAAATTATTAATATGATTACAAATTTTGAATTATCTTCATATTTAATACCTTCAAGCTTATAATTTTTTTCAGTTAGAAGTTAATTTGAATATTTCAGTATGTCAAAGTATTTGTTTGAAAAATGTAAATTTAGGCCTTTGTTCTAATTAGAATTTTAAACCGTGTGTTTAATTTAAATTTAATGAGACAACACTGGGTTTATGTATGAAATATAACCTTTTTATTAAAAAATTAAATAAATAAACAACAAAATATTTATTCCTTAGAATATTTTATAAATTTAGAAAAAAAAATAATAGAACTTCATGTAGTAAAGTTATCACAAAACATTTTTTTTAGGATACATATTTTTTAATCACAATAGCAATATTTATAATACTAAGTTATAGTTACTAGTTATTTATCATATTTATAACTACACGTCTTCTCATTTAATGTATAACAGTATAAACATGTAATATAATAGCTTTTAATTAAAAATAAAATAAAAAACAACACTTAAATAAGTCATCACAGAATGTTTTGGCACAGTATACTTTATGTGCAAGTCTAAGACTAGGTACATTATTTTCCATGAATGAAAAAAAAAAGAAAACATAACTACATTCAAAACTATATATCACAATATGTTGGTAAACAATACATGTTTTATAACTTTATTCTTAAAAAAAAATGTACTTTACTATATAATATTTTACTTTGTATTATTTTTTATAACCATAATAACTTAATATATTTTACATTATTTGTATTTTTCTAAACTAATCACTTTCTTCATCAATACTATTTTCTTCTAGGCCTTTGATTGACTTATAATAATTAATTTCATTTTCATTTTTTTAAATACTTAGTAAGTTTAAGTATGTCATTTAGTTTTTTGGGATTTATTCTTAATGGTTTGGTGTAAAGTGACTCTTCTGGCAATATCAAATCACATTATTTTACTGTAGGTTTTAACATTTTATACTCATCACATAATAATCCATTTATAGTAGAATGAGCCTCTACTGTACTTTTATGAGAAGAAAATATAAATAGCTTATATTGAGTAATGTAAAACACTTTTTTATTTGAAGTTGTCATTTTCTTTTTAAAATACTTATCAAGTGTACTGGCATAATCTTTTATCATACTTCCTTGAAACTGTACTACTTTAAATTTTCTGTTTATTAAACCAATCCAGTCTTCAACACTTTCTGCACAGTCTACTTTCCTCTGCATTTTTTCTATCACACCGAAGTGCCTATCGCAGGGTAAGAAACTATGGCCACGTTCAGAGAAGTAATGATGAACTATTTCAAATCTTTTATTTGTAACCAAAGTTTGCCAGAACCTCAACATAGTTATATTTTGATTTTGCCCTCGACAGTTATCAGTAAACACATATAATTTCTTAATAATAAATAAAATTAATATAAACTTAAAAATATGTAGAATAATATCAACGTTTTAGACGAGCATGGACATTATGTCAGTATCACAACATCATATCAAATATTTTGATAACAACTAAACATATGGTAGATACTAAACATTTTTCTTTAGTGGAAAAAGGTCCCAACTTCATTCTTTGGGCCCTTTTTCTCCTACAATGAAACTATGATTATACTTTATATCATGTTCCTGTATGAATTTTCGGCCGTTGTTCTACCAAAATATAAAATTAAAAAGATTAAAACTTATGATAAGAAAAAACACATTTATGAAAAATGACTAATAGGGCCCTTGTTCTTATAAGTGTCTCAATTGAATTTCACTCGAAAAAATGATTTTTCTTCCATAGGATTCGAATATGGTTCTTTATTCAGATTCACGTAGAAGTGAAAAAACTCGAAGACCGGAGAGTTAGTGGAAGTCAACGAATGGGTTCTCATTATTAAATTGTTTTGCATTTTATTTTTGCGAATTATGTTTTGTTTAATGTAACAATAGGAGAAACTATTTTCGGTTTTTCGTTAATTTCATTTTTCCCATGAGCGACGACAAAATCTGTTCGTTGCCGTCGATTATTATCGATGTTAGATTGGGTCTGTCACCCAGATTCATGGTTTTTTTTCATCCGCGCGACTTTCAATTAAATTTCATAAATACTTCGACTTTTTCGACGCCCACACTAAACAATCGTACGACGTTTTCGCGTTTTAATGCGTTTGTACGTTCCGATCCCCCAAGCTCCAATTCCCTTTGAACACAATTTAAATCGTCGAATGGCTGCTCTCTTTTTTTTGCCAAACACGCGATTTTCCGTCAAAAAATAATTCTTTCGTGTATGGTATAAAGGTCTTTAGTAGAAAATTGACATTTTTGGCTAATAGTCTAATTAGAATCAAAAATATTTTTATTTTTATATTTTGTTGGTACAAATCGCATAAATCAAAACTATAACTCACTATCAGTGAAAATTATTAAGTGTAGTTGTTTTTTTTGTTTTAAATGTTTATTTTTTTCATCGTTTACATTATGAACAGATTTTTAAATAGGCAATTATTTTCTTAACTTAGGGCTCAGGGCAAGTATAAGTTTATCACAACAAAATTCAAAAATACATAATAAACTTGAATACACGTTACTAAACATTTTATAAATAAATAAATAAATAAATTTATATATATATATATATATATATATATATATATATATATATATATAGATTCATTGATAGATGTATTAATTATAGTCAATAGTATAAGCAATTATTCGTTGAAATATAGTAAGTTTTGTATTTTAAATTTGTAAAAATGAGTTTAAAATTTTAAATGAAAAATAGTTTGATCTTTTAATCAAAGAAAAATGAAAAAAATGTAATTACATAAATTTCACAAAGTTATTTTTCGAACAATTAATATTTTCATCAATTCATACAAATTATCCCAAGGTTTATACAACATTTACCAGGGTAAAATGCTTTTTTTTCTCAATCTTAAATAAAACGTTTTAAACACATTTTTAAAACACTTTGCAACCCTATAGTGTCGACCAATGGACCACTGAACGCTCATTCCGTTCAAAATTTCCACGCAGACCGTTGTGCCTGTAAGTACTACGTCATTGGTTTTAAACGTGGAACGAAAACGACGATTTAAAAATCCAATGTGCGTGCGTGCGTCAGGCGCGGATCCAGAATAGATTTACGGGGGGGTGGACAAATATGTCAATAGAAATTATCCGGGTTTACAATGTTAAAATTGTTTTACATCAGGGTAATGATGATTGAGACGAAGTTTACTTTTAAGTAGTTCAAAAAAATTATTTTTTCAATATTTAGGTTTCTCAAAATTTTATTTTATTACTTTTACAATAATTTTAGTTACATTACTTTTACTACATTTAAGCTAAATTTTACCGCAGCTAATAATTTACAATAAATTATAATCAAATGTACAACTTAAAATTAATTTAATTATTTATTACTTATGATTTTCAAAGTGCAAATGGAATTTTTCTTTTACTTTTGGAGAAACGTTGAATTACTTTTTCAACATCAATGTGAATATATTTGTAATATATTATAATATTTTTGATGTTTGGTGGTGAAAAATCTAAAACCAAGTATGTACCGTTTTAAAACATATTATAAAACTGTATCTGATTAGGCATAGTGTCTCGTATGAAGACAATTTAATTTCTCATTTATGCATGATGTCTCGTATGAGGACATTTCATTTATTCTATCCTGAGACTGATATAAAACGTATTTTAACATTATTATGACTAAAATATATTATTTATATTATTAACTAAGTGTATACAAATTATCATTATGGTTTCTTACTTTTAAATGTTGATTTTCTAAAAAATAAAATGACAGGTTTCAGTCGAATGGGAAGACTGAATTTTATTATTAATTCACGTACATTTTCCCGCCAAAAATGATGATGACAACTAAAATGATGTTAGAAACGATTTACGACTACATGTATAAACACAATTTACACACCCACAGAAGATAATACAAATATGTATATTGGTTTTAAATCAAATCGTTAACTAAAAAAAAGGTTAGGTTAGGTTTTTTTCTTTTTATAATGCCCTCATTAGGGGCTATATCATAGAGTATTACTCTATGGGCTATATGCACGAAGAGGTTAAAGTCTTCGTTTTATCATTTCCCCTCTCAATTTATCGCGTTATGTATAATTGATATTTTTTTTGTTTTATCAGTTGTCATATTATAAATTTTGCTCCAAAAGTGTCACTCAAAACGCGATTTCAAAAAAACTAATAACAAAGTGTTGTGTTGTAATGGTTAAATGTATTTTAATGTATAATTTATAAACTGTTCAATTACAATATTATTATTATTATTATTATTATTATTATTATTATTATTATTATACAATATTATTATCAAAATGAACTTAAATCAATCAAGGTGAATTATGCATTTTTTGCTCTTAAAAATAGACATCAATTTTCAGTTTGATTTCTTAATATGTATCTGCATTATGTCTGTATAAGCGCATCGTAAGCATAGAATGTGTTTTGAAATATTGTGCATAATTTTGCATGTTTCATCTTATTTTATTGGCACAGGATTAAGTTTCATACTGTTTATGTTTATTTCAACTTTAAATTTCATAACAACATATAATAAAATAATTTCACGATGTAGTTACTATTTACTGCATTTGTCTTTGTTGAAATAAGTGTAATAAAAATAATGAAATTGGTTATCTATCTGTTATTAAACTTATAATTTAAATACTTTTAACAAAAATGAATATGTAACCACCGTTGTGAAAGTGTATGCTATGTTTTATTCTATAAATGGGTATTTTAACATGATTTAGACAATACTATAATTTTGAAAGGTATATTTATTTATATATTATAATGTCTAATCTTCTGGGTATATTAGATTTAATGCTGAATACTATTAAATAAATGTAAATTTTAATATTTTAAGTATTTTTTAAAATTAATTACAAAATAGTAATACTCTTAAGATCCTGCTTGAGATCCTACCAATATTATTTGTCTAAAGAATGTCCATAGCATGGCAATTTTTTAAATATTTTATAGGTACATAGTGGATAATGTGTTACAAATTTTATGTGACTGAGTAAAAAAATAAGCTTACCATTGAAGTTATCTTATAAATTTATCGGCTCTTGTCAAAAGTATCAGAATTTTTCAACTAGAACTAATTATTAAAATAATAAACGTTTAATAAATAATTAAATTAAGGTATGATAAATAATGCAATAGTGTATCAGGTATTTATTATATTTTGTACTCACAGGATTATACAAGAAGAAGTTATTGAAGAATTTGCTGGAGAAGAGTATGAATATACCGACGAATGTTATGTTCCATTGAAGACAGAAAACAGTTATACGCCGTAAGTATTTAAAGATTGATTTGTTTTTAATTTTAATGAAGTATACTCCATAGAGACTTGAGTTATTTCTAAAATACTAACATCTTAATTCTTTAGTTACATTTACCGACTTCTCAAGTATACTTCACAAAAATGTACTTATTATGTTATTAACAACATATTGTGCCCTTTCTGTAACAGAATTTGAATATCATCTATTACCTCAAAACTCTTGTGAAATATTTTATTCTTCTTATAAAATGTCTGCATTTGTTTATTAGAAAACTTTAATTAAATAATAAAATATAAATTAAAACATAATAAAATGCTATTAAAATATTCCCACTCATAATTATGTCATTTACTGATATAGTTCTGAAGTAGTATTAATATTTTCTCATTTCTGATGTTTAAATTAATTTTTTTGTTGATTCGCTAATCTCTTGACTGAGAATATTGTCAATTGAAAATCTATTTGAACTATTCCGATAACATTTAAACAACAATAACAATAACAACAATAACAATAACAACAATAACATTAAAACATGATATTAACTAATTTGTAAAATAGTAAAAATGATTAAATGTTATACAATTAAATGTAAGTTTAAAAAATTATATAATAACATTAATTATTTCTTATTTTACGTTACAGAATTATAAAAGAAGAAGACATAGAAAGTTCCATTTCAGAGGAGTGTGAATATGCTGATGAATTCAGTTTTCCAGTTAAGATAGAAAAATGTAATACTACGTAAGTATTTAAAAAATTACTTATATACTTTTTAAATGCGCATCTTAATTCATTAGTTACTTTTACTGACCTCTCAAATAATCTCCATTAAATATGAACACAAATTATACTTTTGGATGTTTTCATTATTATCTTTGGCAGAAATACTCTGGGAAAGAAATTTAATTGGTAATACTATGTATAGCATATTATACATCTTCTATAACAGAAATTGATATCAAATTATTTGCTTCAATAATCTTGTAAAATATTTTATTCTTTTTTACAACATTTCTTTATTAATTAATTAGAAACATTAATTAAATAATAAAGTAAAACATGATCTACAACTAAACAGAAAAATAATATAAATAATATAATATTATCAAATGATAAATAATGAAATGTAGGTGTAAGAAATCGTACAATAGCATGTTGAAAATTTCTTATTCTGTGTAAAAGGGTTGTAAAAAAAGAAGATATAGAAAGTATCACTACAGAAGAGTGTGAATATCCTGATGAATTCGGTTTTCCAGTTAAGACCGAAAAATTTAATAATGAGTGAGTATTTTAGAAGTACTTTTCAAATTAACTCAATGAAAATAAAACACAAAGTAGACCGTATAGTGTTGGCATGAAAAGTTATTGATTGTTTTATGAATAACATACTCTACATTGTCTGTAACAACATTGAGAGACAAATCTATTACTAAAAAATCTTAAAAAATCATTAAATCTTCTAATAAAATATGTACACTCGTTATTAGAAAACATTTATCAAATAATATATTGTAACTGAATTGAAAAATAATAAAAATAATAAAATGCTATTAAAATATTCCTACTCATAATTATGTCATTTACTGATATAGCTCTGAAGTAGTATTAATATTTTCTCATTTCTGATGTTTAAATTAATTTTTTTGTTGATTCGCTAATCTCTTGACTGAGAATTGTTAATTGAAAATCTATTTGAACTATTGACCCATACGTTTTCTGTACTTAATTGAAAAAAAGGCACATATTACAACAATTATTTCTGACAAAAATTTATCAGAATAAAATAAATAATTAGGAATAGAATACAAGCAAATGTTTCAAATGTAATTTTTTCTGAAATACTGGGATTTTTTTTGCCGCATATAAATATACTGATTGTGCAATGTTGAACATTTCTGTAACAAAAATGAATTACATAATATCTATTGCAACAATAATCTTGTAAAATCTTTAATGTTCTAACAAATTAATTGCATCTATTAGTTGGAAAACATTAATTATATGATGTATATAAATTTAATTTAGAAATGTTAAAAATAATTGAATGATAAATAATCAAATGTAATTTAAATAAAATGTGCTTATAACATATTGAATTTTTATTATTTTCTATAACAGAAATATAAAAGAAGAAGACTGTGAAGAAATCACTGTAGAAAAGTCTAAATATGTTGATGAGTGCTATTTCCCAGTGAATACAGAAAATTTTAATTCAAAGTAAGTATTTTAGAATTAATTCAAGTATTAAAACATGCTGTTCTCAAAAATTATATTCAAATCAGTTCTCAGGATGTCTCTAGTATTATTATACTTTATTATTAAGTATGATATTAATGTTTAATTTAAACTTTTCTCAACACAAAAAAAATCATTATATTTTAGCATAATACTTTTTTATCTATCTTAAAATAAAATATGATAATTTTAAATCAAAATTAAATAAATGTTTTTAAATTATATACCAATATTATGTATAGTTTTGTCTTTACTTATGTAACTGCATTTTACTCTAATTTATATTAGTTCTAATTTTATTGGATTTAAATTGTTTTTTAGGAGTGACGAGGAAGCATTTCCGAAAAAATTTGATTCGATTGTTCAAACCACAAAAAAACGTATCATAAAAAAGCTATTTGAATGTAATACATGCAGTAAGAAATTTTCTCGCAAGGGAAATTTAGCTGTTCATCTGAAAAGGCATACTGATGATAAAAATTTCATGTGCAAAATTTGTAAAAAGTCATATTATACAAAACATTATTTAGCTATTCATGCCAGATTGCATACTGGTGAAAAACCTTTTGAATGTAATACCTGTGAAAAGAAATTTTCACAAAAGAGTTCTTTAATTAGTCATATTAGAATACATACTGGTGAAAAACCTTTTGAATGTGATACCTGTGAAATGAAATATCCACAAAAGAGTTCTTTAATTAGTCATATTAGAATACATACTGGTGAAAAGCCTTTTGAATGTGATACCTGTGAAATGAAATATCCACAAAAGGGTTCTTTAGTTCGTCATCTCAAAATACATACTGGTGAAAGACCTTATATTTGCGATATTTGCAAGAAAGCATTTTCCCAAAAGGGAAATTTAAATTTTCATCGCAAAATACATACTGGTGAAGAATCTTATATTTGCGATATTTGCAAGAAAGCATTTTCCCAAAAGGGAAATTTAAATATTCATCGCAAAATACATACTGGTGAAGAATCTTATATTTGCGATATTTGCAAGAAAGCATTTTCCCGAAAGGGAAATTTAACTACTCATCTCAAAATACATACTGGTGAAAAATGTTTTATTTGCGATATTTGCCAAAAAAAATTTACTCAAAAGAAAAATTTAGATGCCCATGTCAAAAGACATATTAAATGACTAAAAAACCATGAATACAATATCAATGAAATGACATTTTTGTAAAAGGGCTCTCTGATTTTTGTATTATACTATACTTGATAGTTAAAGCGAGAGGGACCACAGTCTTTCTTCTTATTTTGAGTACAATAAGGTTATACAATAATATTATAATGTTTATTACTTATTGCTATAAACATTTGATTGGGTTTTCATACGAAAAATTGTTTTCACGCTTCCTTAGGTACAAATTTTTGTATTTTATACTGAAGTTATGCACCCTCTAAAAAGACCACTCGAAGTATTTTCATTATTTTCATCTGTAAAAAATTTGCCACACCATCAAAATTTCCGTCCGGGGCGAATGCTCTTTTTGCCCCCCCCCCTCTTAATGCGACCATGCCAGTAGGTGCACCACTATATAATGATGGCGGGCGGCATTCCAAGCGGTAAGTAGGTGCATAGATAGTAAAGAGTAGTGCTTTTATCCAAAAACGACTTTTCTTTTTATGCTCAGTGATAATTATGATAAAGTATATTAAGCTTTTCACTCAACAATGATATTGCATTCTTTTTATTTTTATTAGGCTTAAAACTTTGATTCAAAAAAAAAAAAATTCAGTACTGTTTAATGTGGGTATATTATCTTTTAATGACTTTTCAAGTCTCAATATCAAGAATTTAAAACTGTGTAAGATAAAAACTGAAAGAAGCCTTCACATTTTTTTTTTAACTGTACATTCTTATTATAATAATAAAACTATGTACTAATAAATATCACTTAAATCAATTTTCCCAGATGCTGCACACCCAACAATCAGGTAATTTAATCTTGGACAATCCTCACCACCATTATCTTAATAGCTTTTTCACATTTTCCTACTTGATACTTATGTCGACTAAGTTTTAAATGTTTTTTTAATTTTTTTAGCATTAACAGTGACTAATTATATGTTTTTAAATATTGATTACAATCTACAAAAGTAAAATTATATACCTACTGTTGTGAACCCCTGAATAATATTATATTATACTATGTTCATTGTTCACATATAATCCCAACAAAAACACTACGCCAAACTCCGTGTAAAAAAACGCTCAGTATAAAAAAGTTGTGATATCATTTTATAGCTATGTATTTAAACTATATAGGAATAGATATATTATTATAATTTATGTTAAAATTCACTGCTTATAAATTGAACTTAGCTAGTGACATTATTTAAAACTCATGAGAATTCATTTCGTATTGAGTATACCTACATGTTATCTTTGAAAATGAGTGACACTAATTAAGTGTTAAATAAATTAATTGTTATAAATTACTAATTAAGTGTTATAATTTTAAAGTCACCAGCTAAGTTCAATTTATAAGCAGTAAATTTTAACATAAATTATAATAATATATCTATTCCTATATAGTTTAAACACATAGCTATAAAATTATATCACAACTTTTTTTTATGTTATTATAATTATTGTTGTTGTTGTAAGAATTATTATTAAATATTATAATATAACATATATAATATCATATATGTTTTATTATATTATATTAAACATTTAAGGTTTGAACACCCCCCCCCCCTAGGCACGCCCCTCGTAGAATTTCTACAAGAAATTAGATATGCATGGACAACTATTTTTTTTCGTAATTTCCGATGCTTCCTGTAATTATACCCGGCAGTTATCGTGCGTTGTGATTGCCGATGCGTTCATTTTAAGGCGTTTTTTTTTATACTTAGCGCGACCCTGCCGGGTCGTTGGATATAATATTAACAGCATAAGATTAGTGGAGAATAGTGTGTTAGTCGACGGTTCGTCGACAGGAATCCGCTGACTGGGCGATTCGGCGTCCGGCTAGGTCGCCGGCCGACACACAGGGAGGAGGTCAGTTAGTCGTATTTCTACAGAGCATTATACATAACGAATGTTTAAGCAGAGCATTTTATATATCTTTTACAATTAGTTAGGTTAAAACCAGTAATAAAATCTATGTAATTAATAACCTAATTGTGCGTTAAATTTATTTGTGTTGAAACCGTGGCTCCATAACAATACCTATTTACTAGTAAAATTAGAAATTAATGAGTTGAATATTTATTTTTTTTTTGATTTAAATATTTTTAAAAAAAAGTTCTATTTGTTAAAGTTCCATTCTGTAAAAATAAAGTGGTAGTTGACTAAAAAATATTTTTTGTTCTAACTTACACGCAGTTAAACTTTTGAAAAACATTAATATTTGTACACGTGTGGTTAAGTAATATAGATAAATTGAGGGCTCATTATTTATTGCCTGCGGGCACCATTGATTATTGCCGTTCGAACGCCGCGTCCTAAAACGCGTAGTGTGTAACCAACCACCTTTAAGGTTTAATCAAACACACATCAACGTAATATTATGGCCATGTTCACACTAGGGGAAAATCGTGCGTTCGAACGCGTCCGAACACGCTAGTTTAATTTTGAGCGTTTTGTACGCGGCAATATCTAAAATAAAACATTTTATTTACCATGTTATTTTTCACCCTGGGCGTTACCAGACGGCCAAACATAGTTAAATTACTAAAACCAGTTAGTAGTCAGTTGATAATGAGTAATAAAACTATATAAATTATACAGTTTATAAAATGTACAGCACTGAAGATTTTATATTAGAAATATATAAAAATGAAGAATTGTGGAATACAAGTAAGAATTTAATTTTTTTAAAGTGATACATCACATACCAAATGACAAGATTTTGGACAACGAGGTTAGGACGTTAAGTAACGAGGTTAGGTTAGGTAGTACACCATTTCCCGCTTGTACGTTGGTTCTCTATAGTGTTTGCTTCAAAAACAAGTTGTTGAAACGCGTACGCTTGCGTCTAAAACGCGTAGTGTGTTAGGCTACGGTTACTATGTATGCGAGTTCTGACGAAAAATTGTTCTGACGTGTTCTGACGTATTCGTCTAAACAAACAAACGCCTGTTTTCCAATGAGAGCGTTTACACTGGTAACGTCGTGTACGTCACAACATACACGAAGTCGTCGGAAACAGTCGAGCGTTCAAACACGTTTGATTTTTTCGTCAGAACTCGCATACATAGTAACCGTAGCCTAACTAACCTGATGCGAGCGTTTTGAATGCCACGTTTTTACAACGCGTACGCTAGCGTCTAAAAACGCTAGGTGTGTAACCGGCTTAAAGGTCTTAATCCGAGCGTTAGCTAAAAGGTCTGTATCCACTGGATGAGTTCAATCATTGATGAATAATATAATCAATTATATTTTTTTGATACAAATTAAGTGGTTTAACATGACTGAATGTCAGGTTAGGTTATTGCTTCTGACGGAATCTCGTTGAACGTTGAGACAAGTTAAACTTCGTTTTGGATAATAATTTGGAAAACAAATTAGATCGTCTTATTCTTCAGTTGATGAAACTTCGAAACGATTTGGTGACACAAACATTTTGCTTTTTTAATCCACGTACACCGGAGCAGGGCCATATTTACCATTAGGCAGGATAAGCAACTGCCTATGGCCTCCGCTATTAGAGGGCCTCGGATTTTTATGAAGCTTCTTTTTTTTTTTTTTAGATTACTACTTTTATCGTATAAACTAAGTATAAGAAACATAATATTTCAAAATAATAAAATTATTAATCCTTATCAGCGTAAAATTTAAATGAAAATGAAAAGATTCGAAACAACGGTGTCGGTCGCTGTAATTCTACTTCAACATAGTGTATACATTAATGTTCTTCACTTCAAGTTTCGTTTTGAGTTTCGTTCGAAAAATTTTATTTTCTTCAAAACAATTCGAAATCAGTTTTTTACTCATATTCACGTAGAAGTGAAAAGACTCGAAGTTTCAAAAAGATTCGAATGCAAGGTGTCGGTCGCTGTTATTCTACTTCAGCATAGTGTATACATTAATGTTCTTCATTTCAAATAGAATTTCATTCGAAAAAAATTTTTTTCTTCAAAACGATTCGAAACTAGTTGTTTACTCATATTCACGTAGAAGTGAAAAGACTTGAAGTTGCATAAAGATTCGAAACTAAGGTGTCGGTCAATGTTATTGTACTTTTATTTCTAACCTAACCTTACCTAACCTGACCATACTGAAAAATCTGAAAAATTCGTTCGTAGAATTTTTTCCATAAGCGTTTATTTAAATAATTTTACGATTTTTACGGAATCGAATGATATTATATAAAATTTAAACTCTACATATTTATAAAACATTAACATGTTTAAAATATTTTGATGAAAAAAATTTATTTATTTTTCATATTCTCTTTAAAACTAACAACCAATTTTCGTTATCTAATCCTAGGCTCGAAGATTATCCCATTAATATATTCACACCCGAGCGCATGAAGTGTGATGTATGTCAATTTTTTTTTTTTATAATAAAATAAATAAATACGAGTAATTTAATTCCAGAACAAAAACAGTTCATATATTTAGGTAATCAAGTATTAAACACAAACATAAATTCAAAATATTAAATACAACTTGTGAACAGCAAGTACAACTTCAAAATATATAAAATCAAAATAACCGGTAAGTAGTAAGTACAACTTGAAATAACAATAATTACACAATATATAAATTCAAAACATTATAAACAATTAGTAAACAGCGTAACGTATTAGTAAAACGACAAATAACAATGATAAAATACATAAAATCAAAACAAAGGAAAACAACCGGTGAATAGTAAGTACAAAATAATCAAAATAACAGTGAAAAAAACATCAAATGAAAACGAGTGTAACGAAACGGTCGAAAACGCGACGTCTCGCACGTCGTCCTGCAAAGGACAGCCACGTTGCTGTAGGGATCCTACAGGAAGTCGTCGTCGTCGTCGTGGTGCTGCTGCTGCGTCCGGACCGCCGCCGCGCAACAAAACCAATCGGCCGCTAGCGCCTTGGCGCGCGTCCAGAGTCGTCGGGCGGCCGCTGCGAACGCCGCCGCCGCGCGCCGTCGACGACACGCAACGGGTCGCGCGGTCGTTCCCGGTACGGCGTCCACCAGAAGGTCCGGGGCGTGACGGCCACGGTGGCGTCCGGAAAACCCGATGTCTCCGGCCATCGGTTCGCCGGCGCCCCGTGACGTCACGGGTCTCCAACTCGCGGGATCGTCGCCACGCGGACGCGAAAGTGGCGGTCCGCACGGAAAAGTACACGCACATCGTGGCCACGTGTGGCCGCGATATTCCTCGCGTCCCGTGGCCGTCAGGGCCCGCAGGAAAGCGTTGATCGAGTAGTCCGGCGTCCGGAACGTGGCCAGGTTCAGCGTGTCGGCCGGCAGACGGTCGCCGACTTCGGAGGGCGAGACCGCGACGGATGCCGTTTCCTCGGTCGGTCCGAGGGCGGCGACGGCGGGGTCTATGTTCAGTCGTCTCAAAAACGCGTCGATAGAATAATAGTCGGACTCGGCGTCCGGGCCCGGTCTGTTCCCGGCGTCCGCGTCGGCCATCGAATGTTAGGTACTAGAAAGACTAGACGTGAAAAATGAGGTTTCCTCGAGGACGAGGATTTAGGGGTTAAAGTCTAACGAAAATATCGCAAGAAAATCGTCGGCGACTCGGCCAATTACGGTGTAAGTATCAAAGAGTGAGTATCGTGTCCGTGGTCATCGGACCACTGACGCGTTTGCGTTTCGATTTCGGCTCGGAAAAAAAATTGCGTGTTTATTTGGATTACTGGCCGTCGCCGGGGAAACGAGATTATTGCACGTGGCCAGCACGTAAGTTTTGCGATTCTTTTCGCGTCTCCGCGCGCGGATTCAAGTAGCCTGTGGTTGTGCCGACGTCCAATGGCGTCACATGTCGGCTAAACCCCCCTTTTTTTATTTTAGCCCCCCTTTTATATTAAATGAGTGATTTAAAGAAATATCCGATGCTTAATGTTAATATTGATCTTTACTTTATACGTCCGACTCTAACCGAGCAACATTGGTAAATATTTGGAAAAAATAAAATGTGAAAATATTCCATAGTCTCGCTGTAAACGTGGAACGGACATTATTCCGATAAACCATCGGAAATAATCGACCGATTTGCCAAGATATCTTTGAAATTATTATTATTTTATAAATTTTAATCATTAATATCAAAACAAGTTTACTCAGTAAATAATTGTATATAGGTAATTAATAAATGTTTGTTCTTGATATTGTGATACCGAGAGATACATTTTATTATTAAACAAATAAATAAATTACACGCACAAAAATATACTGGTAGCTCTAAAAGTCCTCAGCCCACCAAGAGTTCAGTCCTGGTTGAGCCACTGTTTCTGCCAAAAGACACGTTACATTAAGCGATCATAATAATTGTCGAAGTCGTGGATGTATGATTAATGAAAAGAAAAATACTTTACATAAGCACATTTACCTACTCAAGATTTTGTAAAATATTTTCACAGATTCTTTGCTTTTAAAAAATAATTTATTGAGCTGATCTTTATGAAAGTCAAACCATTGATAGGAATTTATGTAACAAATCTATTGGTCATAGAAAATTTTTACCGGAATATTAATTATGAATTTTACAAGGATTTTATTGAAAACACCGCTTATTGAAGTGTTATTAGTGATTTTCGTTAAAATTTGAAATTCTATTGTGAATAGAAAAATATTATGACAAACGAATTTTAAATTTTTTTCTGTTGTGTTAATGAAGCATAAAAATAAGATATTATTATATTTTAAGCTTTTTATTAAAAATATTAAAAATTGTATGAGCTAACATCTTCCAATCAAAAACCTGGTACTCCGATAACACTGAGGGCTTTAACGACTAATAGGTTGTCTGTAAGCGTTTCTCTACCGAAATAAAAATATATACGAGTCGCCGCGTTCGCGTCCCGATTGTGATCTCGTGAATGATTTCTCAGTGGGTCACTGACAGACAATTAAACGCATTAGTGTAACTCCTGAATTTTCTATGACTATCGTACACGAATTATCAATGTATACGATGTGTTTTTTTTTTCTAGAATAAAAATACTGTGCAACTAAGGTCGATATCAGAGGAAAAATCGTTAGTACGATTAAAAAAAAAAAACAAAAAAAAAATATCGATCGCAGTTGATTTTTTTAAATTCAAACGAATTAAAACACAAAAACACTATTCACACGCCACGTTTAACGCCTTAAAATGCCACGCGTTAACACGCCACGAATTTTTAATCGCGTGTTGGCCCATTTATTTTTATATGTTATTCGATTTCTGATAAAATTCATAACGTGCAACGCATTCCCACTTGATTCCACGACACGTGTTTCAAAAAAATTTGAAATTACGAGTAACGTGTGACGAGAAATAGGTAACATAACAATATAACGACCACAGATAAATTTAATATTAATACATATTTGTAGTAAAGACAAAACCGGCGCATTATTATTGATAGCAGCTATTTTTATGATAATATTCGTCTAATAAGTAATAGTTCTAATCGTCTGTTAGTGTTATTTATTTACATTTTACTGGTCTTTGAATAATACACTAATATAATATAAATTCAGTCATTTTATTTTTAATTTCCATACTTTCAATAGTATAGTAATGAAAAATGTATACTTACCTAATGGCTAATTATTATGATTTTATAAATAATAATATGTGATACTGATTTCTATGCAAAGGAGCTTATTTTATTTTTATTTTTATTTAAATTTTATTATATTGTTATCTTTAAATAATATATTTATATTATATGAATTCAGTCATTTTAATTTTAAGCATTTAACATTTCCAGATACTGGTATTAGATTGTGTACTTCACAATATTCACAATAAATTCTATAAATATGTACTTACCTTTTAAAATCAATAGGTACCAATATATTTGTTTGATGAGAAACTTCTGAAATAATGTGATAGCTGATGAGTAATGGGACTACAGGAAAATTATTTATAAATTCACCTACATTATGTGAAATTCCTTCAGGTGTTTCAATGACTATTGGTCTCTTACCTCTTAAATCAATAGTTATAAATTATAATAACTTACTATAAACTAATATTGTGCTAATTGTTAATTAATATTTATTTTATTTTATTTCTATTTAGTACAATTAATAAGACAAACAGTATGCCATTATAAATAAAACATAAAGCGTTATATTTTTTTACTTAAATGGAACAAACATTTTATTTTTCACTAAAAATATAAATATATTACAAGAAAATGTACATTTACAACTTATAAATAGTAGTAATTAATTAGGAAAAACAAATCAACACAAAAATAACGAGGATAAAAAATGGAAAAATTTTTTTTAAACACAGTTAATGTTTTTTTTAAATGGTTCGGAAAAATATACTCCGGTGTTATATCGTTACAAAATTATTAATATTTTTATACTATATATTTTTTTAATTATATTTTTATATTTTTTATATTGATGATTAAGTGGCGATAACAAAGTACGGTTTTTATAAGTTTAAAACAATTATTAAGATTTGGCCCAATGATAGATACCTATAGATTAACAACGATAACGTATAAAAGATTTTCATACAAATTAATGGGTTAATTAACTGTGGACATTGTGAAAGACATGATTTTTAGATCCCAGCACGCATATGAGGATTGATAAATATCTTCCGGAGTGCAGGAAATGCGATCAAATGGATAAGTGGTATTGGTAAGTGGTATTGGTAAAATAGCTTAAAGCGATGTTAAGTTATAGACGATTTTAAACTGCCTGACTCCGGGACTCACGGGTGGCGAAAACTTATCGCTCAACGGTTTTCCTCCAATTCATGCCCGGTCACGGCGTCACGGTGACTTTGAAAAGGGACGGTTGTAATACGCCGTCTATATAACCGGGCACGTCGTACGAGAACGGCTTCGCCTCCTCGACCTCCATGGCGGTGTTGAGTTCCGGCTTTTCGAACGACCTGGGGCCCGCGTGGACCGGATGCCACATTAGCGGTCCCACAAAAGGCCCGAAAGTCTGTCGGCCCCACCAGTGTGGGCCGGGGCCCGGGGGTCTGGGTACGGCCGTGGGCGGCAAGCTCACGTCGAGAACTTTTGTCGTTTCGGGGGCCGCCCAAGCGCGGTACGCGGCCGGCTTCCGGCGAATTGCGGAACCACATTTCCGATGGGCCGAGGGCCCGCGTACCCGGTCTGCCGAGGGCCCGCGTACCCGGTCTGCCGAGGGCCCGCGTACCCGGTCTGCCGAGGGCCCGCGTACCCGGTCTGCCGAGGGCTCACGTGTCCGGTGGTCCATCGATATGGGTAGGGCAGGCCGACCGTCACAAAACGTCTGCCTAACCCATTCGGAGTCGCAAATACGTTTCGTCAAGAACACCGAAAACCACGCCAAATATCTTCCGTCCAAGATGTCCTCTGCTTCCGCGCACTGAAATTTATACAGATCAGTAATTTCCGATGAATAAAATGCATATATTTTAGCGACACAGTGTTGAATACTGGTGTTCTATTGAATAGTCAGCATTTTTTATCATACAACTATTAGTTATATATAAAACCATTTAATAGGTTATTTACCAATTTTTACAAATTTGCGTGGTATGACATTTACCTTTAATATTGCAATGACACAGTTTTAAACAGCTTTAATGATCATAAAATGATAACTTTTAATTATAACTTTTATTTAATGATAACGTTTATGATCATTTTTACGTATACACGCGTTTCCTAAGGTGTATGCTAATAGATAATTGTATATCAATCGTATACATTGTCTATTAAAAGTACGAAGTTCTATAAAATATCTAGGTGTTTTATACTCTACATACCGTACCTAATCATTCTGTTCATTTTCGGAATTGTATTAAGTAAATGATTTATCCCTTTACCGGTAACATATTATACACGTACACATGACAAAACGTATACTCAAGGTGGTAGCAAGGGAGGGGGGGGGTTAGGTGCCTACGCCCCGGCTGATATTTCGGAAGGGTACAAAAATCAAAATGTTGAATTCATGTTAAAGGTAATAAATAATAATAAAAAAAAAAAAAAATCATAATTTTTTTTCATAATCATTTTATGCGTTTTACATTCAAAAATATATTTATATGTTATCAATTATTTGCGTGGAAGTCGGAACCTAGGGCCATAGCTTAATTTATCACCATATTCATTTTTGGAGCATTATACAATATAATATATATAGGTATATGGTGCATTTTTACTCTATGAAATATTATCGTTAGTTTTATGCTCACCTTGTTTTTTACGTTGTTCCGATTCATGTCATTAAAAATTAACTCTATTATCTGTTGCACGTTTTCTGGTGGTTCAACTATCGTATCGTCATCGTTTTGAGGTTTCGTGACTGTCAAAGGTGGTTTTTTCGTACAAGCAGACTTCGCGATTAAAGGCTAAAAATGTACGCACAATTAACGTCGATTCGCCCAATAGAGCAGTAAGTTTTTCTACCAACCTTAGGAGAAGGACCGTGGTTGGTAGTTGATTTCAATGGTTTAGCCGTCTCTATGCCAGATTTGGTAGCGCTGGTAGTAATTTTACCAATAGTTTTATGATTTTCCAGCGACTTATTTGGGTCAGGCGTTATCGATTTTAGAGGTTTTTCGGTTTTTAGTCCAGTTTCATCCCGGTCCATAGACTGTAGTAAAAGTAATAATGTAAAATTGAAAATTCACGATTAACAGTTGTTGTATTACTATACGAGAGGTACGTACGAAATCATATTATACGTTTAAATCAATAACATTTTATCAGGTATAACTTACGTTTATCCTCTGACAGGCTTCCGAATAAACGAGATCGTTAAGTGGTTCGCTGTTGAAACGTTCCAAACACAATATTAACAACGAATCAAATTCAGGCAAATCTTCCAGACGATTCATCAAATATTTCGATAACCAAGGTAGATATTTACGTGGTATCGTTTTTTTTATTTTGTCGCACTGAAAATGAGAATTATATATTATTATTTTATTTTAGTGTCTGAGTACAAAATGTAAATAGTTAAACAACCGAGAAAGTAAAAGTTAAATAAAAACATAAAAATAAACCCAAGTCTGTGAAAGTATTCACCTGTGTGTGGACGTTATCTGGAACCATATGATCGAAAATAAAATTTATTTCATCGATCGTGGTATCCAGCGGAACCATCTGGGTTGAATTGTCGTTTAATTCAGTTGTTGAAAATTGTGCGTTACGTTCCACAGGTATTTTCACCGCGGGTATTGAATTCTGATTTTGAAAACACAAACGTGTTTTAAAACGTGATTAATACACAATAGTTACATGCAGGATATTTATAATAGAGACACCAAATAAATACATTATATATATATTTATTAATTATTTTTATTTTTTTTTGATTTGTTAAAATTAATTTTATTATATTAGGTATATTGAATCAATGTAATGTTATAAATGAAATGAGATATTAATAATTGCATTGTTTTTGTTTTACAGTTTACTTCATTATCGCATTATTTCATGAAATTAATATTTTATTCAATTATGTTAGTACTTTACATTATTTTTGGTAAACAAATGATAAAGAAAAAGTAAAATATAAATATTAAAAAAAAAAAAGAATTTATGTTAAATTATTCACCTGTGTGTGATTGTCATTCGGACACGTGTCTTTGAAAATAGACTCTATTTCGTTGATCACGATGTCCGGCGAGATCGACAAGTTTTCGTCTTCGTCTGACAAATATGAAAATATTACGTTCTGTTCTACAGGTATTTTTCTGGGTTCTGAAGTCTGATTTTCAAAACATATAATAGTACATTAAATTTTTGAAAATAATGAATGACTAAAGATATTATTATTAGTGATTGTATTGGTTTTGTTTTACAGTTTATTTCGTTATAGTATTATTTTATGAATATCTAATGTTAATACATTAATGTTGGTACTTGACATTTTTTTTAACGTACTTCGTTTAGAAATGAATATAAAATCAATAATATTGAACAAATCATAATTCCAATATAATTAATAAATTTCTTCAAGTGAAGATAAATTGTATTGGTCGATATAATGAATGAATTCCAATATGGATCAAAGATTTTAAACATGGTGACCTAAAACAATCATTAAAAAAACAAATGTTATTTTTCAGACGATTGATAAAATTTCTTGTATATGTGTCATTGGGGTGTTATGGGCTTCCAGATTCCTAACTTAATTCACAAATGATTTTTATGAAATCGGCTTATTTTTATAGTTTATTTCTAATAACATTTTTTATATTAGATAACAATTTCTGAAACGTCTATCGGAAATTAGACGAAAAACAGGAAAACATATAAAAAGTATATTATTCGTAAACTGAAGTTTTCTTTAGAATCGTTGATTTATATTTGTTTACACTGAGTTCTGATTTTCTTTTATTCGTTATTTTAAATTATTTTGATAGCTCTCGTTATAGTAATTTATAACATTAATATTTTGGTTACTTTAATTCTTTAATGAGATATATTTAGTAAAATAAATAACTCAGACAGAAACGAATTTCCCAGCTTTGCTCAAAAGCAGCGTAATTTTATTATTTAAAAATAAAGCAGATTTAGGTTATATTTCTTTCAGTTTCGCACGGCAATTAATAGTGGTGTTTAATTACTTAGACTCGATTGTTGAAGACACTTGGTGATAAGGACGTATTTATTGTTTTATGAAAACTATTTGTACCGATGGACGACGAACACGATACGCAGTAAAAAAAAAATGTATGGTCACACATTGTTTTGTGAATATTTATGTTTCTATTTAAAAATTACATTCGTTTACTCACTATTGACATCTGAGCACTAGACAATCCTACAGTCACTTCGGCGGCTTTCCGGCCGCTGGAGAGGGCCTGTTTCGCACCCTCCCCGGCAGTTGCTCTACCAGCTCCGTTGCTGGCGGTAGAAGCCTGCCTCAGCACTTCTACACTTTGGGTGCTTGCGGGTGATGACGACACCTGGGGCGAGCACCGTCCCCCAACCGCCGGCTCTGGGGTTTCCGAGGCCCCTGTAGCAGTAACATCGGTGTTGTTTGTTGTACTCATCATGGTTGTTTGATTTGACTGGTGCGCCACTGGCAGCGCCAGTCTCGCGCTGCCTGTCCTGCTTCCTGGTCGTTCAGCCTGATCCTCGGGGACACCGGGGTCCGATCGCTACCCCGGTGGTGAGCTTGTCCGCGACCGCTTATTCGACCAATCCCGACGGGTATGGCTTATTTCGCGGCTATCCTGCATATCTGCAGGACTTTCCCCTATCCGCAACCTGGGGACGCGCCCGGTGGCATGCCCATGCCTCCCCGAAGGGCCGGGAACCTAACCTAACCTAACCTTTTTTTTTTTTTTTTACATTCAAATCGAGATTGGGGGGTGGGACCGACGCTAGTCATTTCACCCCCCCCCCCCCAACCCCATCATTTATTGATATCAATACAATACAATACAATTACAATATAGTTGTAAACTCGTACAATGTGGAGGGCCTCTAACCGGCCTCTAACCGGCCGAAGTCCTGGCACCGAAAACAGCGATCCGACCTCTGTTTCATCCTGACTCTGCATATACTATATCTGGAGACTCCATCCAATTTTGATTTTCCCTGCATTCAGTATCTTCTCGGCCGATGAACGAGGAAGAGTACACTCGATGGAATGGTCTCCTCTAGGATTCTTCTTCAGCTTACTGAACTTGCTCACGTCTTGTCCATCACACGATATCATTATCTCTTCTGTTACATCTCTTTTTCGCTAGCGGTAACGTCAATCCCAAGGACTTGGATTGTTATCCTGTCCTGCAAGCGGCTCACTTCTCCCAGCTCTCCAACCGCGTCAGAAACGACTTTGCTGAAGTCTGCAGTCTGCACGGTCTGACCTCTTGCCCATTTCTAGGAGTAAATCGCCCTTCTTAATTTTCCTTACCTCGTCCACTGTGACCCCCAGCGAACTAAGGTCCACTTTATTCTTCAAGGCCACCGCCGCCACCGACGCATAGGTGCCTTCTGTGGTGTCGTTTCTATCTTCTTGATTTATCCTGATGATAATAGCTTCAGACTTTGGTCGTGCTCTTCTTTCCTTTTTCCTGTTATCTCCGAGTGGTGATGCGATTGATGGTGGTCTGTTGACCTCCGCTTGTGCTTTATCGCTCTTCACTTTCTTGAGCTTCTTGTTGCGTGTGGGTGCTGTCTTCCAGCTGCTTGCATCTTCTGAATAAACCACGAACACAAAATGATTTTTTAACGTAATCATAATTTTATTATTCAAAACATATTTATATACAATTATAAGAAAATAAATCATAAATTATAATGTAATAATAATACCACAAACATTTTGGAAACGCCGTAATGCATTACGTTGAAATTATAGCCAGCTACGATCGACACGGCAAATAGATAACAAAAACAAATGAAAATACGAGTTTGGTATATTAACTACGAGAAAATGAAATAAAAAGGTAAACAAATATTTCAAGTTGAAGTTGTAATACAAGACGTACACATTGAAAAAATATAAATTTTCATCAACTCACGTCGTCTTTTCATCATTAATTATAAAATATACAAGAAAAGTAGAAAAAACTAGTTAAAGGCAATTTTTTTTTTTTTTTTTTGAAACTCTGTAAACTGTGCTTGGATTATTATTTGATATTTCACTCATTTGGTTTTCCATTTATAGCTTTATACATTTACTGTTTTCCCACTTTAATGTTCTACAATCAGCAACAACTTGCTGACTACAACACTTGTTGCATACTTAAAAAATCAACATCGTACATGGTTGCCATGGTTACAATAGCGGGACAAACATTTTCGACGGAAATTTAGAGTTTTTTCCTGAACTTTAATAAAATTAGAATAACCTAGTAGTAAATGGTTTGGGAAACCAGTTTTAGATTAAATACTGATGGGCATATTTAAAACAGCCCGTGATACAAAGGGATGATGGGGGTAAGACACTTAAACATTAAGATAATATCACCTGATTTTCAAGTGTCTTAAACATAAAAACTATGATTACATTATTATTCAAAATAAAATATGCTTACTTGTCAAACAGTGGTTTGAAGCGTTTGGTAGGTTGTGCCTGAGCGAATTCTAAAAAAATCTCATGTATTACGATTCGTAAAGAATTATAAACGTCCGCACTGGTCGGTGGTCTTTAAAAAGATGACGATATCGGTTTGTTGAATTTGTGTTTTGACCGTTTCGACGCATTATTTGTAGCCAGCAGTCTTAACATATGACCTGTTGGCTTACACGAATAATCAGCCAGTCACTAAATTGAAGAATTGCAGCACGGTGCACACGGTCAGTGTTGGGAATAGATAACCAATAATTTATCTAGATAAAGATAAAGATGATTATAAACATTTTTATCTAGATACAGATAAAGGAAATTATAATACATTTTATCTAGATAATGATAAAAATTAGTACTTTTTTATCTAGATAAATTTGAGATAATTTCATGTTTAATTAAAAAAAAAAACACGAGTTTTTCTCGGTAATCTTTTCAATTAATTAAAAAAAAAAAAAAAATTATAAAATAATATATTTTAAATTTCCTTTTTTTTCAGGCCATTTAAATAAATTACCTATCTATATAGGTACTCATAGATAACTAAAATTGTATCTAGATAAAGATAAAGATAACTGAAAATAAGTTTATCTAGATAAGATAAAATATAAATAATTGTTATCTAGATAACTTATCTAGATAAATTTATCTACATAAATTTATCTAGATATTTCCCAACACTGCACACGGTGCACACGTCGAACAACGGCGTTGTACATTTTACACTTCAACATCAAACAGCTGGACATGTCATTTGTGCTCTGGGTATTCTTTGCTCCTTAGTTCTGATGGTGGATGTAAAAATTCTTACAGTGGCCACTTTTTATGATCGGTTCATCTGACAAACTGCACGATATTGTTTTAAAATTAAAATCAATGATAAATCATTGTTTTCGGGAACGGTTCTGAGCGAAACTCAAATAACAATTATATTTTGTACACTGGTTAAATTTTCGTGCAAATACCAAAACACATTACATTTTCGCACTTTTCAAATTTTATATTAAAGCTGTACCGAAATAATAATTAGAATAAAAAATATTCAATGTGGATCCAAAAAGCCGATATTCGTAAGAATAATTCATTTCTTCATGGACACTGTTGAAGTTTAAATAAAAAAAAAAAAATTATTGTATCTATTTGCTTTGAAAATGTAAATATAATCGGACCATATATTCGGAAAGAAGGTTGTACCAAAATATAAGATTTCAATTAGAGTTTTTGACTATAATATTTTGAAAGTGTGTTTATAAAATATATTTATAATTTATAATACAGGTATACGGTTTGCAAACATCACTGCAAAGTATCACCTCACACGCGATTTACGACAATGACTAGTTCAAAACACATATTAACTAACAATTAATTAGTCTATAATCCAGTATAGTATTTTATTGTACTTACTTATTATATTAAGAATTGATATAAGGATATTAATAATTCGTAAAATAACTTAGTGAAATTTATGTTATTAATTTTTTTATTTATTTTTGTTTGATTGAAAGTTAAAGCTATTTTTTATTTAAAATTTTTAACTCATTATATCACAAATATAAAATACTAAAACTCACTATTTCAACTAATAATTACTTGTTATATTGACTTTAAATATATATATATATATATATATATATATATATATATATATATATATATATATATATATATTTATATATAATTTTCAATAACATGTATTCACCTTTGTTTTTTGTTTCAGTATTTAAATTTCAACTGACAAGGATGTTTGAATTTTGTTATTATAAACTTATACTTGCCCTGAGCCCTAAGGTAAAAAAATGATTTCCCATGTATAGTTTTAACTATGTAACGAATAAAACATTTCAAACAAAAAAAAAGTTTAAAATACTGTTTTAAACACATTAAATTTTTTTAAAAAAATCGTTTAAAACAAAAAAAAACATAGAAATGTTTTATACGTGTAAAACTTTTTTTTTTTTTACTTTTATTTTTGCCACTCTGTTTATGATGGGAAAAGAACGAAATGTGATTCTGTGCTTGGAAATGCTTTAATGTTCATCTCACAAATCATTACGTTGTTGACTAGAGAAACTGCATTTTTTCGTTATGAAATTTTTTTCACCCCTGGACATAAAACACATAAATGTAAAAATATATATACATATATGTATGTATGTATGTATGTATATGTTATAAATTAAGTCGTATTTTGGTTAGTAAAATATCAGATTGGAACAAACTCGTATATTTGGATTTCATACGGGTGTAGCGGCAAAGCCCTCTTACATACAGACTGTTGTATAACACATTATATTGTTGTTATATTATTGTAATGCTATACACGTCATTGTCATCGCGATGTTTACGTCAACCGGGTGTAGTCTCGCAGTAAAATTCGTAAACACGTTTATTTGATCACTTATATAATAACGTGTTCGTAGACTGATTTTTAGACACATATTATATTGTATAATACAATCACACACATTTCTTTTTGCCTTCCCGAAGCCATACGTGAAAACGTAGTGGTTTCGAGAAAATTATTTTTTTTTTTTTTTTTTTTTTTTACAATTTTTTTAAATTTCAAAACACGTCTTCAGACGATAAAAATTTTATCGCACGTGGACCGACACTGAGTAAAACAACCAAACAACGAGACGTCTTTTTGCTTATGTGTGTATAGAAATTTGAAAACATCGCGTTTTCAGAACGTTTTCATTCGATCAAATTTTCGATTCTGAGTGTTTAAACAGAAACGATTGACGTAATTACGCCCGTACACTTGACAAATTCGATACGGGAAAAAATCGTCTGACAGCCTATTTGTTAGGCCTATTTGTTACTAACCTAACCTAACCTAACCTAATAAATACGTCTCGTGTGTAAAAAAAAAACGTATTTGTTCTCGTTGATATAACCTAACCCAACCTGACCTCGTATGGATATACTTACCGGTAACCTGCAGTGTTACCGACAGCAAAAATGCAGCGTGTCCGCTTCTGGGTAATGTTCGGATCGGATTCACACGAGTGGACGTATGAAATACACGCCCGTACGTGTTGCTGACTCGAAAGAAAACCATTTCGACATTTTCGAACTAAACGACGGGGTGATTACACACGGCAGCTCTTCGTTTCTCGTCGTTAGGCGCTCTTAGTGATTACTTATTGGCCCTGGTCAGCGCCGGCGGAAGGGCAGGGCAGACGGGGCAACTGCCCCGGGCCCCGACATTTTAGGGGCCCCGCGACTTTCACGGAATTCGATGATTTGTCGGCCTAAAATTTTGTTTTTCAAATTTATAAACAAGTTCCGTCTATTTTGTAAAAATTTTTGTGGTATTTTAATATTTAACTTTAATATTGTGTTTCGTGTGTAGGTGCTTCTAATAAAATCGTCGACATTATTCACTTCTTCGCCCAACTAGTAAACAATATTACGTAAAAAATCTACAAAAAATATTATTGGGTTCTATTCTATTTACATAATAAAAAACAGAAAATGTGAATAAACTCGAAATCACAAGTAGTTACTGCTCTAACCGACCCAAGGTTTATTTCTAGGGCCCATTAAAAACATCTGCCCCGGGCCCCGCTAAATCTTCCACCGGCGCTGGCCCTGGTATAGAAAAGAACTGCGACAATGCCGTTAAACTGTTTTTATTTCTTTTTTAAACATGCAGATCGCACATCACACAAGCAGATTGACACGGATTTGTTTTTTTTTTTTTTTTTATTTAAGCGTATTACGAGAAAAAAAACCTTGACCACCGGATATAGTTGTCAGTCGTCACAATTTCACGAATAGTTTATTCTGCGTCCGACTCAACTTCCTTGCACGGCACCGCTTTATGCGAAATTCCTACACGTGGCTCATTAAGTCATACGAACGTGTGCCTTGGTCCTAACAATTGACTACGTGTGGCTTGTTCAGGAGCTTTTGTCCCTTCGTATTATGAAACGTAAAACACGCGTTAGGTTAAGGAACATGTCTTCCGTTATTATTATTAGTATTATTGACTGACACTTTGTAATACTTAATCAGGGCCGGATTTAGGGCCGGGCGAGTAGGGCCTCGCGCCATATAAATTTATATTAACAAAAAAGTAAACATATTTGTATTCTATATACACTATACAAGCATACAACGTCCTTAAATTCATAATACCCATTTTATATTGTATTGTATACAACAGGGACGCCCGCAGCAATGTAGCTCAGGGGGGACAAAAAAATTGCAAGTATCTAAATACTTATGGGAAGATTTACCGCTACATCTTTCATCTACTCATACTTTGTAATAGTATCGTTAATAATTTTTTAAAAATCAAAACAAATTTAAGTTAATATAAAATTACACTATTAATTTGTAAATTGTAGGGCAACAACAGTCAACACTCAATAATACATGAACGTGGAAAACAATATTTCGTTTAATGATTTATAAATATTAATTGCACATTTCTACTCATGATAGCTGAACCTGAACACATTACCCAGAATACGATAAATATAATAATAATAATGTAATAATGTCTGTCAAAAGGTTTCTATTTCCGTCGACGACAGGCTGCTTATATATGACTTGTTAGATACAAGGATTGTCAAATAGTCTCTAAATACCTAAGATCAGCTTTATATAAAAAAAACTTCCAATCTTGTAACTGACACAAAAAATCTCAGGGGGGGCAATGGCACCCACTGGCCCCCCCTTCCGGGCGTCCCTGGCTCGTATTGATATGTAATGAAAATTTCATAAGTCTAACACCATCATTTTTGAATTAATGGCTAAATATCAAAATGTATTTGGAAAAAATATGGAAAATAGAAAAAAATTACTTCTCTAAAGTATGAACTAGATGAAATTTCATCTCAATAGTTTTTGGATAAACTTTTGGATTATTACTACCCAACAGGGCCGGCGTTAATGGAGGGCAAAACGGGGCATTTGTCCAGGGCCTCGCGCTCTCAAGGGCCTCGCGTTTTAAAAAATTACGTTGAAAAATATTTTGTATAGAGATCTTGTAATAAAGCAAAACAATAAAATATTATTTTAAATAATAATTATTTCCTAACATAGTAATTTCACTCAGAATTTTGTTAACTATACCAATAACCTCAGCGCCAGCAGCAAGAAGTTTCTCAAAGCTCAAAATTACCTCAGAAACACAATATCTCAGAAATGATTGACTGAATTGGTCACGATTGCAGTAGAAAACGAAACAGCAGATATATTGGATTTTAAAAAAGTAATAGAATTGTTTGCGTCCAAAAAGTCAAGGAAAAAATTTTAAATATTCAACATTAATTATTTTTATTATTATATTAAAATATATAATAGATAATATCTAAAGAATAATAACAGTTGGCAAGTGTAATACGTTTAAAATTAATTATTAAACAGTTGAAAATTGATATTCACTATTTCGCTAATGTATTTTTTATTTCCAATGAAAATCATAGGTGTAACTAGGATCAAAATTTTGGAAGAGCTTGACTCTTTAATATATTAAATTTAATCAAAAAAATTGTTTTATTTGGGACATACATTTTTAATAATTTTTACCTTTAGTTACGCATAGGCGTAAGCCTATATGGATATAAACCTTATGATAACTATATAGTTATTGCATTATTGGTTAAATAAGTGAAATATGTTTTGCCCAGGGCCTCGCGAAAGATAGCGCCGGCCCTGCTACCGAAGGAAGTTATTACAAATATAAGTGAACAAAATAATCAGTACCATAACGGTTTTGATGTAACAGAGATAAATAATACAATTGATAATACAATTGAAATTATATTTATTCCTATGGGACTAGTAAGTAAATAGATATGCAATTCAACTTTAAATTTGTATTATGACAATAGATAACAAAACATACAATGTACATATATTAAATATCAGAATTTAATTTATTTAGTAATAATATATAGAATTTTAATTACAAGGTGGGTTTAGTTTACATATACATAAATAAATTATAAATATAAAAATGTAAAATAAAAAAATTAACAGTCCTATCCTTAGAATATTGTAATCATATGTAGATTAATTTTTTTTTTTTATTACGTGACAGCTTCAATCAAGCCAATCATGACCTATCTATGTATTCCTTCATTGTGCTTATTGGAAATATATTTTTTACAGATTCTACAAATTAAATAAATATGACAAAAAAAAAGAAAATTTCATGACAGAAAATAATTTTACTAAAAAATGAGAACTAATATCGAGTATAAAATAGGATTGTGGAAAACTGTATTTTTTTATTAATTTCATTAGAAATATGAATTCATAGGGGTTTTTTTTTTTAGGAAAATCTACATATCTACAAAATACTTATAACAGAATAATTTGAAAATTGGAAGTGTTTTTGAAGTATTAAAAGAATTGGTCACACGAATAGTAATTTATAGAATTCTGAGATGCTGTTTAATATTATTGTTAGTTATATTAGTGTTTATTACCTTTACTTTAAAAAATTATTGGGTTATTTAATTTTATTATTTTACCTAAGTTAGCGTTCACAACATAAATCTTTATAACAAACAAAAAAATAAAACAAAAAAAGAATATAAAATAATAATTTAACGGCTGTCTTCAATGCTGACCATATTCTCCGATTTCTCTCTGAACGTATCCATCATTGAAGTGACCAACACTGCGCAAAAACCTCAAGATGTCTTGATGCTCATTAAGTCTTTGGACATTCTGGGCGATTTGAAAGGTGGCATTGACTCGTTCAGATCTTGAAGTAACATCTCTAACCCATAAAATTTAATACGTAACATTATAATTTTAATTCATAAAAATAAGTTAAGTAATAACTAACCGTGAGATTGTTCCGCACTTGACTGAACTCTACTGAACACTGATTTTCAATGTAAGTTAACCTCCCTGAAAGAAAATAAAACACATTAGTGAAGGTCAATTACGATTAGTTCTTGTTGGAAAAATGCTGACGGTGGGGTTTGAAGCGTTTGACTGTAGGCAGCATTCTCTGGACGATTCAATGCTTCAACGAGCTCATGGATGTTCTCGGTTATTCTTCCGTGGTTCAGTTGGCGACACCTACGCATCTTCTTCCATCTTTGCTGGGCTTGCATGAATGTATAATTTTCTGCGGCTTCTGGGTGTTTAACTATAGCATTATTATATGCAATTCGAACAGATGGACACATGTTTTCACAATCGATGCCCTTCGCACTGATCGCTTCTCTCAAGAATGGTACATTTAAATTTATATTCGCAGGTCTATGGTTGTGTTGACTTCGAACTCTTATCCTATTGTCAATGAGTTCCCTACTCACTGATGCAGTGCAAGGACAAAAATCATGAAGCTCACTTTTCTGTCGCTCACATACTAGGTATATGCGGTTGCCTCTTTCTTCACGTTTGTAATACTTGAACCCCACATTATCTACATAAACCCTTGATCCATGATGAACGCCTGGAATCAATGTATATGTTTCTGGTACTTCATTAACTATAATTTCACCTTCGAGTACTTCATTGTCTTCAGGTACTTCTTCATCTACAATTACATCTTCGTCTTCATTAATAAGGTCTTCATTAACTGGCCGAACGTAATCATGGTCTACCAAATGATAAGGCAGAGCATTGTGTTCTTCATATAGATTGTCTTCATAGACAACTGGCCGAACATAATTATGGTCTTCATGTAGAAAATTAGGTTGATTGTGGATGTTCATAGTGTAAGCAGCAAATTACTAAAAAAAACTAAAGGATATTAGACAAAAAAAATATACAAAAATAATTAAATATTTAGTAAGTTTTAAACCGTTCTAAAATAATAAATATACAGTTAGTCTTAAAAAAAACCTTTAAATAGAATTCTAGTAGAACACAAGTTGGTCGCTGGTAATTTTTAAGTCGCAAGTAAATCTCAAAGAAAGCAAATCGCAGGAAGGTCAATCTGTAAAAAAAAGTTTAAAAATTTAGTAACTAAATAATTAATAACAGAAATATGATAAAATGTCTAATATAATTTTTAATGGTTACATGTTTATAATACATGAGTATTATTGATTTTAAAATAATAGTGTAACAATTTGTTTAGTTTATGGAAACTAAATTATTTTGGTTGTTTACTATGATTTTGAATAATAAACAACAATGGGTAAAAGTAAAATTCTCCAAACAGCAAAAAATAAAAAATTAATATTGCTAAACATTATCACTTTTAATCATTTGATTTTAAATAATATTTATTGAAAAATTGTTTGAAAAACAATAACACTGTTCCTTATTTTTTTTTATTTTTTCTCGCCTTCATTTAAAATCAGTTAATGATATGTAATTTTTTTGGTTTGAAATTTGTCATTTTAAAATTAACAATTCTTCAAATTTCAAATAAGTGAATGAAAATACAGTCACATTTTTTTAAAGATTGTATAGACTTCAACAAAACTTAAAACACCATATTTGAAACTGTGCACTGCAAAACTTAAGCATTGCATAATTGTGTCATCAAAACAGCTTCATATCTTAACACAACAAAGTTCATGTTTATTGGGTAAAACACATGTTCGAAAGATGTTTAAAATCAGCAATATGACTCTCATCTGTTAAAAATAATGGTTATAACTCAGAACTAATAATAAATATGTTTTAGTTAATAATATAGAGTATAATAATTGTAAAAACAATTACATAAGAATATGAAAAAATATAATACATACTACATATATAATATATTAATTATACCATATATTATTATTCATTTAATAAAACTAAATATTATATTCAAGAGAGTACAACCTATTTTCACCATCAATGTCATATGTGTCATTATTCTTCATAAATGTATTTGCATGTCAATTAAGAATTTAGTGAAATAATTTTAAATGACTTTTAATCTTTCATTTTTGGTGGTTTATGTCATATAGTAATTTATTACATGTTGAATTTGTCTAAATGTATTTTGACAAGTAGATGGGTACTTCTTATAACATCATGTCAAGCTATTTAATCCAATAATAGGGTCCCTACATAAAATGCAATAGTATTAAAATATTAATTTATAATATATTTGCAAGAAAAATGTCTGTACAGTGTATATATTTAGATAATGTTAAATTTTAGTTTTTTAGTTATTTCTATATCATTATGTTTATGTTCTGGTCAAATAATAATTTAATTGTTCTTCTGAAAAAAGTAATATTTATATTTTAATTGTATAGATTAATTAAACATATAAATATGTTAGTTATTATTAAAAAATTATTTATTTTACATTAGTATTAACATCACTCATATATAGACATTAGACTTTACTTAAAATGTTTGGAATTATTTAAATGTGTTAGAAATTAAAAAATGATTTGAAACATTTTGAATTGTAATACTAAGAAATTAAAATCTTTAAATTATAAACTTGCAATGTCATCATTTAGCAATTCATATTACATCAATCAATTTTAATCAAAATATATACTAGAGAATAAACAATTTATCAATAAAGTATGATACTAAAAAAAATTGAACACATAACTAATTCAGTCAATGTACAAAAATTAGTAATGGTAAAAATGTATTTTAATTAGAAAAAAATTTACTTACTGAGAAAAATTGATTTTATTAATTACTAAGTACTTGTTTTTCAATGTTACAAATTATAAGTCTATATTATTTTGAATGTTAATCAATAACATGAAACAATTATCAATAACATGAAACAATTATCATTAATGATATGTAAATCAATAAATGAGATAATATCATAATTCATATTTTACTCTCAGTTAATTTACAATGTAAGTAAGAGGTATATTAAATTCTCATCAATATCTACATTATTTACTATACTGATAATGAACTAGTTTCTTTATTTAAGTCCCGAGAACATAAGAAACATCATGAGATCTTTAGTAAATGAGTAGAATTTAAGCACTTAAGGTTACAATATTCTAGAAAGTAAAACAACTAAATTCTCATTCATATGTTTAATCTGAATACATAGTTTGGAATTTTTTTTAATAATAATTAGTTTTATAACATAAAGTTACTCGTGATTCACTCTTAATTACCTAACCTTAGTCACTCTGAATTAATTGTGTAATAATAACTAATAGACTAATCACTGACCCAAACTAATATTAATATCACTTGGTTTCCTCTTAATTTGTTTCTATTCATATTTTTGGTATATTAGTTATTTCATATACAGAAATAATACTTATTTATTTAATAACTGTTAGAGTGAACTTAATATTATATACCTTAACTCAATAAAATAAAATTAAAATATAAGTCTGGGAGACACATTTTCAGATGAATTTTTAATTAAAAATTATTATTCTTTAAACATGTATAAAAAAAAGTAAAATAACAGGATTATTTTAATCCATTGCGAGTGTTTTTAATTTTTATTGTTATATTTATATTGAGTAACTCAAAATGAATGAAATATATTATAAAATTACTCCCTTTTTAATCATAATTAAATATTATAATTAGTAATTAATTGTAATAACTCAAACATTATAGTAAATACATATTTAAACTAAAATAATTATAATCACCCCAATTAATTTATCATAAGTATTAGATAAAGTTATTAATATTAATTTCAGATAATAGTAATAAATTCAAGAAGTATTTTACCATCAATTCATGTTAATCATTTTGCTCTCATTATAAGATTCAATCATTATTGTAGCTTTTATATAATTCAATGCAACCGTTTTCTTAATGCTTAGATCATCCCTAATATAAAAATAACTGTATTAAAGAAATAGATTAATATAGTTTTTAATTAAGTTAGCACTTCTATAACCTGTAAGAGACACTAACATTTTCATTCTGTACATGGTCATCATTAAGTCTTCTCGACAGCAAAAAATCTATCAACAATAAAGTAAAGTAAATATAAAAAACTTTCTCACAATACCATCATGATTTTACGTTATCTTCTGCAAGGTCAATGTGCTTTCAGGTAGGTACCTGTAATTTAAATTTTTCTATGAAATCAT
Organism: Therioaphis trifolii; assembly: GCA_027580255.1. Taxonomy (NCBI): domain Eukaryota; kingdom Metazoa; phylum Arthropoda; class Insecta; order Hemiptera; family Aphididae; genus Therioaphis; species Therioaphis trifolii. The sequence goes on from CM050406.1 coordinate 27,060,624, forward strand.
CTCCTAAAAAATAAAACTTGTATTTAAATATACTACCTACCAAGTATTAATGTAATTTGTAATATAGTCTTGCATATGTACATATCAATACATTTGTAATTAATTTTTGAAATCCATACACGGGGGCGTGCCTAGGGGGGGGGGTTTGGGTGTTCATAACAGTTTAATAACATGACAATCTTTAACAAGAAAATTAATTAATTAATTTTAAAGAATATAAACATAATAAATAAGCATAATATCGTAAGAATAATATAAAATCGAACACCTGGAAGTATAAACTACAAAAAGTAACCGTTAAAAATTAAGTAAACGTGTCGTGAACTCGTGTAGTGAGTGATCAGTGTAGAGTTATAAATAGTATATAAATGCTAACTACTCTGATTAAAATCTAACTAAACAGGGTTTTAGGATATAGAAAATAAATTTCTCTATAGAAGTAAAACTCAGTTTGGCCTCATTTACATTTCGATACGGACTTTGGATTTTCGTTCATGTTCGAAGGTTGGTACGAGATGGTTGGAATTACATTTTTTTTTTTAGGTTATGTTCGCTCTTATCAAAATCGGGAAGACTAACCCCATCCCCGTCTAAACACAGGAATGCACATTGTGCGTTGTGCGCATGCGCGGGATTTTTATTTATAAAAGCCAACTCTGTATATTATATATATTTTGTATTGCTGTTTGATAGATATGAAGTGTGATCACAGAATACTAATATTCTGTGGTGTGATGTACTCTGTCTGAATTTTTTGGTTTTTGTGTATTTGCATTTAATTATATTAAAATAATTATAAATGGAATTTAAATGTGATGTTTGTAATGGTCAATTTTCCACCAAATTCACACTAACAAGGCATTTAAAAAGTAAACACAATGTTTTTAATGAAATAAAACAAAAATCGTCAAAATGTATTTCATGTCCAAATCTAGTATTTTCTAAAAAAGTTTTATTAATTAGTCATTTAAATGATCACCATGGAATGTGTATTGATAAAGAAATAATACATTTTTTTAATGTATCTGGTAAGTATAATGATTTATTTAGGTAGTAAAAACGTTCTTTCAATCATTTTTAATAATATACATTTTAATAAATCCTAGAATTTAAAAGCTGGTTAAAAGAATATGAAGTAAACAATAAATGTGAATATGTCCTTCAGACAGGGAAAAAAATGTCAAATGATGGTCATAGAAGTTATTACGAGTGTGGTCGAACAGGCGTTCATAATGCAATTGATAGTTCTAAAAGAGCAATAAAATCTCAAGGGAGTAAAAAAATTAATATCAATTGTACAAGTCACATCATATTATTTGAACATTTAAATAAAAGTAGCTGTAATGTAATTTTTTATAAATATCACTATGGCCACCAAGAAAGTGAACTCCAACATATTAGGTTACCAATAATAAAAAAGCATGAAATAGCAGCTAAACTATCACAAGGTGTGACAATGGAAAGGATATTAGATGATTTCAGAGGCAATATAAGAAGTGATTTAAAAAGAGAGGATCTTATTACACGGGCTGATTTGCACAATATCAAAAAAAAATACAATATCACCATGCAGGATGGTCAATTACACAAAAATGATGCCACGAGTGTTGATATTTGGGTAGAGCAAATGAAAAAAAAAGGAGAAAATAATCCAGTTATGTACTACAAAAAACAAGGTTAATAATGTAGCAATAATTAATTAAATATTTATATTTTTTTCGTTGTGATAAAATTCTGATGATATTATCACTTTTTCAGAAGTAGATACAGACAATTCCAATATTGATGCAACTATAAACAAAGATAGTGAAATACAAGTTCATACTAAAACATTGGAAAATAAAAACACTGTAAATTTGCAAGAAAAATTTAAAGAAAAAGCCATTAGCCTTGCCAATAAGATTGACAGTTTAAAAAATAATGAACATCTTAAAGAAGCATTAAAACAATTACATTCAATTGAAGCATTCATTGATGCAACATCAAATAATGACGTAACAGTTATAGATTTTAGTAAGACAATAAATGAACCACCGAATAAAAAACTTAAAATACAAGACACATTTTTCTCAACAAAAAAAAAAAAAAGACAGGAAAAACTCAATGAATTGTCAAAACCATCAAGAATTGAAACTGAAAATCTGAATAATATACTGCTACAAAAAAAAATTATATTCTAAGTTGTAACGAAACAGAACACACATACATTTAACATGTCAATTATTCATTTTTCTATTGTTGACAAACTTAAAAATTAAGTGACGAAACTGAACATTCTGTTTTCATCTTTCCATTATAGACAAACTTCTTTTTCAACAGATGCCAATCGTTGTCTTAGGAGTGAGATGCCACTTAAAAAATAAATGACAAGCTATAAATTATTATGACACTAATTATTAATAATATTTTATTTATATAACATAATTAAATTTTACATTTAATACTTACAATAATGTTTCTATATTAAAGAATTGGAGAATATTTGTTTGTACCCATTTATATTGGAGTGTTGAAGACCAAGAAAAGTGTAAATGTTTCAATTTTAAATAATTTGATTCATAATGTAACAATATGATATTGTTGTGTGGTGATATTATGTGTGTGATTTGATATGATATATTGATAACAGCCCAAAATAATGATAAAAATCCCGCGCAATGGGCATTCCTGTGTTTAGACCATAGAGTAATATTACTCTATGGGCCGACGTGACGGACAGCTTTTTGTCCGCGCGGTTGTCTGCACTGTGGCCCGGCCGACGACCGCGGTATGTGCCGTACGACCGGACGGGGGAAACGAGCAACAATATTATTATTACTATTACTGGTACGTCTTCTCCACGGGCACCCGTCAACAGATACGACAACATAACCTACAATTATTTCGTAAGACCGTCTCTTTTCGCGATCGCTCTCCACGTTTGGTGATTTCGGTTCCACAAGGCTCGAACGATTCGCGTCCATTTTCGCCCTCAACGCTCCGTCACGAAGCAATCATGGTGAGTACCGTCGAACCCGCGGCCGCGGTGTTTTCGCGCGAGTTCGGACGTTCCGTAGCGTCGCCTCGTCGTCGTCCGGGACCGAAATCACGACTTCTGTCGGGACGATCCGTTCTCACGACGGAACACTGGCCAATAGGTTTTTGAATATTTTTCTTCTTTCAATTCGACACCGCACGCGTCGGTCGATGTTGGTCTGGTCTTACGACCGAGTCGCTTCTGGATTTTCGACCGACGGGTTCCGCCGACTAGTCTAGAACTTCCGTCCGCGATCGGTCAGAACTGCGTTTGGCCTGTTAGACTCCTCTTGTTCACATCTCCCGCGGTTGATTTTCAACTCGGGGAAACTAAAATCTGAACGAAACAACGATGCAGGGGCTCGTATTCGTTTCATCTCGTAACGTCGCATACACTCGGTCAGACGATTTGCTTCTACCTATAGTCATTTCACATTAGAAATTCGTTTGAATCGTTTTTGTTACTTATCACCTTATTGTTTTAAACTTAACTCGCTTTTGCCGATAAATGTACCTACTGAAGATCACACTGATGAATGTACGGTGTTATTAGATCATAACCTAATTGATTTTACTTTTCATCGACTATGAACAATAAATCACATATTTAGTATACATTTGAATGTTTATATGATTGTACCAAGTATCTATAATATCGAGTGTATTTACTACAATTATCTTAATAGATTACCTTCGTATAAGTGGTTAATGTTTTTGTTTTCTTAATTTATTTTTTTATACAATTACAAATTTTCGAATTTTAACACGCTGTGGTGATTCTACTTATAACAAATTACATTTCAATAAAGTAAACGTAGCTTGTAGATATGACTCAGTAATTTTTTCTGTTTATAGTTTACTAGAATTCACATTTAGTATTAACATGTTGGGTACAAAATTAAATTGTAAATGACTTACTGCTTTGATAGTTTTTTTATGTAACCTTTCTTGAAATAAATAATCAGTTCTCAATAAAGTACTTAACTAATCTAATAAAACTCTGAAGGTATATGATATCCATATTATGATAAACTTGTAGAATTGAACTTATGAATTGTATGTTTATTAATCGAATCTGTTTTAAGGTTAGGTTTATATTTTGATTTTGGATAAAAAGTTTCATTTTAATTAATTTGGTGATTGGTAACTTAAAATAATTTTGTACAACAAATCATTTCCTAAATTAAATAAGTGTTTTAGATTTTTATTTGATATGGTGTTGAAGAAAGTATTCTGTTATAATTATCGTCTCACCAAGTTAAACAGATACCCTAAATTTTTTAAAAAATTCAATTTAATCAAACTATGTTTTAAAATGTTTGGGAAAGAAAAATTAAGGTAACTATCAAAAAATTTAACCATTGAGTATAATATTGTCAATTAAAAGAATAATTTTCCTTCTTGATATCTGGCTAATTTATCAGTTTTTATGTAACTGTATATTATATTAAGTAGATTAATAAATACATTGAGTTGAATTAATTGAATGAATTAATTTGTTTATCTTACTTTTAATGGTTGTGGTATATCAATGAACAAAATATGTTTCGTAAATGTGCAATATAGTATATTTTAAACATCAATTTTATGTATAAATTGGTTTTTGTTAATCCAATGCCCAATACCGATGTTCTGTGTATCAGAGGAGTATGACCTCATACAATATAATGAAGAGAAACGTAAACTTCAAAAATTAGAAATCCCATACATTACATAATTATCAACATTATCTTAGATTTGATGATAGCAATATTTTTTTGTTACATGTGTACTAGGCACAAACATTTTTTGTGTTTTGATAAAGATTTAATTTAAATACTTTATTTGTTTCAGGATATGGAATTCAAAGATGTTGAAAACGTACCTGCTGACCAAAAGAGGCACAAAATCCGCATCACGCTGACATCTAAGAACATCAAAAGTTTAGAGAGTGGTAAATTCATTTTCATGTAACTCGTGTTCTCATAATGCTATTCATTTCTAATTAAATTTGTATTCCATAGTGTGTTCTGAGATGATTGCTGATATTAAGAAAAGGAAATTGCCAGTAAAGGGACCAGTACGCATGCCAACCAAATTCTTACGTATCACCACCAGGAAAACACCTTGCGGTGAAGGTTCTAAGACATGGGACAGATTCCAAATGAGAATCCACAAAAGGGTGATTGATTTAAAATGCCCAAGTGACAAAGTTAAACAAATTACCAGTGTCAATCTTGAACCCGGTGTAATTGCTGAAGTCAGCATTGCTAGCGAGTGATGTTTTTTATAATTTTTGATTGATTTGTATGATATGACAATTAACATCTTGTCTAATAAAGTTAAAAATTTACATCAATATAATCTTTTTTTTTAACAATAGCATAAGATTATTACCTAAGATCAATTAATGATATTTTTGAAAAGTAGGTTATAATTTATTGTTTATATGTCTTAATTTTCCTTTTCCTTTAACATTTAAATTAATTTTCATAAACTAGTTTAATTGACATTTATATTATTTTAAATGTAATCTCATGAAAGACAGCGCTGCTTAAACATTACTGTAACACTACATAAGGTTTATTCTTAATTGAATTTTAATTAACACTGAATATTTTTAAAGTTCAATGAATGATAAAGCTCCAACTGAGGTGGTAGGTGATCAGGGACAGTGTAGGCCATCTTTTACACCCAACTTTGGACATCTTTTATAATCATCACTTGCTTTAATACAAAAAGTAAATTTTTAAATTAACGTTATCTTTATACTGTGATAAAAAATTGTTAATCATGTATGAATTATAAATTTGACCAGAAAAAAATTTTTAAGAAAGAAAATTCTTAAATCTATGGTGTTATCAACAAAAAATAGAATAATTTAGCCATATTAGATATTGAAGCCGACTTTATTAAATCCATAAATTACGACAGTTGTGTTATTGACGAATTTAATCACAAAAAAATGTTAATATTTAATTAATGATGGCGAATATTTTAGTATAGTTTTTTTAATTTAATTATTAAATTAATTAAATAACAGCTAAAATAAACAATTATGTATTTTTTGTTTTGTTAATCTATGGGCAGAAAACCGTATTAATCCAAAGCACCAAATCTTTAAATACATCACTTGACTGTAGTCTCAAGCCCCTTGTGTATGTATTAGATGGCAGGGATGCATATTTTCTTTGATATTGTTTCTTAAGTAAGTTTTGTTCTTAAACGTTGATTAGTTTAAACCAATTCAAGATATATTACATCTGAGCTATAAACAAATTATTATTAAAATAAAGCCTTCTATACAATTACAATTGGACATATTTTGTCTTCATTATGTTTTAGAACTTATAATTTTTTTTTAGTTGATAATACATTACAAAAGTATTAGGTTTCACATCTAATAGAATGTATATTATAACAATTTTTTATTTTGTAATCAAATTTGTTTATTGTAGTCACAACTAATGAGATTAAGTTATACGTATATAACGAGTAGGTATGTGAAGACAATATAACTAATTAAATTATAAAAGTTCAGCTATTTGACTCACCTGGCTCTTAACCCAATATGTAAATATTTTCATTTGGTCTTAGATATTTTAAACAAACAAATGTTTACTGATTTTAATATGATATATTTAAATACTAATAATAATGTTTAAAGATCAACTATAGTAAATTGCAATATTTTATATAATTTTCCTCATTAATACTAAAAACGAAAATACAATAAATTGTTTTTAAGAAAAATAAACATTTTAAGTTTCATACAGTTTACTTTTCATACAATAACTCATGTTTTTACTTTTTTACTTGTTAAAAGGCCCTCAATTGTATGTTAGTATGTGAGATTTAAAATATATTTTTTTTTTTTTATAAAAGTACATTGTTTACTAATTAATTTGTATTCAATGTTTATTCTTAATTATTTGGGTTTTAATAAAAAAATGAATTTAATGAAAAATGAAAATATATGTAATCAAAATATCTTTATGATAGAAAATTTACAAAATATAATATTCTTTATGTATGACTTTATGATTACATTATTTATTTTCTAAGTTTACCATTCAATATTATTATTTTACTATTCATGCTTTTCTGAATTAATTTTATAATGGTCGGTAGTGTATTAATTTTTTCTGTTTTAATGTTAAATTAATTTTATGAAACTTAAGATGAAGTACAAAAAGAATGTATAGTGTACAAAAATATAATTGTATTGGAGTGAAATTGAATTCATATTGCATAATTCTATAATTTATAAAACTAATGCAAACTTCCATTTCACAAAAAGGAACCACAGTTACTCTTCAATTTAAGTATACAGTATTGATATTTTTCAAAATAGTACCAACTTACAAGTTAAACAATCTTAAAATACAGTACTAGTTCCATCATTTAGGTGGTCCAAGCAAAACAATGAGCTATTTACTTTTTAAAATAAATTCCAATTTATACAATTAATTTAAAGGTTAGATTGAAAAACACATCTATGTCATTTGTTTGCGATGTCAATTATTATCCATTTTACCATGGATGACAGCATCGATCATTTAGTTTTATTACTCTATGCGTCGATATATAAAACAATAAAATTTTGTTTTATATATATATCGATGAATGACAGTCACTTTATTATTTTAGATATAGTCTGCTATGGTCTGCTGTACATAATAATTATTGAATCTACCAGCAAGACCAGTATTCATTTTCCAGATCATTTTGTTCAAATGTAGAGTATATTATTTATTTGTATTTTGTTAAGTACTGATAAATACTTTTTTTTTTATTAATACATACAATTCAATTTTTTTTTTAATATTAACTAAAAACTGTTGTTGTAATATCAATGTTAAAACAAACAATTTATATCATTTTGATTTTGATTACTTTAGTAAAAATTTACTTCCAAATTAATACACAATGATTAATTGGCAGCAAAAAAAAAAAAAAATAATAATAAATTCATTAATTCAATAAAATCCAACTAAAACTTACAACTATCTTAGTGAATTCTAAATTTACAAATAAATTCAATTGTGGTATAAAGAATTTAAACCATAATAATATTTGCCATTCTTAAATAGATGTGTATAAGTATGTATTTCGAATTGTGTTTTTTTTTAATTAACTATTTAATACCATAACTTAATAAATATGTATTCTTTGCATATTATTAGTATTTATTGATGTCTAGAGATTACTTACGTAATTTATGTGAGTATATTTCGCATTATTGATGGAACATTTGTTAATAATTTATATGGTATTAAATGTGTATCAATTTAATACAATAATCAGTAGATAATTGTATTCTTTAACTGCGTAAAACTTCAATTTACTTAAATAAATACACTGAACCATTTGCCTAATCCATTAAAATCATTTTTTTTCTATTAAAGAAGTTGTTTCTATTATAATAGCACCGTTTATAGTCTGCAAGGAAATAGCGAAGCATGAGTATATTAAATACTTTAAAATATTTTAGGTTTGAGTAAAATTAGACTACTGATTAATTTTTTAGTGTTCTTAACAAGACTTGTAGAAACACTAGAATTATCAATTATTTTTCATTTATTACAACTACTGCATCATTCATTCTTATAGCATTTTTTAATAAATTTAAATCATCAGATGTGTTGATGTTAAACTAAATTATTGACGAAACCATTAAATTTGTTGTGTATTAAACCGTATTATCGAGTCCTCGTGGAATTTTCATATCATCATATTTGTATGTTCGATGGTCGGTCGTAAAGTGTGTAGTAAACTATGTTTAATGGAAAAATGCAAAATATATATAATATGATATTGATTACCTACCTACCATTAGTAAAATTGTATTTATTTCACATATTATCCTACAATACATGCCAATATAAAATGTGAAAAAAATGTTCTCCAAAACAAGCTTGCGTAGAAGACAACAGTTCTAATTTAAGTAAATGTATAAAAAAAAAATACAATATGATCGATATTGCTTAGTTACATTAACATTAAATATTGTCGTATCTATTTGAATGTTTAAAAATGAATTGTTATCCGCAAACCTAACTCAAAAGCAACTTGACCAATTCGAATAAATAATTTTCTTTTTGTCCTGTTAGTAATTATCGAGACAAGGGACGGGCGAAAATGACCCAAAAATATTGTGGGGCTAAGTACCGAATGTATGTTAGAAAATAAATAACACGTGAGGGGCTTCGCCACTCACACACACCACATACCATAACATATTTGTTTAATTAAATAAATCTAAATAAGACGAAATCAATAAAAACATTTTGTATGAAAAAAAATAAATAAAAAATTATTCGTCAATATTTTACAACTAATATAATAATGTTTACACTAAAATTATAAAGACAATGTCTTCTTGGTTTCACAATGATTATTTCATACTACTAAGTACCATAGACCTTTTACTCAGTAAAAGGTCTATGTTAAGTACTAACTAATAGAATTATTATTTTTTTTTTTTTTTGGTTAAGGCTTCAATTACATAGATTATTAGCCTAGTGTTATTTACAAACTAAAAGTATTTATACAATATAAAGAGCGAGAAACAGAAACAAATGATATATACAGGAGTATTATAATTTATCGACTAAACCAATTGATTTAAAAAAACTGAAAATATTAGTTCAATTAATAGAATTATTTTATTACAAAAAAATACAAACATTTAATTTCGTACCATCACTACAGTGTAGAAACATAGGCTGAAATAAAATAAAAATATCAAAGAAATAGCAGTCACTGCTACTTTGTATTCTGATTAGCAACCTGCTATTGCTATTAAGAAATAGCAGTGCTTTTATAGCAGCTGCTACTGCTATTTCGTACCATCACTATCACGATTGATAAACATTTGATTGATATCAATATTATGAGGAAAACGACGTATTAGCTTATCATCAAACGAACCTATATAAAAAGGAAAATTACAGAATATTTATCATACTTCAGCCGTCGAGTGTAGTGCATTTGTATTATTCGTATAAAAGTGATTATTTTTTTTTTAAAGGAATTTGAATTAAATATTTTTGATTTTCTTGAAATCTTTTTAAATCTTAAAAAATTAATTTGCTCGTAAAAATCAACATGAAATTGATATTATTATTGGGTTTTTGCTTCTACGTCACCATACTCGTTGAAAATGTTTCATCTCACCCACAGGTTAGAAGATATACCAATGTGTTATTTAATCAATCGTTACTTAGAAGAATTAATTTTACATCGAGTAATTAATGTACGTATTCATGGGCACCGACTATTGGGGTGCTGCGGTGCTCAAGCACCCCATGCATCATTCTATGGGGTGCTCTGCACCCCATGAAATAAAGATATAGAGCAATATGTAATTTAATACGTTTATAATTATTTCGTTGTATAATATTTATGGCAACAATATATTTTGGATGTTTTGATAACTCGTTCCTAACATACATACTATATGAAATGAAAATAATTTTATGTATAATAATTAATATGTATTTAAAAGTTTTAATATATGAAAAAGGTCGTATTATATAAGGTAACAATTTATGCTGAAAAAAAAATTATTATTTATTTAAATTGACATTTATTAATATCTAAGGGTTTTAGGCACCCCGTGAAATTTGGGAAACCCGGCGCCCATGTACGTATTCATTGGCAATAACGAATGTAATCGTAACATGTCTAGTTAATTATAATTGTTTTTATGAATGCATTTAATTGATTAGTGTTGGATTGTACACATTTTGATTTTTACGTTAAGTAAAACAAAGTAACAATAATTAAAAACTATGAAAATCTTTTAAATAGAATCAAAAGCGATATTATATTGACCAGTTACGATATTGGTGTTACGGTTCTGGTCCATCTAGCTGCTTGGAGGATGTAATAATTTTTTTTTTTTTATTAAAATAGAATATTTACAACCTGTATTATTTTATACAATAATAAAATGTGTTTGATATACATAGATTTGGATAGGACACGAGGAGGGAGACTATCCAACGATAGAACCCTCAAAAGTGGAAATTATAGACACACGCGTAGTATTTTTTTAATTTTTTAATTTTAATTTTTTTTTTGTTCAAATAACTGGGTTTAGTTGGTCACGACACCAGCGCCGTTTAAATCTCCGGGGTGGACTGCCCGGTATGTGCTCGCCACCTTGAATGGATATTTGTGGGTTTGAGTGACTGGCAAGTTTGGCATGGAATCTACAGTGGTCTGTAATGGGTGTGTGTGTGTGTGTGTGTGCTGGTTAATGGTTTCGATGTTAAGATCTTTGTGGAGTGAGTGATGTCTCCAAAGACACACCATGGGGCAGAGGTTATTAGGCGGAGGGTGATAGATTGAAATGCCTGGATTGTGTATGGGTTTGTGATGGTTTAGCACAGCCCCATATTTGAATTCCATAGACACAAACAGGGCTAAGCATTGCTTTGGAAATTGGAATTTTATTATTGAGTGAAAGGTTAGATTTTAGGATAGGGCGAAGAAGGTGAAGTGTACTAATTAGCGTTTTTCTTATAGATTTCGAATGGGGCCCCCAAGTGAGATGTTTGTCTAGTGTTATTCCCAAATATTCTGTTTGTGTGACTTTTGGGATTGCGATTCCGCCAGAATGGAGAAATGTAGGTAATAATTTACCCGAAAAATGGTTACGGGCGAAAAAAATGTGTGTTAAATATACATAATTATAAAATAATTATATTTTGAATGAAGCGAAGTACCTAATGAATTTGTTTTGAAACTTACGATGTGTTCATTTTCGAATATGTACAAACGTAACGATGATATTATACGTAAATTGAAATGTATATCCACAGGCGAAGTTATACGGGTCAGAACAGTAAGTTTATGGCCTGACGTAATGGTAACTAGACTCTGGCCTCGGACACGGTACAGACGAGTAACGTGATTTCGAAAGAATGCATTTGAAAGAAAACTTTCAAAAAAACCACCAAGACAATTACATTTAGTATTAATTATTCGTGTATTCCGTGAAGTGTTTTTTTCGTTGAGTATAAGTTAGATTTCATTCGAATTTAGATTCTGCGTGAAACCATACACACACCAATACGCATTTTCTTTATCAGTAGGCATTGAACTAATGGACTATTGGTACACGGGCACTTAAACGTCTGAATTTAACAATATAAATACGATGTGTTGTTATAATTAATTATTATCGATCCCATTAATAATTCGTTAAAATATACTCAAAATACTGTTCTGTGATTAATACAAGTCGTTTTTCGACTAAATTAATGGTTATTATATAATATGTTGATACGAAAATTGTGAAACTCGTGTTAACATCTTTCATAATATGGTAATTATCTATTGGCGTTTGTGTATATTTTATTTTCTATTCGGGAGATCTTTTTTGGTATTTCCGACTTTCTCAAAAAGATTCACCCAGCGGTTCATTTTTTTTCTCTTTTCTCAATAGATGTTCAAAGTGCCAGGAAAAACCGAGTAAAAACATTAAAATACATAAATGGTATTAGAAGTTCCACTGAAGCTTTTCTCAGAATTGCTAAATAAACAGTTTATCGTTTTTAAAAGTTCAATACGCCCACCTCTATTATCTCCTCCAAGAAATAAAGAATGCACATGGCGCGAGATTTGCCTGGCTTTTTTCGTACTTCTTTTTTTAGAATTATGTGTATCGATGTAATGGATAATTTGTACTCGAAATATGTTCTGAATGAATTTATTTTCTTTTTTTAGCATAGTTATAACCAGGGTTCGGATTTTACAGCACCAAAAAGTACTAAAATATCCACTTTAATACGTATGACCAAAAAATCCTTAAAATATGCGCTATAATATGCCCTAAAAATTTCAAAAATAGGAAAAAACACGTTTTTGTGAAATTATCATATTTTACTGGTGGTTTGAATTTTTATCTTTTGAATTAACACGTATTACTTAAAGAAAATTGTAAAATCTAAACAATAATGAAATATATATATATATATATATATATATATATATATATATATATATATATATATATATATATATATATATATATAAAACAAATTAGAGGGCATAAAATGTATAATATTCGATATTTCCGAGCCTCTTGAAAATTGACTAACATGTTTAATATTGTATACCTACCTTAACTACAACTATAATATTATTTATAAATTAATATCGAAACGAAATATTGTTAATAATTTTTCTTATGAATTCACATAAAAGAATAATACTTTTTTCTCGATATAAACGATATTCATGAATACTACTAAATAAAACATTATATGAGAAAAATAGTACCAACACTTTAAAAATGGCACTAATAAAGTCTAAAATACATCAAATATGCGAAAAAATAGCAAAATAAAATTTTAAATGTAGACAGGTGTATAAAACAAATTTATAGCCCACCCTGCTATTTTTATCGGTACCTATTCTATAATAATTAGCAAATGCTATAAAATCCGGACCCTGGTGGTAACGCCTAACGTTTCCATTGATTCCAATAATTATACCGTTCCTATATATTGGCTATAATGTATTTGTATAGTCCGCAGGTCCACAAGTGTAGTATTCTAGTTGAAAATATCGTTTTTGCAGGTAGTACCTTGATGGCTAGATAAATATTGAAGAACAAAATTAAAATAATGTTGTACTGTAGTAAATTGCACCCACGATTTAAACGTTATTTTGTTTTATTTTTACAGTCACTTCCGGGCGGTTTCTCTGAAATCACACCGGATAGCGAAAACGTCAAACAACTAGCTCTGTTTTCATTGAGTACTGTCGCTCAACAATCAGGTTCTCAAAAATCTTTGGAATTGATCAGAGTCGTTTCCGCCAAATCTCAAGTACTCGATTAAATTGTGATGATAATTTGTCAAAAAAAAAAAACAATAATAATTATAACTCTCGACGTTAATAGGAGGTTGAATGATGGCCATCGCACTTTACACATCGGGGTTGATGGTTGCAGTAGCTCCTAGTATGACCGAAATTTTGACAGCGGTGACATTGGATTGCCTGTTTGGTAGGTCTAGGTTCTTCAAATTTGATCACAGAGTGGCAAATTGATTTTACTTTGAATATATCACTATTGATTATGTTGGGTTCTAGGTCAATAAAGAAAACGGGTAGTGGTTTTTTGGTAAGCCGTTGAAGAACGTTGATGACTTGTTTCACCTTAAAACCAAGATGCTCGATTTCTTCGGTTATGAAATCGATTGGTGTCGAGTGGTGGAGGTTTTTGAGAACGACCCGAAAGGATTTTTCCTGCTTGATTTGATAAGTATGGAAATCGATATTTTTGGATTTTAACAATTTAACAGTTTTTCTGAAGTCATCTGGTGAATTGAGTTGTAGTTTTAGGCTTGATATGTTGCTTTTGCAAGTGAATTCATTAGAATCGATAAGTAATTTTATGGCTGTACAGAATTTTAGGTAATCGATTTCAGTTTTAATGAAGATCGGAGGAGGGCGATGTATGGTCGGTAAAATCGTGTCTGAGGTTTCCATGTCGAGTTCATCATCATTTTCATTTTGAAGGGCTGAGTAACGATTGTCCGACTTAAAAGGATTATCGATCGATTGTTTTGATTTCGGTGAACCACCAGGAGAGGTGATCGGTCTTTTATTATGAGTAGTAGGTATAACCGTCCAGTCGTCGGCTGAAACTTTTTCACTATCGGATTTTAGCTCGTTGTTTTTAATGACTTTATTTCGATTAACTATGGTGATAGGAGAGACTGGCTTATTAGTTGTTAATTTGGCATTATTTTTTGCGATAGGAGTAGGTGGGTGATTAGAACTCATAATGATGTAGGTAAGTAATACATTACCGAAGGTACCACGACGAAAACTGGACACACGACACGCTATCGGAAGCGATAACGGAGCGCTTACGTGTGCAGGTCCGACGTCTGCGCACGAAAATGTGGTTTGATTTCTTACCAGTTAATTAAAAATTCCCTGATTTTCAATTTTTCTTGGAGGACTGGGCCTCTCGGAAGCTGAGAGTAGTGTGCACGGATCGGTGGTACTTAGGTGAATATTTTGGTACACAAAACAAGTAGATAATTGAAAATTTGAGCACAGAAAAGAGATATAATATTTCTCATTACGGAGCACATGTGCGCGTGACGACTATCCACGGCGGATTAATAAAAATCTGATAACAAAAAGTCGCTGATTAAACGGTTCGAAAATTCGTACATACTAAACTCGAACTATTCGAGAAGTCCGAATTCGAATTCGAAATTACTTTTTTCTCGAACTTAGAACTGTTCGAATTTTTTAAATGTTCGAGGTGTTCGAAGAGTTCGAAGAACTCACCCCTAATTATTTTCAATCGCCGAGTCACTCGTGGTTTTCCATCGGAAAAGTTTTACAGAAGCTTTAGTGCACTGATTTTTTTAAATAAACATTTAAATGTGAAAATTGATAGTCCTAGTCCGTCATAATTTTTACGGACAATATACAAAAGTCTACACACCCTAGGTCAGGCCATTTTTGAAGTATGTTTTCTGTGTCCATATGAACACCCAGTCAAGATTAGTTGAACACTTAGCAGAGAAATAATTGATCCACTGTGTGTCCTCTATCCAAATAATGATACTGTAGAAAAAGGTTACAGGTTTAAGTCCTGAGTTTTAAGGAAATTCAAAAAATTAAGTTCAAAAGATTGATTTGAATTTGTTCATTAAAGAAAAGAGTACAATAGAAAAATGGATCTTGGTATGTAACGTTTGTAGTTTGGAAAAGTGATGTTTTCCCTCTAACATATTAAAATATTATGATTTAAGATTATCGTATAATTTTAAAGGCATTTTCAAGTACAACACTATTTGTCATAATTTTTTTTTAAGAAGAACCATTTAATAAAATTAAATATTTATTATTTTATAATTTAAATATGTAATTTATGTATAAAAAGTTAAAACTTAATTAAGTTTTGTTTTTACTATGCAAGTTGTTATCTGTTACTATTTATTATAAAATATACTTAAATATTTTATATGGAGAAAATGATTTCGGTTCATATCTACTATGTATGATTAGATACATTTTGTTCTTTAAAATGATGCAATGAATTTATGATAATTTTGGGAACTTAGCAGTAGTTATACTGTTAAAGATATAGATAAACAAAAATTATTTTTATCTAGATAAAAATGAGATAAAATGTTTATATTAAATATAAAATTATAAAAATAAAAATTTAAAACAATAACTTATGTTTTTTCTTTAAAAAAAACTTTGGAGTCTCTTGTTTACGTATTTTTAATTAAATTTTAATAGCACCTGGTATAAAAATATAAAATTATACAAAATGGTATATACCTAACTAATACTACACATATTTATTTCTTCTGAAAGTTGAAATAAATACAAACTTTTCCGAAGTATTTTTTTCTTATACTTAGAATAAAGTAATTTAATATTCGGTAAATATTAAAATGTAATGACCAATAGTACTTCCACTAGTATCAGGTCATGCTAATGACCAACCTGTTACAATACGCTATATTAAATACTTTACTGTTTCAGATGAATTCCAAGACTAAAAAAATGTTTATATTTACAGATTATGTCTCATAAATATAGGTGGGCATTTCATATCCAAATTTATAATATTTTATTTTATTGCTATAATCATCGTGAACCGATTACATCGACTATATGCTCCTTATAAAATATTTATCTATATAGATAACTATTATTTTCATCTAGATAAAAATTAGATGACAATTTTTGTTTTTATCTAGATAAGATAATTATAAAAAGTTTTTATCTAGATGAAGCATCTAGATAAAATTATCTACGGCACAACACTGATTGTGCCGTGCCGAAATAGCGGTCGAAGCACTCGAATCGGACGTTGTGCGAACGGCGCGGCGACGCGCGAAGGGTTAGTTCTGTGCAGGCTTTCGTCTCTCCGAAAGAACCTAGTTGCCCACCTCCAGACGCTCAACGCCACCGCGTGACGATCCGAAAAATTCAAAACAAAACCGTTTTCGGGACGTTCGTTTATTTCATTCGATATTATTGCTCGGCGCTCGCCACGCTGCCGGCGTTCATTTAATTTGTACACGTATATTTTCAGGGGCGGATAGGCTAAATTAACCCATTATGTCCTTGCGCACCCATATGGTAACGCAAAAAATAATTTATAAAAATATAAAATTATATCTCCTCATAATCCTAGCGTTACCATATGGTCACATCAAATTGTAAGTGAGTCAAAAAATCAAAAAAATTTGCTTAAGTTTTTTATTAAATTGGTTATTTTTAGTAACTATATAAAAAAAACAACAAATATTTTAAAAAAATAACTTCGGACTTAATGGGTTAATACGAGTATTACCGGGCAATGTAAGGAAAGATGGCCAAAAAAAAAAAATAAATGAAATACATTTTTGCTATGCAATTGTAATACATTTTTATATTTATAAATGTTATCAGTGTTATCACTAATCAATTTTAAATATGATAGTCAAACGTTTAGATCCTGTATTTATAAATATACATTTTTGTAAAAATTATAAATAAAAAATTTAAATAATAAAATTTTACATTTTTACAATACTTATGTACAGTATAATAATATATCATAATTTATGGACTACAACGTCTTAAATTTTAATACTTAATACTATTCAATATCGAAGCACTTTTTTGAGATCAATTTTGGTTGAAATGGTGTTTATTGTGTCTTCATTATCGAGATCCATTAGAATGTCTTTTTGATGTCTCGCCATCTACCGAGATGTTTATTGTAAACCACCGAAAAACCGCTCGAAGAGCAGTCTATAGTGTTTATTATAATCAATGGTATTACGTTTTGTTATTGCTGTTTTTAGTATTTAGCTTTATAGTTTTCATCGTCTAAGAGTAGAAAATTATTATTTATTAGGTATAATAAGTTACAAAATATTAGTTCGGCCCCGTGTGGCTGTGTATATTTAAAAGTATTGAGTAGCTACTATATCGAACTCTGTAATTATAATAGTGTGTCAAAAAAAAAAAAAGCTTGCAGAGAGGAGAGCCTACCGGGATTTTCCCGGTATCCCGGTGGGCCTATCCACCCCTGTTTATTTTTATGTTCTGAGCGGGAACGCTTTTGCATCACGCGGAAAGATCGGTGTGGATGGCGGCGGCGGAAGCCCGTCGTATAGTCTGTGCCCGGTTTGGCGAAAAGCTCACTTCGCACGCATACTCGTATGTACAATAACGGTATATTGTTCGCGACGAGACGAGAGGTAGACCTTTGCCGAAATCGGTCGAACGTACTTTTTGGATTTCGGCCAACCATTCGCACGTTCCGCCCTTTGTGTACCTACTCGCACTGTTGCCATCACCATCACTTCCACCGCTACTAAACAAAACGAGACAACATACGTGTGTGTGTGTGTGTGTGCGAATAGAATGTTGTATACGCACACTCGTACTTCTGTGGCTTTTGGTATATTCGCGTAAACACATTTATATAACGGTATCTTATATACTCGTCGAGTGTGTGTGTGTGTGTGTGTGTGTGTGTGTGTGTGTGTGTGTGTGTGTGTGTCGGACGCTCGCGACCGGACGTGATCTTTTCTGCGTATACACACACACACACACACACACACACACACACACACACACACACACACATGCGTGTACCCATGGTACCTAAGTGTATGAATGAAGTAAAAGTGTGTTTTGAAAAAGCGTCTGTAGCCAAAACATAATTCGCGCGATCCTCGTTCGTGCACGACGACCGCGGGCACGCGAGCCAACGTTCACCACTGCCACGTCGTAAGACCTCTGTGCAATGCGTACGTATATGTTGTACGGACCGTAAAGGACCAGTACACCTACCGCCGATACCTTATTCCTATACGTTTTTCCGCGGCGGGAAGACCAAAGAGCTCGGACGAGAAACGACGACGATAAACGTACTTTGAAAGCGTGTCGGTCGGCATACAGTTGCCAATTCAGAGATACTTTTACACACACACAAACTGATGTTTTCACAATTTTTATCCGGGGCGTACGCATCAGATAAAGTTGATTTTGCTTTTTGTTCATATTACATATACCGTTGTTTGCTACAACGACTAAATCCAAAAAAAAAAAAAAAGCTACGAACTTTACTAGCTAAATTCTAATTCATATATAATATAAATTTAATCATTTAAGTTA
Source organism: Therioaphis trifolii (assembly GCA_027580255.1). Classification (NCBI taxonomy): domain Eukaryota; kingdom Metazoa; phylum Arthropoda; class Insecta; order Hemiptera; family Aphididae; genus Therioaphis; species Therioaphis trifolii. Next base: position 27,079,791 of record CM050406.1, read on the forward strand.
TAAATTATATAGTAAAAATCTTTAAATTTTTTTATCTAAAAACATAAATAAACAATATATATTTTATTTGTTTAGGGTTATTTAAAAAGAACGTCGCAACATGAGGTATAGTATAAGTACTATATATTTGCTTATTTGCTTCATGGATAAGCTTATGAAGATGGGTTCATTGAATTGTAAAGAAACGATAAATAATATCTTCACTTCAACTATTATGGGCAGCAACTATTAAGTTTCAGCGCCAAATATTATAACGTTCATAATATATTTAACCGTTTTCAATTTATAATTGTCTATAGTTTTTTTTTTTTTTTTTTTATCAAAACCTCATTAAAAAGTGTATCTGAACAAAGGAGATATTTTTTTACCATAAAATTAAAAAACGTTTAACCATAAAAATTTAATGAACCAAAAATGTTTTATATGTACACATTTAAAGTAAAAAATTGATGTAAAAAAAGTCGATTCCGAAAAAATTGTATTGTGTAATCAACTTAAACGCTCTTATATATAGTCCAATCACAATTTTTGAAATTTTCCAGTATTGATTGTTTAGGAAGACAAGTATGTTCGTATTAAAAGTTCAGAAATTGTTGTCAAATATCAACAATTTTACTAAAGATTATGATAATTTATTAATAATATAATGATAATATTAACTTAGAAAAACGTGGTATTTTCAAATTTGGTTTAATTTTTAGCTCAAAAAGTTGTCGATTTTTTAAAAACTTCTATACAATATGTAGATGTATATCTTTGATGTATAGGTAGTGAAAATGTTACGTTTCTAGCAACATTATTTTTGGAGTTACGACTAAACAACTGAAATCGATTTCATGTAAGTATCGTATATGGTAAATTTTACCATTGTACTCAGTTTATCTGCGATTTTTCCACACGTCAGGAAAAAATAATGAGATGAATTAATAAAAACGACCTATTATTCAAAGGAGATCATATTAATGAATCGTCAAAGTACCATAAACATGCGATTTCCGATCTATAGAGTTACTGGATGAAACTTTTGTACAAAGTTTAATGTACCAAAAAGTGTCAACAGGAAAAAAAACAGTGTTTGTTGGAGATAAATTTATTATCTTGTTGTTAAACAAGTATGATGACCTTGCACGTATCTTCCTTGCCACGCACAACGCAAATATTATAAACAGTTTGTCAATATCCATATTGCGAAGAAAACGATGTGCCTATTCGCTTATCATTAGTCGCATACGTCTTATAAAAAAAGGAAAATTACAAAATGTTCATCATACTTTATAGTCGAATGTTGTATGTTTGTAATACTTATATGGGTACTTATATTTTACTGAAGATGTTTTTTTTTCTTGAGAATTATTTACTTAAATATCGTCGATTTTCTTTTAAACTTTTTAAATCATTGAGAATAATATTTATTCGTAAAAATCAACAGGATATTGTTATTTTCGTGTTTTCGCATCAACGTCACCATACCTGTTGAAAACTTTTCATTTCGTCCACAGGATAGAAGTTATTATATTATGTTAATTACTCAATCGCTACCTAGATGAATTAATTTTAAATTAAGTACCGAATTAATACATTATGCATTAATTAATAACAATGCGAGTAATCGTAACGTGTGTATTGTTTACTCTGTTTTTTAGTAATACAATGAATTAATGAATTTTGAATCGTACATATTTTCATGTTACATTTAGTAGAACAACAATCAATAAAGTAATAATAGTTTAAAACTCTCAAACAGTGACAAAAACGATACTGATCTGTGATCATTGGAATTGTGAATGTAAATATGATCTTGGCACATAGAGCCGATCATTAATTTTAAATTATTGAAGCCATTTCATTCAATGAATCGGCGAGATTCAGGCCAGTTCCATTGTGTTAAAATACAAAATGTATTGTTGTATCATACAATCTTTCGTCAATTTGTTATAAATTCAAATGACGCACTAAGTTTTTCTTTATATTTGGTCTGTACTTATAAGATTCGTAATTCGTACTTTTTAAGACAAAGATAAGTTTCTGAAGCAGTGACGGCTGAATGCGATGTTTTTTGGCTAATTCGTGCTTCCGAGGTTATTCTGATTATTGGCGATATACAACAAGTCCGATATAAACGATAAATTAACTCTCGATGTTAATAAAATGGAAGGAAATTTGACCTAAAGTTATCGTCATGTGAAATAGATTCGTCCAATAGAAAAAAACAGAGTTATGGAAAAATAAAAACGGACTACAATTAAATAGTATGTTAAATTATTCGGTTTTGACTTATGTATGTAAAATGTACATGGAGTGTAGTCACGTGGTATACCTGTGTGTCTTTGGTGTACCTCAGTGTTCCATTATATTATTTGTAAGACCATATTATACGTGTATCATGCGAGAAGTTAGAGGGGGGGAGTAATTGTTAAGGAAGACTCGTCTCTTATATTAGTTTAGTAATAGAGATATCTTATTATTAGTACAAAGTGCCATTGAGGCCAGTTGTGAGATGACGCAGTTTGGTTGGCGTTTGCATGTAAGGAATTTACCGCGAGGCCTTTTGTAGAAAATCAATAAACCAAAGTAAATATTTAGAAAATTGACAGCCTGCGTTAATTTCAACATAAATTATTGTTCAACAAAAATGTGTAATAACTAATAGTTATAAATAGCAATAAAAAAATAGAAAAATTGATTTCTACGTTGCTACGTTGTGAAAAATAATAAATCGGAATTAGATTTATAAAAGTCTGTATAAGTATTTGGAAAAATAGTTTTTACTATCACGAGAAAACAAACTAAATTACGCTTATACACTTGTTATCTGTGTCTGTCGATAGTGTCAAGTTTGTTTTGAAAAGAAATAAATTATTACTATGCCACGCTGATGATAACCTTTAACGAATTAAATTTGAACAAATTATAAATTCTAATATATAATATGTATATAAAAACATGTTTTTTTTTTTTTTAGTATGATTTTGAGCAAAGCTTCAGTGTAATATACACCGTTCACATATTTTACCGGTATTAATCTATTTGTCGGTAGGTTTTTTTTTTTTTTTTTTTTATCAAAACCTAATGCAAAATATTTCCGAACACGGAAGTCATTTTTGATTTACTAAAGAATTCAAAATATATTTACCAATTAAAAGCTTAAGTTTTATAATAATTTAATAAACTAATTATTTAAGTAATAACTGCTTAAAGTAATAACTACTTATTAAGTTTTGATAAACTATTATGATAAAATTGAACGTTATTTTCCTTAACACGCGCAACGCGAACGATTGATAAACATTTGATATCCATATTATGAGGAAAATGACGTATTCGCTTATCATCAAACGAACCTATATAAAAAGGAAAATTACAGAATATTTATCATACTTCAGCCGTCGATTGTAGTGCATTTGTGTTATTTGTATTAAAGTGATTTTTTTTTTTAAAGAAATTTGAATTAAAAATTTTGGATTTTCTTTAAAAGTTTTTAAATCATAAAAAAATAATTTACTCGTAAAAGTCAACATGAAATTTATATTATTATTGGGTTTTTGCTTCTACGTCTCCATACTCGTTGAAAATGTTTCATCTCGCCCACAGGTTAGAAGATATACCTACCAATGTGTTATTTAATCAACCGTTACCTAGTAGAATTAATTATAAATCGAGTAATTAATATACGTATTCATTGGTAATAATGAATGTAATCGTAACATGTCTAGTTAATTCTAATTTTTTTTAGGAATACATTTAATTGATGAGTGTTACATTTTTAAATTAAGTATAATAAAGTAACAATAATTAAAAACTATGAAAATCTTTTATACACTATCAAATTGGCTAGTTATAATGTTGGTTTTACGGTTCTGGTCCACCTAGCTGCTTTGACAATGTAATAATTTACCCGAAAAATGGTAACAGGCGAAAAAAAATGGGTGTTCAACTGTTCAATATATATATGTTCAACTGTTCAATTTATATAATTATAAAATTAATATATTTTTAATGAAGCGAATGAATTTGTTTTGAAACTTACGATGTATCCATTTTTGAATATAAATGTATACGTACATTGAAATGTTATCCACAGGCGAAGTAAGGTTATGGCTTGACGTAATGCTAACTAGATTCTGGCTTCAGACATGATACAGACGAGGAACATGTTATTTGAAAAAAAAATTAATTTAAAAGAAAACTTAAAATCACATTAATTAATTTAATTAATATTACATTTAATATTTATACTTATTTGTGCGTAAAATATTTTTTCGTTTAGTTTAAGTTAGGTTTCATTCAAATTTAGATTTTGCCTGAATCGAATAATGTTTTAGTTTAACAAGATGTGTTTGTGTGTGTTTTTTTTTCAAATATTATCTTATTATTAAGTATATTTTACCAACTAGTAACAAAAACATTTTAGTCCATGTAAATTTGAAATTAAGACGTGATAGATAGTTTTTACGTAAAATTTTAGGTATCTTTTTATTTTATTACATAAATTATTATTATTATTATCAATCAATTTATCTGTTGTTTTCATGAAACAAATATTGATATTTTTAATTATGTTTACATTTTATATGTGAATATATTGTGTTTCAATATATCGTAATAGTGTGATTATTTCATGAAAAACAATTTAATAGACATGTAAAATATTATATCAAATATTAATGTGAGAAAGATAACCCAAAGTTCAAATGTATAAATATAGGTGAGTCATTCTCTATTACATCGAAAACTGAACGAAATTTGTATCACGAATACATTTCGATGCGGAGAGGGAGGTGGTTTTTAGATATTTTGGCTAGACCTGATATGAATGTCTAGTGTCGTCTGTATACTTTTAACCTTATCAACATACATTGACTCTTCTACGATAAATTGAAAATTACTCGAATATTATAAATCTCATGTAAACGTTTTTACCTATGATTTTGAAGTTGATTCGTATTGGTTTAGTTCATAAATTCATAGTATTATTAATATTATCGGCCGCGAAATTCCTAATCGATAGTGATATCGCTTTTTATTACGAGATATACATCGCTATAAAGTATCTATACGCCTACGTTCTTGTCGATTGTCAGCAGCTGTATTTTAAATTTAACTATGTACACTACAGTGTACCACACTCGTGGACACGTGGTGCATCAAATATAGAGGAAAATTCAAAAATACGCATAGTGATCGTATGATAATATTATATCAATATTGTCGTCTATAATGAATGTGTACTTCGACACGTCGTAAAAAATGTTTGTTTGAAATGTACCAACATCGAATATAATCATTTAGATAATAACCACGAGTCTAATGTATATTTTTATATACCAACTTCACCATGAATTTTCTTTATCGGTATTGTACTAATGAACTAAATATCAAAACGTCTGAATTCAACAGTGTAATAAAATTATGTTATTTGTTGTTTAGTATTATTATTATTGACCTAATTACTAATCAGTTATAATGTACTGCAATTACCGATCTGTGAATAATAATGTTGTTAATACTGTTTTTTGTTTTTTACAGTCACTTCTGGGCGGTTTCTCTGAAATCACACCGGATAGCGAAAACGTCAAACAACTAGCTCTGTTTTCATTGAGTACTGTCGCGCAACAATCAGGTTCTCAAAAATCTTTGGAATTGATCAGAGTCGTTTCCGCCAAATCCCAAGTACTCGATTAAATTGTGATGATAATTTGTCAAACAAAACAATAATAATTATAACTCTCGACGTTAATAGGTTGTTGCTGGAACGAATTATAACATAAAATTATTGGCATGTGAAAAAGATTCGACCAATGAAAAAAACAGTGTTGTGGATCAAAAAGTTAGTTTATTTTGCGATTAGACGTGGTTTTATTAAATTATTAAATTTTATTCTAGAATTGTCGTATGTGTGACGTGGCTATCTGGGAACAATCGTGGCTGAACAAAAAGACTGTCACTGATGTCGCGTGTTCAAAGCCTTCTGAGCTGGCTTCATATTCTAGCGTTACGAAGAACAACTGAGTGTGGGTATCTAATTCTAAAACACATTTGAATAGACGAAATGATCATGAAATATTATGATTAGATAGCGTTAAAAAATGAAATGTATTTATTTTAATTGATTTGTTTTAGAAACATTAAACAGTTGAGGATTTCTTCACACGGCATAATGAAAAGGTGAACAAATTCACCGTGTTCGTTCAAACAAATTATTTAACTAATGTTGTTTTTTTTATATGAACGTAGTTAGCCAATAACATTTATTTAATAACTTCACTCATGACTTATTCAATCACGTATAATTTTTAATTTCACCCAAATATCTCACAGCATGAAAATTGTCTTGCAAAATAGAACAATTACACATATTATGAATGAATAAAAACATTTTCTTTAAAAACCTTGTATTTTATATGTGGTTTTAGTGAAACGCCAACAAAATTTGATTGGTTCCTTCTGATTTTTCCACCTTTTTTTTTCTCAGTAAATAGATAAATAAATACATGTCGTTTTTAAATCTTAATTTACTCGACAAATTGTGAAAACGTTTATTATGTTATGACATTAAAAACGAAGAAGATCAAAAAGACTTGAAATTTCCAAAAGTTTTCGTTTGAATGGTGTCGCTGAGTATTATTAGAAAACAACAAAGGTACAAATATATAGTAGTACAAATCAATTTGAGTTTCATTCGAATATTCTCCTTTTTTCGTCTCAAAGTATCGAAAAGACCATTTATTCGATTTCAAGGCAGATTTTTTCACTTACAGAAGGGTTATGTATGTCGACCATTACGTCACACTGTGATCATACAGTCAATGGTTTCCGAATAGTGCGTTTTTACGATTTTAAATGACCAGTGTTGTTCGTGTACGAATATTTAAAAATAATATTTTAGTCTATGCCGATAATTCGTAGTTGAATGTTGGATGTTTTTAATTACATTTTTGTATTAACGTGTAGGAAAAAACACAATTGATTATCAATATCCGTATTGATCGCATAAAAAATATACGTTATTTATATCGGGCACGGATCTAGAGTAAAGTTCTGAGGGTGGAGAGGGGAATAATTTGGCTATAACACAAATAAAAATAAATAGGTACATTTTATTCTTAATTTTTTAGAAATGTAAACGTAATATGATTAATCACGTTTTAAAATTACCAAATCCCGTCTTTTCACATTTCCGCTTCTTTGAAAACGGTCGAGTATTTTAGGTTTATGTGGTTTATTCTGTGAACACTAAGTAAACACAAAGTAATGAAATTATCCTAAATTATTGAGCTATAGGTTTTTACCCGTCTCAGATCAAAGATACTCTTTAGGTGCGGTAGCTATCCTTATCGGTAAAGCGCAGAGTGCTATTGAGAAGCAGGAATACGATAAAAAATATGTTTCAATCGAATTTACTTAAAGCATCTAATGATGTAGGCGGAAATCGTGTTTGGTTTTAAGTATATTATAACCATATTATCGGGATTAAGGAGGAGTAAGTAGAGAAACACATCTTTGTGGCCGGGGGGGAGGGGGGCTATATACTCTGGACCCGTCCTTGCTGAGTATGTTAAGTCGACCTTATGATATAATTGTTGTGCAAGTTTCCTCACCACCTTAGCTCATTAAATAGCGAACAATACGTAAGTGTCGTAATGTATTGTGTGCTATCTAAAGCATGAGGTATTGCACATGGCGCGTTTTTTTTTCGGTGGTGTCCCCAGTGAGTAAAAATATTATTTTACTCACTAGGCCTAATCCACCAAACCTAGAAAAAATAATAATCAAAACAACTGTTGAATACCTAAACGAATGATTTAACTGAGGCCAGAGAGTCAAGATAACATTTTCAAAAATCACCTGCGGGAAAACTGTCTTCAGCAAGACCACTATATCTGACTCGACTGCACAGTTCAAGAAATCTTGCAGAAAACACAGTATTTTATTGAAATATTACACCATTAACAAAAAAAAAATAAACTACCGATTTAAAAAAACTGAAACGACTGACGCAAACTTATTTGAACAATCGATGAATAAACACTACAATATTTTTTCACCAAACACTGTAACTAGACAAAGTCAACAACCATACTTTTTTGAATAATATGTTTACACGAATTTATTTTTATTGTAGCCGACCATTAATTACTATTTTTCAATTACGTATTTTTAAATATGTTTCATATGACAAAAAAGAAAATCGTTACTTTTATTTCTCTCAATTATTAGTTGTTTTATTCGGTTGTTAATTATTCAAAAAACCAATTTAAACGAATATTATTAAGGTTGAAATCAGCTGCTTTGGAATTAGTTTCTTAAGTGCACAGTTTAAAGTTAGCTATGGAATACATTTTTCAAAACAGAAAATTGTTGTCGACTATATTACGTATTATTTTTGTACATAATTTCGGTTTTTCAATTCAATTGACTAAATGCTTAAAAAATACACGACCGACGGGGAAGACATTAGCCATCTTAACTCTCTCCACCGAACGATGTTAAACTGTGTATGATTTAATTATTTTTTACGAATTTCGAATTGTGGTACAATACACACACACACACACACACACACACACACACACACACACACACACACACACACACACACACACACACACACACACACACACACACACACACACACACACACACACACACACACAAACACTCACAAAAATAGTGACAACGTTAGTGGTTATATAGGTATATCGACTAAAACTTTTCGAAACAGTAGTCGGTAATGTGAAAACGTGAATTGTGTCGATGCTGGTGATCGACGATTACGATCACCTCATCAAGACTACCTCAATCAACGGTAAGGATGATTCGAGAGGTACCCACTTAAAAAACGACAAGTGGTGAACTTATTTGTTTAGAATATTCTTTTCGTGCGATTCAGTGGCGCACTTTATTTATTTCGTTTCAGTGATAAATTACTGTAACGATACACAAATGTAATAGATGTACAGGTAAAACCATTTGCATTCGTCGGTTATATTATATTCTCGTCTAGGGAACGTTTGACGATCACACAACAACTGTGAACCAAACATCGCGCGTGTTTAGATGCGTATTAAGCGAGATTAAAAGTAAATCACAAAAGTACAGGTCGATTGTTTCTCATTATTATTTTACTAGTAAAATAAGCAGTAGGAAAACGTTTATAACTTTCTTTTCTTTCTATTATCCGTTCCGTAGAGTTTTAGAATTAATAAATAAAATTAGAAAAATCAGGGCCCCCATGAGAATTCCGTCAAATCCTAGTAAAAATTGTATTACAGTTGGATATTGGATTTTTGAACAAAATACGACTGTAGCCGGTTATTTATCTATGTTACTAGCTACGTATATTTTACACTAGGCGTTTCAAATAAACAATATTAAAAAACTAAGTGTCTACAAATTACCTGTAAAAAAAAATTTTTATAATTTAAAAGTAAATATTATGTACAAAAAATGATTTTAAATAGTGTTATATTTTAATTTTTAATTGGAAATATCGAACCTTTATGTTAATATGGAACAAAAAGGGGCTCGTGTGTTACTTCCTTTGGGCCCGAATTTTCTCTTCACGTCCCTAATCATGTGACCACTTCTACCACGGCCAGTTCTAAATTCCTGATACGGTTTAGTGTTATCCAGGTATTTCTTTTGAGTTTATAAATCCCGGTTGCTTGATAGTTGGGTTAATCACCAGTTTTTGGTTTTCTGAGTTTTCTATTTTCTAATTCTCTCTATTATTATTATTTATTATTATCATTTTTTATTAAAATGTTTTTATTATTATCATTTCTTCGTTCATCGTTATAACCGTACGCATATACATTTAATTATGTTTTGTGGGTATTCCGTGTTTTTCATGAAAACCATTGGCGAATCTAGGATATATTATCAAATTACAATAATTATCACGTATATTATTACACTATTACGTTGTTATTTTTAACACTATAACAATTCGAAATTATTATTATTATTATTATTATTGTTGTAATTATGAAAATTGAACTTTGAATAGATTGTTTTATAATATTTTCAATTAATATTTCTGAATACTTACAAGTGATTCATATTCAAGTACGCACTTACATGGTCGCGTTCTATAACTCATCTCACATCTAATTACACATTCTATCTGTGAATCATCAAAATCAAAACGATGTTTTAGAACAGTATGGTATACCTGTCTTCCCGTCAAACTACTTTCTATACGTAAAACACCGTAAGTCACATTTGTGCGACTTATGAAAAAGAATACTAGCGTTTTTGAAGGTTTGAAGGTTTTTGAAAAACAATAATACAAAAAAAAACTTGGTGAATTTAACGGAAAAATGACTTATATTTCAAAAAAAAAAAAAAAAATAACAAAACTAATTTTAATAATTAATTAAAAATCTCTCGTATGACATAATCCGCACGACGGGGAAACGTACCGCATGACGGGGAACTGGAAACCTACCGAACTCCGACTATTGCCCCATTGACTGTGCCAGAGGTATCAATCAGTACAATGCCGGAATACTCTGACTATTGCACTATTGACCGATACCAGTACAGTCCGATAGGTTTAGGAGGGATGTCTATTCACCTTCAATGCGCAAGTCTGCCCGGTTGGGTCTTGCTACACGTCAGGTGAAAGGCTGTTGATCAGTGATGTGTCGTGTGGCCTTTTATACCCGTTTTATCGGCGCGCGATTGGATTTCGGCGGTCTCGTGTTTTGTGACAAACCGTAAAAGCACAATCGCCGATAATGATACAAATAATATTAAAATAACATGCTAATTAGAAATTCAGTATTTCGCTAATCGGTATTTCGTTCGATTAAATTATAATAATAAGAATAAAAATAACAATATAGATAATACGTATATCCATTACGAGATGTATACTGTATACATATACATACTTGCACACATATATAAATAATAATAAATTATAATAATTATAAGAGACACAACTTAAACAAGCGTTATATTAGAATTTTTGTTTGTGTCAAAATGCAGTATCAACAAAAATATCTCGATAATATGTATATAATACAATATCTTAATATCTAAGCGATAACCTATCGAACAACACCTTGCGAGTCCGCACATCGAACACGACTCGCGACCGTAGTAAATGTGAGTGTAAAATAATCTGCTGTATTACGAAACGCGTAAATTTCAATGCGCAACGTCGTTGCTTATTTTTTTTAGGTATTTTCGCATTTAAATAAATCTCAATGAGAAACACATCGGCCGTTTCCTACCTCCGAAAAAAAAGGCCGCTTACCTCGCTATACGCGCGTCCTCGTCTCGCGTGGGTTTTAGTCGACTACGTCGGAGCGATCGTTTCTCCGCGCGCCAGCGTTATTAATAATACATTAATTACAAACATTCGATATAACACTGTGTCGTACCCTTACGGAAAACGATTGTTTATCGAGAGATATTGCCTTTTATGTGATTATCACGACGACGTATACTCGTCTGCAGTGGCCCGCGGCAGCGTATTATTCGTTCGGTCTGTCACCCGCTTTGTATATTATTCATATATATAACCATTTATACATATATATATGTATTAGACGTATTATGACAGACGTATCGCGGTATTATTTGAACGGATATAATTTGCAAATGACTCGGTTTCAAGGCGACAAATAATGTAGTTCGTGCGGATTCACAAAGTTCCGGCGAACGTATTCAACATGCGCAAACACACCGACGATATACGGTCATAATGTTCTATTACGCGATAATCATATTGTAAACGTCTGTGTTTGCAGACGGAGAGTCACATACGTATAATATAATATTAAATCATAATGCGTTTCGCTCGGAATCGCTTTCCGGAAACAATGATTGAGCAAAACAATATCACACGACGCGTAAAATCGCCGTACGCCGTTATACATGGGCCGATCGTAAAAAAAAAAAACGGCTCGTCGTGGTATTACACGACACGAGCCTAAATATCTCGTCCGAGAACGAAAAGAGCGGAGGACAAACAACCACCACTATTGTCTTTTACCGGCTTTTTTTTTTTTTTTTTATGTAACCGAGAACCACGCAATACCTGCACAATTCGCATACTTTTTACCACGACAAAATGTTTAAACAACGACTCATATCACTTATTTTAGATTCTGAGTGAAGCGAAGGATCTTACGGTTTTACAATAATGTTTATTTATTTACTTTTTTTTTTCTGTAGACACTTTTTGTTCAACTTAACTTTGGGGGGGTAGGCATGACTCCAGTCTACCCTTCAAAACCACCACCAATTGAATCGTTCAGCACAGCGGTTCTCAAACTTTTTTGTTCGCGGAGCCCCAAAACTCAGAAATGTCTATTCGAGACAACAATAATTCATAAAAAATTATGTCAATTGTCAATGATTTGTTTTTATTTTTTCTGTAAAATACGAATTCATACAAATTATTTAATTAATTTAACAGCAAAAAAGAACATATTATTTTACTAATTAGCCATCATTAGTCTGTTGGGTGCGATGATAACAATACACATAGAATAACTCGCCATAGATTCTCAAGCATATTGTATTATATCCGTGTGCATACAATGTCTGTTTATTTTACGGGCAGCCCGTGTGGTCAGGTGACCGGTGGGTCCAATGCCTCCCTATGTCCAAAGTAATGAAAATAAAGATAAACCGAAATATCCGCAGAGCCGTGATTATGTTTCGACCGATTACCACACAAATTTCGGAAAGTATTTTCTCAGTACGCTCGTACACATACATAATAAATATTGTGAAAAGTACACACTTATTCCCTCGAAACGTCACGAAATGAATGGGTGCGGTAAAATATTTCGCTCGTACACTCAGTCAGGACACGTTCGATCGTGTAATGTAATGTATATCGTTACGACGACGGTACAATGTCGAGTGTACAACTCACACCTACGACGACCCACCCAGCAAACGCGATATTCGTTTACTGTTCGATTTTTATTTTTAACACTCCTCGACGTTGAATGAAAAACAAAACGCGCGTACGTTACGGCACTCGTCGACCATGTCGCAGAATAATACGTACCTATACTGATTATTTGCACTTGTTTCAGTTTAGTACTCAAATGATAGAATTATTTTATTTGGATACTCGCGCAGTCCTCAACGACCATAAATTAATCGGTTTCAGATCAGACTAGAGTGGGTATACAGTAAAATATTATTTCTATTTCACTATTATATACTTTGGTCCTCAACGGCCGTAAATTAATCGGTTTCAAATGGGACCAAAGATATATCGAAACGGAAAATTACAGTTCAAACGCCAAGAAGAGAATAATAACAAACACATAAGATGTATCACTGTAAAAATAATAGCCTCTCCGGAACGACGTACTTGCTATCGTCTTCCTCGGAGACCGTCCATTCATTTTATTTGTTCTCGTCTTAAATCGTATGTTTTTACAATTTGTTACCTCAGCACGTTTTGCCTCACTGGCCTATATTATAATTGTTGTTTATAAATTTATTTTGCGTTGGCATTTACAACATAACACAATATTTTGATAACTATAAAGTGTCGGCAACCCATAATTCCATACGTCATACATATATGTACACTTACGACAGTATTGAATTTGTTGTACGCAACTCGCAACGCTCACAAGTGTTACAAAATATGTATGTAAAACATTCAAAACACGTCATTTTTATCGATAATAACCGTGTGCGACATCTTAATTAGTAGGCACGTCAGTTCATTAGTACGGTATGAGTTTCTTACATAAACTCACCGTATAGGTACAGTTAATTACGATATTTACACATCAAATATTATGACGTTTTTCCTAAAACCAATAAGACTTGTCGTTTTTTAAACACGAATATTTCCTGATTCGCAGTAATTTCAGTTATTGTAGTTGTTGAGTGAAAAGTCTTTCTTTTTATCTCTCTATCTTCTAATCGTTTTTTTTTAATTGCGAAAAACGCTGTTTTTATTGCATACTATAATGACTTTTTTCGCTTTTCAGTTGTCGTACCTACTTTTAAATCTCTTTTAAAGATTAAGATAGCGATATCTAAAAACGTATTGATACAAATGAAATTTAAGAATATTATTCTTCTTTCGTACGTCGCGTCGTTCTCAAAAAGAAAACGAAACTTTTACTATTTTTTTTTCCTCTCGGAATTTATAGAGTATTTTTAAAATAACGAATTTTTCCATCTACATTGTGAACGTAACCGAAAATGAAAAAAAAACACTAAAAACGCCGAAAATGTCAAACTACACAATTTACAACTCGTGAGGTACGGAAATTTTCATGTGACTTGCGTGTGTAAGTGTGTGTGTGTGTGTGTGTGTGTGTGTGTGTGTGTGTGTGTGTGTGTGTGTGTGTGTGTGTGTAATACGTGTTGAGCAGTATTTCGAACCGTGCATTCAGACGATCGGAATTCGTATCGACGTGTTTTATTAAATGTTACTCCAAACACGATTACACGAGGCGACCGGGCAAAACGTTTTTGAACGATCGGCACGTATATACATGGCGTGCAAGTGTGCGCACTAATATTTTTCCGAATCGAATTTTACATGTTTTCCAATGACTGTATCGTAATATTATTATACGCCGTCGTGCTGTACCGTGTACGCGCAAAGCTCACTCGTATCAGGCGAGGACAATCCAGGACTTTGACGTACGGGGAGGATTGGGGCATATAGACTAAATTAGATCAAATGCATTTTTATTTAATTTTTTGCACATCTTTTTTATTTTTTATTTTTTATCATTCAATTTCAAACGTGTAAATAAAACTCGCTCGTTTTCGTCCTACGTCAAGACCAGAGCTATACGGAGTAATTTGAAAATTACGTTTTATCGTTCATATAAGTATCGCCAGCGGACAGCGATGATTTCGAAATGTACGAGATCGTCTCCGTCGTCTCGATCCTGCCTGGTAGAAACGCAGTTTACAAAAAAAAAAAAAAAAATCAAACGGGGTAACCGGATGGACCTCGCACCGCAAATCAGACGCGTTTTACGATAATTTAACAATGTCGTTTTTGTCGGCGACGCTGTGTTAATGTTTTCCGATTGAGAAGTCGTGTTTCGAGTCCGTGCGGTATCGGCCTGCAGCATCCCGATCGTGACGCACACGTGAAAGATCCGAATCGTAATAACAATTATTATATTACACCGTGTACTACCCGCGCGCGTAGTATATACTCGCACGTACATCACACTCCGTACATTATATTCCTTTGAAACGCGTCGACGACGAGCCTTTCATGTCGCATATTCCGCGGAACAATATCCGCGCGGTCTGCCCGTGTGTATGACGACGGTAAATAACCATTGCGATATACGACGAGACGCACGACAACATTCGCCGACGTAATAAATTATATTACCGTAATGATTATTGTGCACTTATCAAACGCGATTGTTTTACGTACCTCTCGTGCGTCGTGAAAACTCGGTCGGCGATCGCTGTACGTAAATATATATATATACACGCATATAAAGGCGTATTCGTGTTATTGAAACTTGAAAGCGTCTGTCGTCCAGGCATCGCGCGATCCACGAAGTATTTGGATATATTTTCCATTTTTTTAATTCAGTTTCCCAGATCGTTTTGTCCAAAAGCACTCAGTTCTGTGACGTCATCAACGTTGGGGTTTTTTTTTCAACGCTAACTTTCTTTTAGTACAAGCGACCTAATCTAAAAAATGCGTACAAATTATAGCAGTACGATAGCAAGTGTAAATTTACAATGTTTATATATATATATCAGGGGTGGCCAATATGACTATGTACCTACGCGAGCCACATGTATTAATACGATTATATCAAGAGCTAAATTCTTAAAAACTATATTTAGTAAAATTTTTATTAATTTTTAGAACGATGTATTCCATGTGAATCACTCATGATTCAATCGAAAATGAAAATAATTAAGTTAAAATATCGTTCAAATTTGACTGATGATCATCTCACAGAACTACTAAAAACTGCTCTTACATCAATTCAACCAGATCTTAAGAAGCTTACTAAAACAGCAGATACGTAAAAAATAACACGCAAACAAATTTAACTTAATGTTTAATTTTTAAATTTATTATTCATATTAATTTATTTTTGTTTCGTTTATTAATCTGTACAATATAGCCTCATATCTGTACAGTAAAATATTTTTTTTTTTAAATGTGTACAAAAAAATTAAAATATTTCGGTTTTGGTAAATAAGACCGCGAGCCGTATACGACTATGGCGAGAGCCGCAATTTGGCCACTCCTGATATATATACGTATACCAGCGGAACAGGTATGGAAATCAGACCCCAGCGAAAACTTTTTATGTGGTCTGGCTGTTTTTTAATTACAACACAAGATCAACACCGACTTAGTTATAATAATAACATTTATTTATTTCAATGCTGTACGAAACGATCTTTCCGCGTGCATTTGACGAGTTATTACGGTTTTCTTAGAAGTTCAAAAATAATTTAGGCTTCAGGCGACGTTACGTTTAAGATTTAAGACCAAACAAAGTTATAGATTTTTAAATTTCTCTTTAGAAAAAATAACAAAAAATAATATGAGCTACAAAAACAAAAAAAAACAAAAACGAAAATCCGATTTATTTGAAATTCTACACTCGATACAGAACTGAAAACAGTTAAAGCGTGCCCTAGTATGATAAATATTTCAATAAATAGCTGATAAAGATCCCAAGTTACTATACTCGATTTCGAGAAAAACGAAGGTGTCCAAAATTGAATCGCATTTTCTCCCCCCTATCTTTTGATAGTTTTTTTCTTATGATTTGTGTTCTGATTCTTATTAGATCCATTGGTACGGTACACGAAGGTATTAGACATTGCATAATGCATACGTATGAGTTTTATTTCACGAACTATTGAAAACACTGTTCGAGTTATATTTTGATGAAAAAAAAAATTATGGTTTTCTCTACGTATTTTTTTTAATTTTCTTAAATTGTAAACACCGTACATAAAATAATAATATATAACATGATTTCATGAAGATAAATACCCTTTTCTTGGAAATTTTGATAGTTGAACCGACATGTAATGAGATTTTAAGTTAAGAGTAGCAAAGAAGCGCAGACAGCGCATTTTCGCAAACTTTTCCTCTCGCCACAATAAACTTGAAATACTTAAATACAAATTTAAATATCGAAATGTTCGAAAAAATATTCTCTTTCATGATATCATGTTAGTCTACGGTCAAGGGTTATGCCAAGATATTTAACTGTTGGAGTAGACGGAATTTTAATGCCATATAGAGTGACTGGCGGGCAGTGTCGTAGCTTAAGGGTAAAAGTTGTGTGATTAGATTTGGTTTGGTTTACCTAATTCTCCAATTTGGTACACCAGGTTTCTATACGGTAAAGATGATTCTCCAGATTTAGCGTAGCTACAATTGGGTTTTCATTTATAGATGTGATAAGTTTGTCATCTGCGTAGTCTGCTTCAATGGTGTTGACGGAGGTTGGTTGATCAGAAGCGTACAAGTTATACAGTGTTGGGCAAAGGAGGCCTCCCTGTGGAACACCAGCTCTGATATTTTCTGTGTTAGAGTATACAGATTTAAAATGGACTTGAAGAAAACGATCAGTTAGATATGACTTAAGTATAATAAGTACGGGGCAAAAATGTCTTTACCTTGTATAGTAGCCCTTCGTGCCATACCACGGTCAAAGGCCTGTTGGATGTTAAGAAATATACAAGGACAATGCATTTTTTTTCAAGTGCGAAAGAAACCGAGTCAACTAGTCTATGTACTCGATTGTTGAGTTTGATTGTGATTTTGGTAATATCGCGCATCGTTCGTGCGCGATCGTGTTTTGGATTCTTGCCGATTGACGGCCGCGAGCGTAACGTGATTTATTTTTTATTTTATAACATAATTTAAGCACTTTCGTTTCGATTGGAATTTTGTGGATTATCCACAGTATTTGTTGTCGGTGGATACAAAGCTACCCGAATGTCGCGGATAATCGACATCGTCCCGGTTGTATGCGAGCGGAAAACGTGCGCGCAGTGTACCGCGTCACGCATGTCATACGATTTTTTCACGCGTACGTCTTCAGCAGTAGTTCTCGACGGGCCGGTAGTAGACAGAAACTATGGGGTAGTTAACTTGGTTTCAGCGGTAGGGGGTGAGTATGTTTTGACAGAAAGTGGGCAGTAAGGGTTCAGTACAGTAACAGATCGAATTAGAAAAAAGAGAAATCGACTCGAGGACGTGAAAAGATGCGTATGTTAACGAATATCAAGCCTTATATCCAACACCTGGCTAAAAACCACAAAGTTCAATCATCTGATGGAAGTAATTTTTTTGCTTGACACTCAAAAGTCACTTTTATGAATACAAACAAACTTACCAAAGTTTTTGAAAAAAAAGTTTTTTATTTATTTATATTAAAACATATTTTTTATTGCATTTTCATATTTTAACTATCCGAAAATTCAGTTTATCTAATTTTTATTGATGAAAAAAAAAAAAAAAAATGAAAATATGAGTGAACAGGCCATTTTATTTATTTTTTAAATTTTACTGTTAATTAGTTCTCTTCCTAGCCTTCTGCTCACACCCTTAGCTATGGAATTATCAAATCGAAGGTCGTTAAAAAATTATTTGCTCCTCAAGTGGGTGGAACTTTAAAATGGTTGAAAAACTTTGGTGACCTGACGTATGGTGTGGTATGTTAACGACAGAACTGTGTCAGTATTGGTATGGTGATTCTTTAACACTACGTTTTTGTGTGTGTACATCTGTGCGTTTGTGTTTGTGGGCGTGTTATAATACCTTGTACGGGGGGTGGCATTACTTATTCAAAAGGCGCGCGAGATACTCGTAGGTACGTGCATAGACGTGTAAGTGTGTGTGTGTGTGTGTGTGTGTGTGTGTGTGTGTGTGTGTGTGTGCGTGTGCACGCGCCCGTGTAGTGTACACACACACCAACATGAGTGAGTTTTAAACACGACGTGATAAATAATGCATGCGCCGAAGTTATCAATTTTATTCGCCTCCGTTGTCGCCCGAATTATTCGTCAAACTTTTGATAAGCTTATTTAATATAAATCCGTTCACATATATATATATATATATATATATATATATACTTGTGTGTGTGTGTGTATGATGCGGTGCACGGAGTGTCCTTCGGGCTCGCGCTGTAACGCCACCGCAACCAGCCCTTGTGATTTTCTTCAAAGCTCACGGGGTGTGACGACAGGTATACACTATTATGATAATAATAATAACATGTTCGGCTCATCGTTACTCACGGCGCCGTAAATATAATCGCCAAGTCAAACACACACTCATACACACACACACACACACACACACACACACACACACACACACACACACACACACACACACACACACACACACTCGGAATGTTTGCACGGTAAAGTTCGGTGGATATGCGTGCTCGTGGTCGTGTGTATGTGTGTGGGTGTATACGCACGTGCGTGCGTGCGTGCGTGTGCGTGTCTTAATCCCAATTATTGTTATTATACCCGCCGTCCGAAGCCATCCCGCAGGATCTGGCGGACACGCGAGAGCAGGTAGAGAAATATTGTATTATTTTAGTCTGCTCTCCACGCGCGGCGCCCCCGTATAGCCCGTGCGTGAAAAATGAGCTCCGCGAAAACGTGCAAAACGTCAGTGCGTTTCGCTAAATTGAAATTAATACATATATATATTAACACACACGCGCGCGCGTACGCGACGACTTAAGGGCGTTTCCTGCTGCGGTGACCGTGCGCGTGGTCCTGCAACACCGATAAATCTCGACCGCGTTAAATCCTCAGCCCACCGTCCTCGCACCGTCTTCTCCGCATTTCTCTCCTAGACGCTGTCCCGCGGAACAAGCGTTTCGCACGCCCGTGTGGCGCACAGCATCCCATCCCCCCTTCATCCCTAACGCCTTTCTAACCCACGACGTCAGTTGCAGCCCGAAATTCAAAGGCTTAACCGTAGGTCGATTCGGTTTTTTTTTCTACCTTCGCGGTTTCGTTTCACGCGCACCTGCAGTGGATTCTGGCCGGCCCGGAAAACGGAAAATCGAGTCACCCGCGTCGTCTCGGCTGAATTTTTTTTTTTTTTTTTAATTGAATTTTCCGCGCGCGTCGACCGTCCGACAGCGCCTCGCTGTCACGTGGTCGCGCGATCGTCAAATCACGGCACGACGAGTATTCATTTATTACACCCGTCGACTTTCGAACTGCTCCACGATGGCGTACACTGACGATTCGTGTGCGTTTATAATTACCGAAAATATAAACAACGTTTTTTCAAAAAAAAAAAAAAAGAAAGAGTACCCGTGTGCTTTGGAAATAAATAAAATGCATGTTGTTGTTGTTTTATTCATATTACGATGTGAAATATTGCCGTTGCTTCTTTGCCGATGATTACTCGCAAGTTAGAACTAACGATAGTTAAAACAGAAATCGCAAAAGTAAATCGGATAAAGGCATTTTTCACCGATCACCGGTGCACATTACATAATACCTACAAAACCGTAATAGGACACGTCGAACAAATTGATATGACATCGCGCTAGGTGTAGGTATTGTTACAAAGATCTACCCGAGTGTTTTTAAAATCTACGGTATCATCGTCATGCAGGCACATAGTAGTATTATGAAAAAAATACTCTGATTAACACCGACGAATGATGTACGAGATAAAAATTAAAATGACTCACGAGAAACACCTGCGTCCGACGTTCCATAAAATAATATCGCAAAGTATTGAATCGTCGAGCTAGGTAAAAAAAAAAAAAAATTGAAAAGGGTGTCGAATCACCGAACCCCTCCCACTTCGAGTTATCATGTCTATATGCTCTTAGCTCGTATGACATAATATTAACGAGTGAACGCGTTCTTATAGACTTTTTGTACGGCTAGTGTTTACTCCATTCATACTCCCATACGGATTTCGAGCGTTCACAGAGATTTGATATTGAATAGGTGAAAAAATTGTAAACTGGACGGTACATGGTTGAACGTTGCACGGTGTTGGGTGCGGAGCCCGGGAGACGATGGTATGCGTGCCTCCGTGTCGACGTGTTTCACGAGTTTTTGACTAGCGTATTGATCGACGTAACGGGGTTGGTGATAAAGTGTAAAATTTAAAAAAATAATATAAAAAATAAGTCAAGTTCATATCCATGAAAAAAAAAATAATACTCATCAGCTCGTTAGTGATGGCGCACTAGAATCGGAGGTACCTGAAAAATCGTTTTATTTCCCATGGACGAGAAACGAGATGGTCTCTATTGAACTGCATAGATACGCACTGTATTTCCAATAAAAACCAATACGCGCGTTATAATTAATATTTTTTCGAGAGTTTTTCAGGGGCAAGTGTTACATTTTTACGACAAAACTGTAAATTTGTGACAATTTTATGACACATTTTTAAATAGCCGATAGGAATCGATATGAAAGTATATTTGTGTTGAAAAAATTTTCGACGTACGGTATTTTTCATATTTTATGACAGTGTTACACTACCAGAATGGTACCGAAATCCCGAGACCGTATACACGATAATTATGTAATCAACGGTATAGTTATGTTATACTCGGAGTATACGCGAATTAAACACGAGACGCGTAGTATTCACGAAAACCGTGTTGGCCGAGTAATAAGTAGGTAGTTATATTATCGTGTTTCAAATAACACCAATCGTATAGGTTATCACGATCCGTTGGCGGCTCGTGCCAAAAATGACACGTTGGTTGAACGGTACAATGGTACATGAAAAAATAATCGAATTTATTCGCATTATATTACTTATGAAATAGAAGCTAAAATTAATTCGACCGAACAAATTTGTTGCATTTTAATAATGATTATGTTTTTCAAAATGTTTAGATATGCTATTCAAAAATATGAATTAAATAATAAAAGTCTGAAAAAAAATCGGCGAAAAGTGCAGACACCGAAGTATTGAAATCAGGAATTCGCGGTTCGTTTTATACTTTCAATTCTTTCCATACTAACGTTGAATGTTTTTTCTGTGTAATGAAGTTGATCAAGACGTCGAAGTATAGATAATACAGCTTGAACGATAAAACTATACGTTTTACCAAACTTAGAAATTCTGATTGGTACTTACATTTTATCCACAAAAATACATGATCGAAATCGGAGTCGGTAAATTGCGTCCCTATAAGTACGGTCATGGTCATGGTTCACTATGTGAATTGCGGCCCGCGTAATTTTAAAACATACGTAAATTGCGGCCCGTGTACTTTTAAAACATACGTAAATTGCGGCCCAAGAATTTTTAAAATATACGTTAATTGCGTCCCGGGAACTTACGAAAAAAAATGAACTTTGCTTCCTTTCAGTCTCCTATTGACACAACCAGACACAGAACAAGAAATCACCATGATGTTGAATTACTTGAATTGTACTTTATAGTTTATAAATTATAATCGAAAAATTGTGTTTCAATCCGAATCTAAAAAAATAACTGATTTATAAAACAACATTTTTATATTATATCTTTGGTTTCAATCACAGAAAAATTATAGTTCTTGGAATAATATAAAATGTCCTGGATTAATCAATCATATTTGGCCCTGTTCGCATATGGATTCTAGACTTCAATTTTATCCGTTGAGTCGGCTATCTAGTTTTTTTATATATCTGTGGTTGCTCTACAGTTTACAGTATTTTTTTTCAATCTAATAAAAATGGACTTTATGAAAAGTGAAAGGAATTAAACGTTGAAAATAGTCGATGGTTTCAAATTTCGTTTTCATAAATTTCTAATCAATGATATCAACGTTGGTGTTGCACAGTTAAAACGTGTAAGTATTTTTTGAAATTTGATGATAATAATATTTGTATAGATAGTTTTAAGTATTTAAGTAAGTTTTATAGTTATAGTCCTGAGTCTGAAAAATGGGAAGGAAAATATTGGTTTTATGGAAAAAAGGCTTAGACGTAATTTACATATTAATAAGAAATAGTTAGGTAGGCATATGTACAAAAATATACCCGGGCCGCAATTTACATAAAAAATTTGAAATGGGACGCAATTTACAGAGACCCATCGAAATTCACACTCGAATATAATTATATTTTTAATACGTATAATAATATCATTACTCAACATCGACATCTGATCTAAGCACATCATAATATATTATACATAGTTTATAAAACAAAAACAAAAAGTGACTCAATCAAACGTTCTTTTCTGTCGGGAGTCGGGAAGCACGTGAACTGTTTTAGAAAACCTTGTTGGGAAAATGATGACACTCCCACACGGAATCGGTTCGCCATTAAATATTCGACGGCGAAACGTTTGTCCCGAAGACTGTGAAATATTATTATCACGCGTGCGTGAACTCTGGTAGTCTGGTGTAGTGCGCAGAATCGGCGTATTCGTAGCGCGATAAAGGTTGAAGGCGTACCGTGCAAAAATGTACGTATGTAATTATTGTTAGGGTCTCGGTTTAAATGCCTAAAATATGTCTTTTGACCGAATTATTGCCTATTGAAAAACGGACCAAACATTTTTTTTACATTTTTATTTTCATCACAAACAGTCGATTCGATTTGAATTTCAACATTAAATTAACTCAAATTATTTTAAAGTAATTAATACGATACACATTTTCAATCGAATTGTGAACAGAAAAACGTATACGAGACTCCGTTCTCTGAGCTTGTTAGAGGGACCGTAATTTTTCATTTCAATCTTACGAAAATATAAAACTAATATTAGGTCATATTTCACGTTCAGCTATAATGTCCGTTTCGTTGTACAAGTTGTGATATCCAAATCATACGGGTATTATATAATATTATCTAGTTTCACGCTAAAAACTGATAAAATTTATAAAACAATAAATTATTATAAAAACCTATTAAACGGGGAAAATGTTTTAAGAATAGCAAAAAACGTGAAAATATTTAAAATAAAAGTTTCCCTGTTTATGTGTGTCTGTTACGCGAATCGTATAATGTACTTGATCTGTCATTATCTATTAATTAATTGTCATTGGTAGTCTAAAAAAAAAAAGCGCTTTACCCTAAACTCCAAGCTCTAATTATTGGAGTACGTACGATGTGTATGATAAAGCTGCAGTTACGGCGAATACGCATCGATCGATTAACGATAAAACGAGACTACGGTACGTCGTCATGTAGTAAAAAAAAAAAAATATATATATTTATATAAAAAACAAAAAAATGATGAAATATTTCGAAATAAAAAAAAGACCCCGCAAGCAATATCTGAAAACTATATCTCCACAATATATAATATAACTATACTTACACATCAATTTAAATATATTAAATTCGTTATGATACGAGTGAAGTTAGTGAAGAAAAAAATGTTTACAAGCACCGAACTCGCGGCGCGGTGGTTTCACATAAAATATACGCAGGTACTATGTATAGTGTGACGAAGAGGTATAAAACGTTTTCCACGGTTATGTCGGATCGTTTTGGATTCCAGAGAACGAGTTTACAACAACCGGAAAATACGTTTTGTATGAATCGAAATTAACTTAAAGAGCGGCTACGCATGTACGGTGTTTTAATTCAAAGTAAACGATATTTTGATTTACACCGGTAACTAACTATTTTGGTTGTGAAATAAAACTGATTCGGCCCAGTCGAATTTGACGCGTAAAACTATATATTTTCGATACAGACGTTCATAAAGTGAACATTATTAGAATAAAATACGTATACAAAACGATTTGGACGATTGAAATTGGCGGCGTCGACATCGTTGAGCAGTGGTGGCTCGTGATGTTCAAAATGGGTGGTGTGCAATTATTGAAAATGTATATTAATAAAATAAAATAAAATTAGTTACATCCAAGTCAATATTAAAAAAATAAAAAAAGCTGGTAAGTGAGATGATGGTGGTACAAGTTCGTCCTTCGTCCCTTCGGTCCTCGGACAAGATATTGGTGATGAATGTATTAAGTTTTAAAGAAATGATGACTCATTTCTTTAGTATAAAACGATTCTGATCAAAGCTTCAGTGTAATATAATATATTATTATTTAAATACTGTTTACGTATTTAACGGTTATTTGTATAAATTTGGTGAGTTATAATAATTTATTAAAGTGTGTATAAAAAAAAATCCTGACTCACGATTTTTGAATTTTTGTTAGGATAATTAGGTAGGTATATGAGTAAAGTCATATTAAATTTTCAGAACTTTTGGTCTAATATTTAAAATTATATTACATAAAAACTTTCAAACAATTTGGTAAATTAAAAGTTCTATATTTAAGTCAAAAGTGCTATAATTGTTCTGAAAATGTTGTCCAATATAAAAAAGTATGTATTTGATATTGGATAAAATTTTCAAGTTTCTAGCTTCAATACTTTTCGATTTATGACTAAATACCTAAAATCTGAACAGTGAAAATCTCGTTTACGACGGATTTTTACCGTTTTTACTCAGTTTTTCGATCGTTATTCTTGATTACTGGAAAAACTATGGAGATTTTGGAAAAATGATCTCTCTAAAGTAACATCTCAGTTCAATTTCGATTCTAAAAAGTTGCTGGACGAAACTTTTGAACAAGAATTTCTATACGAAAAAGTGTTTACAGAAAAAAAAAAATAACATTATTGTTAAATCATAAGATCCTTCGCTTCACTCAGAATCTAAAATTACATATTTTTATATATGAAGTAATGTTTTCGTTCTTTAGTAGTGGCAAACAGTTCTATAACTTTGTTATTGAAATAGCGCATACAAATTAAATTTGTGATCGAGTGTGCAGCAGTAGGTGCACACCACGGTTCCATTTATTCGTCAATACCCCCATTCATCGACTAAACGTATTTTACATGGACTCTCGGTGTGCAGCCCGAGCTGCACACCAGTTAGTGCGTATTTATTACATAACTCATCGAAATTTTAGGAGTGATATTTTCGAATTCAAGCGTTTCACGTTTATAAAACTAATAATTTTGTATTATGGAAATAATACAGTTTAATAGATAAAATTAAAATATATTTTAGCTATTTTATCTTTAATAATCTATGTGGTGTGCGCACACCTGCACACCTATGCACGAGCCGCCACTGTCGTTGAGCGTTACTATTATTACTAAATAACAATAATAATAATAATAATAATAATTACTATTATTATTATTATTATTATTTATCGTTACGCGGCTATGAGTGCCGTAGTAACGGTCCGCGTGATTCGTATACAACGGATTGAGTAAACTTTTACGCTGTGCAACGCGAGCGCTAATAAACGGTGAAAATTATTATTTTCATCGAAAATCACAATAATATGCGAAAACAAAAATACGACGTGATTCACGGCAATGCAGGAGTAACGAAAACAACGCGGACTCGAGTGTGTACAGTCGTGAAAACAACTACGACAATAACGAATTAAAACGACTGGAGTCGACGAGTTCACGGGGCTTTCGGCGAAAGCGACGATTGTTTGACAACATTATAAAATTGGTCGGAAGTCGGTTGTAATATTTTATTACGACGCGTTTTCGTTCCGTAATCGAGGCCGCGTTTAACGTTTTCGTCCGAAGAGAAAAAAGAAAACAATTAATAAACGCGCGCCCGGTTTTGCATAATAATCGCAGTCGTGTGTATAATAGCGCGTGTTCTTCGACAAAGAAAATTGGCGTGTTTTTATTATGATTATGTTTTTTAGTTTTTTTTGTTTTCATTTTTTAGATTCAAAGTCCTAAACTATAATGCTTTTTCTTCTCTTTCATGCACATGACTACGGGTATATGGTAAAAGTGGACCGAAAATTACGC
This sequence comes from Therioaphis trifolii, assembly GCA_027580255.1. Taxonomy (NCBI): domain Eukaryota; kingdom Metazoa; phylum Arthropoda; class Insecta; order Hemiptera; family Aphididae; genus Therioaphis; species Therioaphis trifolii. Next base: position 27,106,578 of record CM050406.1, read on the forward strand.
GTAGCGTATCCCCTCGATCGATCTCGATAACAGTTCATCCGAGCATGAGGAAAAACTACCCAAAATTCAAGTTAATATGGCAAAATATGCCGTGAACTAGATCCCAGTGATATCGGTTTCAATAATTCAATCACAATTTTAAAAACTTAAAATGTTCTCTGATTACTAAAAATTATCTGTACTGCAGATTTGGTTTCAAAAAAATATTACTACTTTTGAACTGAATGTGTTCTCGTAAAACTTCGAAAATATAGCAAATATATCGTTTTTTGCTCACGAAAAACGTAAGATTCGTTTTCAATTTAATTGTATAAAAATTGTAATTTTTGACTTGCACTCTTACAATTCAAAATAATATTCATTTTTTTTTCTCGTAAGCACTTGAAGTATCTAAATACCGAGAAAACGGATAATTTTCACGAACAATTAAATTCAATCGATATATTACATGAATTATTCGATTACGGCACAGATGCGGTCGGCACAGTTGCGGTCAATACCTTTTTGGTGGCACTTGCGGTCACTATTTTTTTTACTTCACTTATTGACACATCAGGTTTACACGAATGGTCAGAAAAATTAATTATTTCTGTATTTTTAGTTCTCATGCATACGGCTCTACGCTTATCCTTTTTTCACTCAGAAAAACCCAAACCGTCCCATTTTCATTTTGTCTGTATTCTCTGAATTTATAACCGTTAAAAATTGCTAAAGGCTTACCTTTCGTTGTTTCGATTATTTATATTTTTTGGCCAACTGCATATGTGCTTAAATCCATTTCTACCTTGGTTGTGTTTCGTAATTTGTTTTGTCTACAACTCATACGTAAATCGAAAAATATAATTTACCCGTCGTAATCGCAATATAATATAATTATTAATATCTTCGCATCGACATCGATAACGTTGTACCAATTTGCGTACAAAAATAACATAAAAGAAGGAAACTTTGATTTTTAATATAGTATAGGTTTAATTGTATTATTATTGTATCAGTATTGTAAAACCAGTTTATGTGTGTAAAAAAAAAATAGCGACCGCAAGTGCCACCGAAAAGGTATTGACCGCAACTGTGCCGACCGCATCTGTGTCGATACCAATTATTCTGTTATTATTCCAAAATGATTGAACATTATTAAGACTTGAAAGTCACACAAATAGTATTTATCGTTAAAACTTAAAAGAGCTCCGATCAGTACCCATTCTCGAAAAACAACGATTTATCATCGAGTTATTTTCAAATCAAATACAATACCGAACAACACAATCATGCGCCGTCGCACCAATCATAAAAAGTGTCCACATAAGGGTGGCCACACAGTCACCATCATCGTTATATTATTTCATTGACTTGTTTCTTTCGTTTCATTCATATTCAGACGAACAAATACGTATATAATATTATACATGCATACTTATGGTGGGTACTCAAGTACGGGACGCGATCGACACAAAAGCCGTGGACATGTACCGGATGAATGGTTTTCGCGTCTAGTTATTAATAGTTTTCGTAGGTTATAAATATAAATAAATAAATATAAAAGAACAGGTCTTATTTTTTGTTTCAATTTTGTGACGAAACCATTTAACTTTTTCAAATTTTTTTTTCACCCTTTTCATTTTTTTTTTATCTGAGGGGAGAAATAGGGGAGAATAATTTGTAAATATTAAATATTTTTATTTGTGATTCAGCTACTACTATACTATTTGGCACTTGATCAATTATAAATATTGGCTATTAATTTTTTTTCTTTTTTAAAACACAACTACGTGTGTTGATTTAAAAATTTCATTTAGAAAAAAGCAAAAACTACATACGGCAAAGCCGGATAATTCAGCTAATATACATATATAGCTAATATATTGTGATGCGTACAACAATAATTAATGGCGCGGCGCGTTGTAATGTATACCTAAATTATGCGTATATTATTTGATAATTCATCAAGATTACCTAGATCTGTTCTCTCTCTTTCTCTCTCTCTCTCTCTTTCTCTCTTTCTCTCTCTCTCTCTCTCTCTCTCTCTCTCTCTCTCTCTCTCTCTTTTTCTTTCGTCTGAGCAATAGCGCAGCGCTTATAACAATGCTCAACGTTGCGTGAAGTCTTGAAGGCTCCGAGTCACCGATATAATTTCACAATAATAATAATAATAATAACGATCGCGTTTGTTCACGTGTGTCCGTATTAATACGTCGTGTACACACTTGTATCGTATATTATTTCTCAAACACAAAAACACACATTGTACGGGGATTCTCTTGTCTCGACGTCTCGTGTATATAAATCAAACGATTCACGCGGTGTGTTCTCGCAGCAGTGTGTTTCGCACTCGGAGCGCAAGGCGGGAAACACAATATAACATAGATGATGATAACATGTTTTATTTGTAACGATAATAATAATATAACGTGGAGAACGTACGTTGCTCCGGTGGATTTCGATCGTTCTACATACGTCCTCGGACGAACGTATCACGTAGACGTTTCAGGCAGGGTCGGGCTGGCCTACACTGTTGACTGGCAATAGCCAGTGAGGCCCTATCTGTATGAGGCCTCCTTTTCCGGGTTCCATAATTGTATTGAAAGACAGTGATATTATAGTTGTGGTAATATATGAATACGAGTATGACGTAGGCACATTGTAATATGCATTTTAATGTATATTGTATACGTATAAAATAATTTAATAGTATTAGCGTCTAAATTAAATTATAAATCAATTAACAATAATTGTATTGTTGATGGTAAATTTAATTACAGACGAGGCCCTTTGTTTGTCGATCCTCGGTTAGGCCTCCCATACCCATACTGGTTTCAGGTACACGTCTACACAGCCTACGGAGCGTCTTTCTTCGATCACGGAGCGCAGGACGTATGTGCGATCTATGGTCTACGATCTAAAATATCAGTTCGCCTCGCGCACGTACGCACGTACGCGTAATGGCGCGTCTTGTCGTCTTTTCGCCGCGAATTTTACCTCTCGCACAACGCGAAATACACGTGGATAACGCGTGTGCATTTGCGATCGAATCTATTCACGATACGTCGTCTTCCTTAGACCTCCACAGTACGACGTAAATCGTCGTAATATCACACGGCCGGCTCAGACTTATGGGCTAAATAGGCTTAGGGCCAGTATGATGAATGGGTGAGCGAGGTGTGCGGTGTGCAGAGGGACCCGCAAAATCCAACGGAGGTCCGCACACGTTTTTGGCTATTTTTGTTTTGTTTTTATGTGTTTCTCCGTGTACCTATTACCGCAGAACCGTAACTAATATATTGCGACAAAAGTCTTGTGATAATACCTTAGTACAAAAATAACATTTGTCTCTTAAATAGAGAAAAAATGACTTTTTCGGTGACGACATTTTAAGAACTAAAAACCGACGTAAAAACACAATAATAATCAGGGTCCGGATTTTATAGAATTCGCTAATTATTATAGAATACAGATTAAAATAGCAGGGTGGATTATAAATTTTTTTTATACACCAGGGGATTTAAATACGAAATTTTATTTTGCTATTTTTTGCATATTTGATGTATTTTAGATTTAATATAATAAAATTAGAAATAATATAATAAAATCATTGCTATACCTGAAATCGAACGTTTTGTTTTCATTAATTTTAATGATTTAGATTATTTTTTTTTAACGTTTTGACCAAGTGCTCCGGACGATTGTAAAAAATGGAAAAGTCGTCGAGTATTTTGCCCTCGGGCTTTCGACGCGTAAACATTTACGTATTACATCGGGGGTAATATATGTGTTCGACGACGATATCCATACACTTAAGAATCGATCGAAGTCACGTAGAGAGTTTCGTCGGCACGCGAACACGATATTGGCGAAAAAAAAAACGGGATAAATGTTTATTATTATTGTGCGTTTTTTCCCTTCCGAGTTCAAAGAACTTTGTGATGTCGTTTCATTTTCGCCTGCAACTACTACGCTACTGCTACCTACCATCACTACGATTATTACTACTATTAAACTGCAACGGTGCTATACGGTGTGTTTCAGATACGTAAACTTGATAGAATAAGCAATAACTTTTGTTCTATTCGTTATTATTGCATTTTTATTTGATATTATAACGAAAAAAATCATTGAGTTAAAATAATTTTCCGACCATTTTTATTTACATGGCTCATGAGTCATGAGTTTCCGTAAATGTCGATCATCGCCAGTTAAATCATTATAATATTATCAAAGGGAATGCATTTTTCGGAAATTTTGATACCTAAATTTGTATAACCGGAACAATAGTTTTACTTTTAAGTGATATAAGAATTTGAAGTTTGAAGATTCGAAACAGTATAACGGTATGGGTTCTTCTGTCTGCTATACTCTAAACTTCAACCGTCAATAACGCATTAATTCTTTGATTATTGGAATTTGAAAATCGAAAATTTCAATACCAAATTGTCTAAAAGATTCTGATATTATCTTTCATGATGTTGAGTTCGATATTTTCAAACGATTGTCACTATACAAGAAAGCTAAACAAACTCGAAAATTCACATAGATAAAAAGTAGTTGAGCATTTTTTTTTCCAATCAAAATATAACGCAATTTATACAAGCGTTAATTTTTTTTTAACAAAAGTCAAAAAGGACAAAAGCAATTGTATTTTGTCCAATAAATCTAAAACACCCACGTTAGAATGCACATCATACGTATGTGTATGTATCGTATGGAATTGCGCAACGACGCGAACCCGTCGTTTGTGTTTTACGATGTGATCTGTCACGCGCGAGCTCGCACACGTCCGTACACGTGTACCTAATAACGATAATAGAATTTCGTACGACCCTCGACGACCTAGCCCATAGTCAGGGCGAGCTCTCGGAGCGGTCCGTCGCGGTCGTCGTAGCCGACGGAATGACACCCTCTCCGCGAAACAAACGAGAAAACAATAATTGAGGGACCGCGACGCACGGGCGAGGCGTGGAAAAAGACCCCGTCGGCGAAAACACGACGCGAATTATTGTACGACAAAGGCAGATGGGGTACGAAACGTCGTGCCGTCAGTTTAAATGGTGGTGGCGACGACGGTGTTTTGTTTCTCCTATAACGCGTGTATTGTCACCCACACCCCCCGCACACACACACACACTAACGCACACGCACAAATACACACACGCACATAGAAAAGACTCGTAGGAATTTAACGTTTAGGAAACAATTTCCACACACACACACACACACACACACACACACACACACACACACACACACACACACACACACACACACACACACACACACACACACACACACATACACACTCACGACAGTCGTCGTATAATCTTCTTATATCCGTTATCGTTGCTACAGTTCTCACGCGGAAAGTTCATCCGATTTCCTAGCTTCTTTCTGGGCACGGAAAATTCAACAGTATTCACTCCTTTCAGTATACAGTAGTGCGTGTGTGTGTGTGTGTGTGTGTATGTCACAGGACAATATACGTGGTGGAGGAAAAAGAATACACACACACACACACACACACACACACACACACACACACACACACACACACACATACACACACGAATACGTGAAAGCTGCATATTAAGAAAAACCTTCGTTCGTTCGTCGGAAACGGTTGTAGTGGTAAGGGCGTAGGGAGGGTAGTTGTGACTCGGCTTGAGTCGTCGGGGGTAAAAGGGGGCCGAGGTTCCGCAGGGCGGATAGCTTTCTCGCTGATGAAATCGCATTCCGCGGAACCAAAAAGCCGTGACCGACGTCTCTCGACCGCGCCGCCGCCTATCTTTTTGCACGCGTTCTGAAAACAAAACGGAATTGTGCGGCGAGACGTCGACGCTTTTAAAATTTTTTTCTCGGTTTTTCTGTTATTTCTGTTTTCTTTTTTTTTTTTTTTTTCACCGACCGAGAATTTTTTCCTCTCAGTCGAAAGACGTCCTGTGTGCACGAAAGCGGTGTGCTGGCGAGTGAAGTGAACAAAAAGGATAAAAACCAACGTGGTTCGCACTACGAAGCGTAAAAAAAAAAGCCAAACAATGAACAACATTTTACATACTTTCGAATACACACACACACGTTTTAGGTACATGTAATACGGATATAATTATAAACGCGAGTGTGATGGAATCGAGTTTTAGTCGTAAAAACCTACGAGGGCGTATCACACGAAATGCAAAACGTACGTTAAAACGTTTACTTTTCAACCGATTCGAAATTGTTCAATGTATACGCATAAATAATGTGAATTACCGTGTCATATTGTTAAAACACAAATGTACTATGAACGGAGGAAAGTTAATGAAAACTAGTTTCGAATAAAATAAATCGTATTGGTGCAGTTCAGACATTCAGACGAGTTAGGTACTTTGATGTCAAACCTGTTATTTTTTGAAACGCCGTTTAAGAGTAAGATAAAATTGGAAAATCATTTTAAACTCATTATTAGTTTTTAAATACCTGACAGTGAATACCTTCGTTATTAAATTATCGTGATTATTATGAATAACGGATTTGTAGGAAAAAATTAGTGTAAATAACATGTTTTAAACTTTGAAGTTTTAAATACCTAGGCCATTATTGTAGTTGGAATTCAATTACTAACCTATGGTATGAAAATCATGAAATACATTTTTTTCGCCGTGAGCGCATTTAGACCAAGACAAAACATTTTAATGCGATGTTTACTTTTTAACGACTCACGTATTTAGACATGTAAATTTAATTTTTTTTGAAAAACACGAATAGTTTGCATTCTATTTATCCATTATTTAAACGTATTAAAATTCTCGGGGGAAAAAAAAGTCCGCGTTTTAATTAAAAAATGAAAGCAGGAGTAACAGTTTAAAAATCGATTTAATATGTTTTAATTAAAAATAGTTAGGAAACGAGCGAGTTGTATTTAATTGTACTGTGAAACGGAAGTAAACTCAAAAACAAAGAGCGCGTGCTACCGATTTGAAATTAGCAATCGATTTAAATAATTATTTTGTCGGTCGGCCCTACTCCAATGATCTGATCGGTCCGAGTCAGGTATTTTTAAACTGAAACGATCGCATGCAGGCTTACAGCTTTTGATGCTATTATTTTTTCAAAACCCACGGACACTAACTGTGGAAAGCACGTACACGAATAATCCAAGTATTTAATATTGGGACAAGAGAAATAGTAATTCCTTAAGAAAATTCTAATTCTAATTCACGCACACAGCATTGTCTTTTGTAACGGAATTATTTATAATAATTATTGTTAACTGATTTGTGTACGGAATTATCACCAGTAGGTACTTATAAGCCAGAGAGAGAGCCACGGGTGCAACGTGACCCCTATCGAAGTGTTTACATTTTTAATTTAAAAAATTATCGTTTTTTTTTTTTAGATTTTAATAGCTAATTACTCAATGGTAAATGGCAATAATATTACCACGTATAGTTTTGACAAATTATCAATATTATCATCTGAACGACAATATTAATCGATCACATTTTTACACCAATTACACCAGCTGTAGCTAGTCGGTTCTCGTTGTATCCATAGACGATGTTTTTATCATCTATATTCTATGGCGTCCGTGGCTCTTAAATATTCATAGGAACATTGAAATAAGTATTGAAATCGTTATTAATTCATTTATATTTAAAAAATAAAAGAAAAGTGATTTAGATCTTAAAATAACATTAATTATTTCATTATTTTCTATTAAATAAATTTGATAAAAGATCTATTTATACTTAAATATTTTTATTTAATTACACTCAAGTTAAATTATCTAATTGATTTGCCACATATTCTTATTATCGTTTACGTTCAAAAGTAAACCCGTATCATTATTCATCATCTAACTCGAATATTGATTTGGTTCAAAAAATTATGTAGGTATTCTAATTAATAAATAAATTTAAATTTAAAATTATAATATAATATGAATTGTACTATATGAAAGCTTTATGGTAATCGATAACGATACTAGGTACCTCAAATGTATAGCAATTAAATTATTGATAGTTAATATCATATAAATCCTGTTTAGTCTCCCGTCCTTAAGAATAAAATAAATGTCGGGTTATAATATAATAATAATCAAACTCAGACTGATATGGGCCAGTGATTAAAATTATTGGTGAAAACATTACGTAGAAGCAGACATTTTCAACAACGGCATCAATACGGTACTAAAAAAAAAAAATCTTCATAAAAAAAACTAACTCATCTCGTACAAAACAACAAAAGAAAAAGAAAAATTACGGAGAAACGTAAATGTTAGTTTATGTTTTATACTTCATCAAACCGATTTTTTCTTTTATAACTATTGACAGTCATAGAATACAAAATCAAACAACCAATTTAAGAACCTAATATCCTTTGTAAAACGAAAATTACCAAGTTACATTTCAAACATGGCATTAATCTATACAATAAAACATAAAGAGGAATAAAAAAAATAAGCATCTAAAAATTGGCGGATTAGTTACTCAGATACTAGTATTACCTAATAGTTAAGCATAAACTATATTATTTTTTTGGATTTATTCGTGGTTTTTGTTTTTTACCGGCGTTTAGTAACAATATCATGTTTCATCTTTAGAACGAATTTATGTATGTCCTCCGTTTCTTTGACGTATTGCACTGATTAGTCTGTGCAAAACTGAAAACATGGATAAATCCGAAAAAGGGTGATGATTATAACAGTTATTTTAATTAAGTATAATGACATATATTTTAAAATTGTTTATTTTCCAAACAAACATTTGATATAACTTAATTTAATTAAATAATTTAATCAAAACTATTCAGTTAAAGTAGCCACGAGTTGACGAATGAGAGTAACGTAGAAATATTATATTAGAACACAACATTGATATTATTTTTTAGTTTACGAACAGCCACTTTTGCTGATATTCAATACTTTTTTACTATCGATGTGACTTGGATAACAATATTGGACCCAAAAACTGTATTCCCAATGCTCCGATAGGGGCGGTGACCAAAATCGAGAGCACGGCGATGGTCAACAATCGTCTTGCAGTTTCCACGTCTTCGTTTGAACCCAACGATCTTGCCATGTCCAAAGCTACCGGTGCAAGAGCCGCCTGCGAACAAAACATACATTTTTTTATATTCATCGTTCTTATTCACACGTACAAACAAATAAAAATTCATTATAAGCGCGTATAAGGTTAATTTAATGGTTTCGAAATAATTTTATAAGTCATGACGAACATAATATGTTTTAACCACGCGTATTTATTTGAAATGAAATAAACCAAAACACGTCTCATTTATGCAGAAGATAACGGAAAAACTCGAGTTTTTTTAAAAACTGCCCTACACCAGTATAAGTTAAGGTTACCACTGGACCTAAGTGTTCACTGTGATACTCGATTATCAAAAAAGTTAAGGTTTCAAAAGTTTTTTTAACGTTATTTAACTTTTTAAAAAGAAAAAATTGGTAACGTTTATATTTGTATTAACTGCAACTGAGAGGGATTCGAAGCGACGATTTTTCGTCTTTTTCAGTAACACACTCAACACTAATTTAAGTGTATTTTCATTTCCACCAACCTAGTCAATATAGTAATACGATTAAGGATCTAAGAACAAATTTGGATTTTTCGTAGCATTCACTTTAAATCCGATTCCGTCGGGTTTTTTTTTTTTTAGTTCGGTTTTCCAAAATTTCACACAGTAGGTTTAAACAAATCATACACTCAAAATAAACAAAAGTTTATTTTTGTACACTTTCGGAATAAATATTAGTCCTCCAGAGTTCTGAAATTCGACTAATTCAAATCTATTTTAAAATTTCTTGACGTATATTCTTGACTATACATAGACCGATACACTTAAGATGACATTCAATCCGAATTTCAAACTGTGGCTATACTGCCTATTAGTGACACGTGCGTGTTAAATGGCCCGTACCAAAATTGATAAAATTTTTAGTAAGTATAAAAAAGAAATGCCAATACTATACTTTAAACTTAATTAACCTTTTTTTTCTTGCTTTTTTACGTTCTCTGGGCCGCTTGATTTTTAATTTTAAACATTTGGCCCTCTAGTAACTTAAAGTTGCCAATCCCTGGTATAATATACAATGATAGCGTACTACTTACGCAAGCACACACTACACAACTCGTACAAACGTCTCGAATCCCGTTTGAGCTATTTGTTTCTCACAGACCTCGGTTATTTTTCCGTTTTAACTCGATCACTGATTATTCACAATTATTATAATAATATAATTTCGGAGAATGAAAGTGACATCGACGAACAACTAGTTTCGACGTTATTACAGTCGTCGATTGCGATTTTAACATCGTTGTTACCGTAAAATAAGATAAACGTATATTTTATACAATGCAAACGTACGGGATTATCGATGAACACAGCGCACGCATAGCAGTCGATTTTACCAACCATCTAGGGCAGGGGTAGCAAACCTTTTCCGAGTCGAGTGTCAAAATTATCCAAACAAAGTTTTCTAAAACCATTCGCGTGCCCCCCCCCACACACACACAAAGAAAGTTTAATGAAGCCAATATTTGTGTAGGTTATTTTACAAATTATATATGATATTCTTGAATCAGATGTCAATATTGAATAATCGTATTAAAAATATAAACATGTAATTATATTTTAATGTGAACTTTTGTTACTTTTTTTCGTGTAAAAAATTGTATAACAGAATATCTAAATTTCTAATTTTGGTAAAACATGTAGTTTTTGCTTTGAATTGAAAAAATTCACTACACATAATAAACTTTCAGGAAAAAATGAAAAAAATGAAATAAAAGTAAGCGAATTGCATGACTTCCGACATTTCGATGTCTGCATTTTCACCACTTTTCCATATAGACGATTTATTTGTATTTGTGATATTAGTAAAGCATAAATGTCTAAAGGAATATAACTATATAATTAAAATCTGAAAAAATTGTTTAATCGTATTTATTTTAAATACGATTGCATAAATAGTATGATTCAAATTTTTATATTTATTAAAATTTCGATAAATTAAATGTTTTCCACGTGCCATTGAAATTTCGCCAACGTGCCACTTTTGGCACGCGTGCCATAGGTTCGCCACCCCTGATCTAGGGTGACAGTCATCGTTATAGTACTCACAATACCGCGAGTTATGTAACTGTGCACATAATTGACGTTTATTGCGCAATATGTCGTTAGTTTATTGTTATCCTACAGTGAAACTTCCTCACAACGAACAGCCGTTTTACGAAACTTTCCGTTTAGCAAAATATTTTTGCGTACCATTTGCGACCTTCACTTCAAATTATAAGTAAGTCTGTCTTGGTATTACGAATATCATGTTTCTATACAACGGATGAAATCATTTGACAGCAAATCTATTTGTCGTTACTCGTACAGTACTATGCGGTTCTTACAGAACAGATATACTCGTCTTATTTTATTAATTTATTATTACGGTTCAAGAATAAAAGCAAACGTGTCCTGTGAAATTTTCGTGACTTTAATGAAATTTAAACTTTTTTTGAAAAAGTAAAAATTATAATCCGTATGTCATAAAACACAAAGATTATTTTGAATAAAACTGTGTTGTTAGTCAAGTTTAAAAAATGTAATAAGTTTAAATTAAATATATTGATAATATACGCATTGGTATGCACGGTAACTAAAAAAATATGAGCAATTAATAATATTAAAAAAAAAAAAAATTTGTATTTTGGCTTTATGAATTTATTTTTTATAGCGATTTTTTTTTACCGTGAGACTTCGTAATATGGACGTTTCATTGTATAAGGTAAACAATAAATAAAGTGAGAATTGGGAGGTTGATAAGAAATTTGATTTTTTCACTATTGCACGGAAAAGCATTGTATCATAAATATGTTTTACGTGTTATTTGTGTCTCATATTTAAATAAATAACAAAAATAATAAATAATCGATGAAATCGAAGAATTATAAAAAGATTATTATTATATAATAACAATGCGAAATCAGTTAACAAAATATTATTTATTTGTTGGTTATTATTTAGTATAAAATCAAAAAAGAAGTATATATATATATTACTCAGCCTGAATAACATGTCTAAGTGAAAACTTGAAAAAATACTAAACCGGAATAATTGGGACCTAGCACAAGTTACAAAAGGGTTTATTCTATTAATTGTATACGTTACCTGAACAGTTGCCTTGGGAAGCCACGCGATATTGATAAATGTCACCTCCTTGCGATTTAATTTGGTACCTCCAACTGACAACGTCGTGACGATCAGACGAACCTAAAATACACACACTGTACATTATTATATAAAAGCTATGGTTTTTTTTTTTTTTTTGTTATTTATATGATTTTTCTTTTCAAACCCAACACTGACTTATTGCTCCGTAGTATCGATCGGAACAAATGGCACGTGGTTTTTATTTTATTTTATTTATTTTCTGTCAAGGTCAGCATTTACGATTTTCAACCATAAAAGTTGTAATGTAGGTACTCGACTTAAAAAGTCTCGACAAAAATGAAAAAAAAAAATGTGATTTTCAATTATTATGATAAAAATCGATCGGATATTGATTAGGTCGGACGTACTAACTGTGAAGAGAAAGCATGAATACATTTTTCTATTTTTGCACTATTTTATTATTATTTAACGGTGTTCCCGTTGTTCATAGAGATCTAAAAAAAAAAAAAAAAACAACGGAACGTATTTTGAAGAAGTGAAGTAAAAGTTCTCTTGAATAAACTCAACCAAATCGACGAAATACTAATATTATAACAACGGCTAGAACTCAAATGTTACGCCATTTTTTTTGGTTATCCCCAAACCCTCCCCCGGTAGTACGCCACTGTCTCGTTCGCTTAAGGGGGCGATTTTCCCGTGACCCGAACCCCGCGATAAAGCCCACCCGAACCCGAGAGGAAATCATTGCGCGCACTCACGATCAAGCCGGCCGCGAGGACCAGCAGTCCGGCGAAAATCACGTCGCCGCCGGCGAGCAGTTCGAACTTGACCTCGGTGCCGATGGACGCGAACAGGACCGGCTGCAGCGCGTACCATACGCTCTCGAACACGTTCTCGACCGAATCGTCCGGCGCCGCCGCCGCATCGTCATCGTCGTCGCCACCGCCACCTCCACCGCCTCCACCGCCTCCGTCCAGATGAATCGACGCGTCCGGCCCGTGCTCCGCCGCCCGCCACCGCCAGCCGTTGGCCGCCACGAACGACGACACGATGCAAGCCAGCGGGCCCGCGCCCGGGTACGCGTACGCCTGGCTGCCGGTCACGGCCAGCACGCCGCCGGCGCCCAGCAGGAACGCTCGCGTGCCCGTCACCGACCGTCTCGCCTTCGGGGCAGCACGCGGACACAGAACGGCGAAAACAGAACGCGAAACAAAGACGATTGTCGATAAGTCGGATTGACGCACGTGATATTACAACGTACGAGGTGACGGAGAGAAAATAGGACGGCGTTTTCGCTAGAGATGTACAATTTACGTATTTTTTTATTTTTTTTTTTTTGGTAATTTACCATGGAAAATGTACGTAAATTTTCCGTAAATTCTGTAAATTTGATAAATTTTTATAAATTTTGTATGCCACAATAAGAACACCCCCAAGAACTCCTCGCTTCCTATTTTTCCATCAACTCATAATATTATTGTAACGCTTATTTTTATCATTTACTGGATAGCAGTGTGCTCATGGTATTATAAATTTAACATAACATGAATATTTATTATAAGTACCTCGTAGTGTATTATATTATTATTGACATTTGTTTGTTTTTTAATTTTTTATTTGAATACATATTTATATTAAAAGTGTACCTGTAAAAATTAATTGTAAATTAATCAAATCAGATGAAGTACCTTGAAATAACATAAAAAAAAAAAAAAAAAAAAAAAATACAAAATAAAATCTAGTCTTTTAGTTTTATTTGTCATTTTTCTCTATATAAGCAAATAATTCAAAAACTTTTTTGGAAAAAGAAATTTTACAATTTCTCAACTTTGATTCTAATTAAAATAAAAAATAAAAACGTTTTAAAAAATTGCATGATGTGCCTACCTATTTTTTGTTTTAACCCGTGAAAAAAACTATTTGTAACACATCTTCGAAATAAACCCGATGAACTTTATTATGCATTTAGAATTGAAACCGGAGCATTCCGAGTAAGAGTTATTTTATGATCTTATCAGAAATTTCACTCTTATTGAAAACTAATTTTTACATCGTAAACTATTATTGAGATGTGAATGGCGATGCGTACGTGGTGACGTCGATAACAACGATTTTATTTATTTATTTTATTTCCACCACTCCTTTCCACAGTAATGATTATATTAGAGCTCCACACTCTAACAATAATTTACTTCTCACACAAAAACTCTGTGTTTCGCGAAGAAATATTAAAATTGTCAACACACTACTCTTTAAACAATTACCGTCTCTAATGCTCTTGATAGATTTTTTCCCAGAGTTAAGACGGTAAAATATGATTTTAATTAGGCTAAAAATTAATTGAACAAATTTTCATATACTTGACTCAAATTAATTTGTTTCATTTTAAACCAAAACCTTCATTTAGATTAGTGCTGTATAATTATACTCTTAATTTTAGTTATACAATTTTATTTGTAAACCAAATAAGTGCAATAAATATAAAAATTATTTTTATGACATTATTAGCAGTGAACATTTTAAATCATAAACGTAAATGACGAACAGTTTGAGTTAATATGAGAGCATAGTATCAATAAAGTTAATATTAAATTATAATTGGTTTGTCAAGTAAAACATTTAACATTAATTAAACATTTTAACTTTTAATTGGTTACTGTCTAGCCTTGCAGTGGGATATAATATTTCTTTTCTGGAAAAAATCGATTAAACCGTCCCAAAGTTAAAATACGTGAAATTTGAACATCCACACTTATTTTGCAAAAAAATTATGTCAATAAATATTTAAGTGTGTATGAAATGAAATTCAGAGAAATTGTGTTCACTGTAGAGTGTAGGTGAGCTTTACACGGTTTGGGGTGTAGCTTAAAACTTCAAATACGTATGGCGGCTCTGGCATTTACAATAGTCACGGCCCGAGTTAATATTGTTAATCTTCACAGAATAATTTTTTTTTAAACATATAAGAAAATTAACTACTACGTCTGTCTGTTCGTTTTGATTGCTCTTCTGATTCTCATCTTCTCACACCACATGGAAGCATACGGTCACCTCAATCGATTATTTTTGGCGTTTTTATCGGGAGAAGTTCAATTAATAAAATATGAATTCATAATGACGTATTTAATTCGTTGTAAACACGTTGCTATGAGTCACGGGTAAAACTCAAAGTGAGAAAGACCAATAATATTGAAGTCTTCGAAACATTCAGCTCGGTTGAAAAGCGTACGACTGGCTCAAAAGTACTCAGACTATAAAGGCCATAAATTAGGGTGAAATCCTAACTTAATCCTAAGTCCTATTACTCGTGATCCACGCCTCGTACTTGATCTTAAAGTTGAGCATCATTGCATCAACAAGGCTAAGGTGTATATCATGATAAATTGTCAATCGTAAGTATTCAATCCGTAAGAAAGTCGGACAAATAACTACATGGAAACCAAACGCAAAGAGGCCAAGAGGACTCTGTTCTAGACAGAGATGGTCAGATAGAATAAAAGAAGACCTAAAGATGTTGGGAGTAAGGAATGTTTGAGAAACGGCACAAAATAGAGAAGACTGGAGACAATATGTTGTTGCGGCAATGGGCCTAAAAGGCCTGTAAAAAGTCAGAGAAGAAGAAGAAGAAGAAGAAGAAGAAGAAGATCGTAGAGTTCGTGGCTTTTTAGATTCTTAAAATTACCGTGTATAATTGTATCGGCTTACTCGTTTTTCTGCGTCTTGATTGTTTTCGTTTTCTTTTTTGTAAACCTCGGCCCACGGCGAAGGTGGTACGAAAATCAAAAAGAATCCCCACACGAGTCCCAGCGCGGTTCCTATGCACACGTCCACGGGGCCCTGGATAATTTTACTGGTCAAGTCACCTGTCGATGTTGAACGGTAGATACATTATTATATTTTTATGAAAATACTGTTGATTATTCTTATACGTAGTATCACTCGAACGGTTTTTGTCTAAATTTTAACGGACGTTTCGTAGACGCGCTTGAACAATGATCACGAAAACACGTATTTTATATATTTTCGGTCCCAGTTTTGCGCGTGGACGGGCGTTATAGGTAAGTCGTGTGTTATCTACGCGCAACGATATGAACGTTTATATTACCAGTGGAAAAGACGATGCCCATCAAAACGCCAAAAGCGCTGATCGATACGATGTCGTCTAAACTCGACGCGGCTATCACCAGCGTGTTGACGCCGCTGTCTTCGCCGTAGCCAAGTTTTTTTAATCTCGACAGACTCGGCACTAGTACGGCTGGACTCACGGCTGACAAGATAAATCTTTAGAACGAAACAAACGTTTTTGAATTTAAGTCTTTACGGCAAATCCAATAAACTTTATAAGTAATAATATTTTTAAATATTCTCTTCTGTAAATATAGTAAATTAATAAATAAAACTGTCCAGAAACAGTTTAATAAACTATAATATGCGTCACTGTCGTTTATACGTGGTCGTGTAATAAATTATGAAAGACGAACATTTTCTTTTTCTTTTTTTCTTTTTTTGAATCACCGGTGTTTCAATTTTGTCATCGGACTAAAATTTCAAGAAATATATTCAAATGAAGTTTACAGTAGCACCACCGATGAAAATGAGCCGAACACTCTGTGAAAACGTAATGTCACTATTTCGCTGTTTTAAATTTTACAAACTCATATCTCTTAAATTATCGGTCCACGTATACAAATTTTAGTATCAAAATTGTCGAAAAAAAAAATTCTTTTACTTTAATATGATCATGTGTTCTAAACCGCTAAGCGGTTATTACCGTTTGCGAAACGAGAAAAACTTAAAACTCGTGTGAATAAAAAAAAAAAAAAATAAATATTAAAAACATTTTTTTTTTTTTCCCCCGAAAAACTGTAGTTTTATTATTTGGGTTTCATAAATCTTGCCCCCAAAAAATGAGTACTGTTACGTTTAAAACTCACCCGAGTGACAGGCCCCATAGCCAGGAGAAGTTGGGTAAAACGTAATGGGCGACTACGCCCGCGGCCAAGGCTTCGAACACGCACGGCAACAGGGCCAGTCTTATCACGGCGCCGCTGTGACGGCGCAACTGTCGGGCGTTCAGTTCCAAGCCGCCTTTGACCAAGATCACCGAGAGGGCGGCTTCTCTGCGAACAACACGAAACATCGAAAATCACGGTCATTGACGTCGTGCGGTGTGAGCGTAACATACATATAATTCGAGCACTGACGGGCAAAAGGGCGTATGCGACATTTGGCGAGAACGACATTTTACGTAAGAAAAAAAAATCCGAAAAATCAAGTTTATCGACGATTAAAAGGTGTATATCGCATTCACTTCATTAGAAACAGGTCGTATTCACTCACTAAGAGTTTTCTTCGTCGTACGTAAATCATTAAATTTAGAAAACCTTTTTGTTTTGTTCTTGAAAATTCGTCTAAATTTTGCGCTTACGCCCTATTGCCTTTTACGACGTGATAAATATTTTAATTAAATCGTTGTTATTGCTGGCGTTATCACAAATCAACACGTCAACTAAAGCGATTTAGCTATCATAATAGAAATCATAGAAATAACTATTATCATAATGTGTATTTAACTCCTATCAAAAGTCAGCTGTCTGTTTTTAATTACAAAACATAGTTTTTATTGAAAAAAAAGTTATGTTCAAAAAAAAAAAAAAAAAATTGTGACTTATCACCTTCCATAAAAAAACGACTCAAACTTAACTTTGATGCGTGGGGCTACACGTGTACTTTTACTGTGTAAAAATTCCGGACATTATTTCATTACCTTAGAAAAAATTGGATGCCAACAGAATTATTTAGGTTCAAATTTCTTAAAAACGCGCTCATATCGTCGTGTATAGTTTTTAGATTAATAGAGTTAGGATGTCTATGACCCTAAAAACACTAAAACATGCGTGCAAATATGTAAAATAAATATAAAAATATGCCCTTAAAAAAAATTAAACGTCATTTGAAAATTTTATTTGTAATCCAAAATGTGTTTTAAATTAATTCACAACTATTTATAACTTTAAATTTAAATACAAATATATATGAAAATATGATATTTTGATAATAATAAAGATAAGGTATTAATTATATATTTATATACTACGGGTTTCATATCTTCTCATTTTCGTTAAATTTGAAACCGACAGTGCCTATCTATAGGTTATTATTGAGGTTTATTATGTATTTAAGTTATTTTTTGGCAAAATATGCATTTATTTACTATTTTTTTGGTCAAATGTGTATTTATTTACAATTTTTTTCAAAATATGCATTTATTCATAAAAATCCCTAAATATGCAAAAATGTGCAAAATAAAATTGAATGTATCTGATTCTATGTCACACAAAACAAATTTATAACTTGGTTTTGCAATTTGCACGACTAAAAGAAAAAATATGCAAAATTCATAAACATCCTAACCCTAGTTATTAATTATCAGATCTGTGAGCGTGCAGCGTTATGTTGTATATTTGGACGTACTTAAGCATATTTTACGAAATGTTAGAGAACAAGAACGTTTAAGTGAATAATGTAAGTTGAGTATTAATGATTTTGTGAAATATTTGAAGTTTTGTTTTTTTGATTTGAGTAATACATCTTTATTTTTTTTCTCACGATATCAATATAATAACTTTTTAATAATTAACCATAAAAATGTCGGTATACAATAATATGTAATTATTGTTTTTATTATTATTTATTTTTTTTTAATCGTACATTTATTTCTATATCTTTTTGGTTTGTTAGTAAATTTCTTTTTGCATATTTCAGCGTTTAATTCTTTTTTTCCACAAGTTTTGAAATTTTCGGGTGTACGTTTCAAGATTTTTAAGTGGTACAACTTCACAGCGCCGCCGTGGCGGACCCAGAAATTATCCGAGGGAGGAGAGTAATAATTACATAATTTATCCGACTCAAAATGTTTTTATATTCATACACAAGGTAGTACGTTACGATCTATACACATACACATATACAAGGGGGTTGTTTACCCCGTTACCCATCCCCCTCAGATCCTCTTCACCGTCACAGTCCTGTTAATTACTATATTAACAATAACAATAACAATAATAATAATAATAAAAATAATAAAAATTATAAAAATAATAAAAATATCATGTTCGTCAAGCCCACCGCATGATGGCCACCAGTCGAACGCACCAGTCGTCGGCCACGGTGTACAGGCCGCAGTTCTGCAGCGCGATGCCGGCCACCATCATGCCCAGCAGCGGGGGCAGGCGGCCGCCGGCCGCGGCCGTCACGCGGCCGGCCGCGGCGCCGACCACGTACAGCAAGAACACGGAGGCCACGCTGCCGCCGGGCACGGCCGTCAGCTCGGGCGCCACGTTCACGCGGAGCAGCCACCACGCGACGGCCACGGTCACGACGACGGCCACCAGACGCGTGGCCGCGGACGGCACACGGCCGTCGAGCGCGGTCCACGGCCACTCGCGGCCGTCGGCCCGGTCCCCGGAGCCGCCGCCGCCGCCGCCGTCGTCGACGAACCGCACCCGGTACGCTTGCGGTGTCGGCAGCGCGCAGGGTTTCGGCGGTTCGCCGCCGTTCTCGTCGCCTCGTCGCTGTCCCGCCGCCGACTGCATCGCCGTCGATCCTCTTCTGCCTGCGGACGAAACGAGAATGAGCCGCGGCAATAATATCACCGTCGCGTTCCGACTTTTATCGCCACTGACGGTTTCGGTCGCCCACCCCCGTCGTGACGATTGGCCAATAATAACAGTACATTGTATTATATTATTTATATTTTATCGTGTCGATTCTCGTTTCGGATTTAGAGACAAAAAATTTATGCGATTTCAACGCGAACGAGTTAGAAGAGTACCCCGACTTTCGTCAAACGAATAACAGACGACTCGACGAGCATTACGAGTAAAGTAAAGTAATAAAACGATTCCTTTTACAAATAAAAAAAGCGTTTTTTTTTTTTGTTTTCGAATTGTCGTTGAAAATTATTCGAAATTAGTATGTGTCCTTTTAAAATACAGGGTGTTTCACGAAGATCTGACATGTTGAATAACTTTTGTTCTATTCAATATTTTTAATTTTTTTTTTTTTTTTTTTTTTTTTTTAATGAATATTTATAGCCTAGCGCTACAATAAAATTACATCAAAATTTTTTTTTTATTTTTAAAACTCAAATTTAAAAATTTAAAATTTTATTTTAGAGTTTGAAAAAAAAATCAAAATAGCCATTTTGTAAACATGATTTTTAGAAAAATTTTGGTGTTTGAAATTCTTATAAAGGTTGATCCGTTAATTTTCTATGATTTTTTAAAGTTTACGAAAAATGTAATAATATGTATCGTTTACCAGTCATTATCAGTCGTAATTGAACTATTAAGCATTTTAATTCAATTTTTTTTATTGTTAAATGAGTTTATTTGAATGAGTTATTTAAAATAACAATAAATTAAATGAGTTTAGTTATTTAGGGGGGGGGAATCTCTGTGATCGAGCCGATATGGACCAATGACCATAGACTAATCGAACTAATACTTAAAAATTTAACATTCGATTTACAACTTTAAAACTACTGAAAGTAACAATGGTGATGTATGGTAACCGTTGATAGAGTCTGGACGACTCGGGTGGCCTCTCATTCAGCACGTCGGATGCTGGCGGACTTACGCGTGAACGCATCGACTTTCGATGTTCGTCCCACTCGAGGTTGTATAATCATGGTAATAAAAGGCAGCTATATCACCCAGACGAATGTATTTTCACCGACTATATATAAATCTTATCGAGATAAACTCCAGCCATTGACCACGTGTAGAAGGATTAAAGTTAATCTTTATTATATAATAAATTCAACGAATGGGTGTTGAGAGTTTCAAGTGAACTACTAATCGAAAACGTACAGAAAAATATGGCTACAAAAGCACAAAAAACAAATAAAATAATAAGAAATGCCGTGTTCCTACTGAACGAAATTGCACTATTATAGATCGACATAAAAAAGATAAACAGTTTACGTAATAATTGAATAATAATAATAATAATAATTTGGGCGTTGGCCACAGGTAACAATTTCACGAAGATTTTTAGTTCACAAAGAAAATACGATTGATATAATTATTGTATAAGATATGATATGGAAATTAACGATTTTTATTATTCACACACGATTAATGAGGAAGTCGGACAAAGATAATAAAAAACATCGTAACTGTCATGCTGATTAGCCTTTGATAATAATAATATCATTGATTATGAATACTAGTATTTATAATCAATGATAATATCTATGCGTGATTGATGCGAACACATACAATCAGATTAACTTAGTGTTTAGTATAAAAACAAAATAGATGTAATTTGATTGAAAATTGACCAATTAAAACATAAAATAAGAAAATTGATTTTTTAATAATTTGTTCAGTAAAAATAAATGAGAGTCACCATTGAGAAAATAAAAAAAATCACCACCATAAAAAATAGCCGAAAATCTGAAATTCTGTCATTGTGTAATGTTCTAAATTTCCAGAATTTTGAAAAAAAAAAATCAATTTAAATACTCAAAATTAACCGATAAAATGTGTGAAAAACGATAAACACGTTGTAAATGCTATAGTAATTAAAGCCGATGGTTATTTTAAAATACGAGTTCAAGAATAATTATCGAGGAAAAAAAAACTGAGTCACTTGACAGACACTTAAACGCTGTCGCCAAGAAACAAAATATTTACTACATAGATACGAGTATGGGTGTGTTGTGAGTTCGTTGTGACATAGGTTTGTAAATAATTATAAGCTACATAAATTAAGATACGATTGAATTAGACCAAAATTATTTTATATCGCATTTTGTGTCGTTATCTGAAATGAAAACGTTTCGAGAATTTGTGGATTCATTTATTTATTTATTTTTTTTTTTTTATAAACACGACTTATCACGATCGGTACAGTTTTCGAATAATATTGAAAATGTATTGACTGTAAAAAAAAAAAAACATATTTATAAATATTCACGATAAAACTTCTAAACTCGACGGACACTTCTACTGCGTAAAAATACGCGTGATGACGCGCGTCTTGTTGACGAGGTCTAAAAAATGTCCGTTATATCCGCGAAAGACGTACGAAACCGAGACGAGTTCGTCAACAAGAGGTTGAGCCCCACACGTGTTAAGGACAAAATATCGAAACGTTTTTTCAGCCCATACCTTTGATCGTGTTTTCGTCGTCGCGCACACGCACGCCCGGCGCGATGATATATTTTTAAACGACGAGTTATTTCGTCCGGCCGGAGACGGAGACGCGTCACTCGTTCGACGAACACGACGTACGTACACGAGGGACGACCGTTCAGGCGCGCGCACGCCGCCTTATTTATTTATTTAATAAATACGATTCGGTTTGGCAAACGAACGAAAAAAAACCAAAACCAAAATCACACGAAAATCACTCAAAACGTAAACGCCCGAAAGATACGCGACCGCGACGTACGATAGTCGCCGCGGCGATGCTAACTCGTCGTCGCCGTCGGAGAACACGAAAAAGGTCGCGGCGACGGCGGCGGTGGCGGTGGGTATGACACGCGAGGTATAAACCAACACTGGCACACGTAACCGCGGCGGCACTCGTCGTCTCCGACGATATCGTCCGATCGTCGACGTTGTCGCAGACGAATCATCTTTTCTTTTTATTTTTTTTTTTATCGACATTTACCACGGTATAATATCGAGTTCTGAGTAACGTTGTTCTAGTCGTTGGAACGGCCGTGATAGCGGACCGCACTCGACAACACATATGGGTTTAACACCAGTTTAGAGTTTTTTATTTTTGTGTTATCTCGTCCGAGATTATCCGATTAACGGGCGGACGTGTTTATTGAAACGAGTGGCGTTTCGAGTTAGAAAAAAAAAAACGGTAAATCGGTTTCTCGAGCGGTCTTAACCGCGAACGACGCAACGAATCGACGGAACAATAACAAAACACTCGACTTCGATCGGTATTACTATATATGTACACGCGTGTCCGATAACGCGCTTTGTTTGGCTTCGAAAACCCGCCGAACGTCTACCGATGATATTCGTTCGTTAAGTTCGATCTACGATCGATATCCAAAAGTTTCGTTACGAGATTTTTTTGAAAGTTTCGCTACTCTCGTACGATTATTCGTAATGAATAATGATACTCTCATCGAGTATTTATCGAAAAAAAAAAAGAACAACATCACCTATTTATATCTTTTAGGTACTGCGGTAAAATCAACATCTTTCGTGTTCATCACATAAAAGATAAAACGATCAGTGTTTGGAAAGAACGTCGTTCATATTTTGTGAACGACACGTGAACGTTACTCATTTTTTTTCAAATTGAACTTGAACGTGAGCGACGTTTATATTTGAATTTCAACAATATTTTGGGGCTCTTAAATTTATAAACCAACTCATAAAAATATTTATAAATAATAATTATTAATTATTATATGAATCGCTAACTGCAGAAACGGGACAAGTCCATTTTTATCAATTTTGATTTTATTATCATTTTTCGTTAAGCACGCGTAAATACATCGTTTACTGTAGAAAGGAGTCAAATCTGACTATCCAAACGCTAAATACAGTGTTTGGAAATTTCACTTTACTGCAGAAAGGGAACATGTCCATGACATGTCGCATCTCTGCAGTAAACATCAAGCTGGTAAAGGACCTAACGAAGTCATATCATTTATAAATCATTACATCAATAATGATATTGGCAAAGAAGTTGAACGTCTCTATATTTTTTGTGATAACTGTGCAGGTCAGAACAAAAACAACGCAATTATCAATGTATTTTAATTATAAGTTAGAGTTAAAAAAAAAAAAAATGTAAAATGTAAGAAATAATTTTATATTTATATTTAATAATAACATAATATATATTAGTTATATTTGGTGAAAATAATTGATGAATAAAAACAATATTTTGCATATTTTGATAGTGTTTCTCTCCCTACATCAATAAATAAGATATAAAAACGAAGTTTTCTGCAAAAAGGAGACATGTCCTTAACTTAAATTTATTAATTAAAAAAAAGTAATAAACATTTTTTTTTTACAAATTAAATGAAAATTTTCAGTGATTTAATTAAATAAATAGTCTAAAATTTCGAAGTTTTTACATTAACATTTCATAAGTTGTTCAGTTTTTCATCATTCCTGAAAAATTAGGAAAAGTGGACTTGTCCCGTTTCTGCAGTTAGCGATTCATATGACATCATTGATTATAGATTTATAGTCAATGATCATATTTTCTATTTTAACTTTTATAATTTCAATAGGTCATCTGCACAAAAAACCATAATAACACATTTCGTGGTTTCCGCGAATTTGCAATGAATTGCATTATACATGAAATTACGAACTCGCCTATGAGTTGGTAAACAAATCAAGTATTCTGGTGGAAAATTTTTTTTTAACTCATAAACTGGACGATAACTTTTTGAAGGGGACTTGGTTCCCTCCTTAGGTTGTGTGCCTAATATTTACTGAATTTTACCACTAAAAATTAATTATGTAAATGTCACGTTTATACAGAATTCAGGTAGATAATTCATAAATATAAAATCAAAAAAGTTTATATGAACGGCCAAAATATGAACGCGTTCATTTTTTCGAAAAACGTGAACGTGAACGTGTTCATTTACAATAAAATGAACGTGAATGTGAACGAATTCCTTTTTTACGCACTGAACGTGAATGCAACGAGTTCAATTTTTAAGTGAACGTTCCAAACACTGAAAATGATTAATACGTATTGATTTCACGTATAAACGCAATTAAAATCACCAAGAAAATTCATAAAACTTTTTATTACGTTTTAGTTTATAATCATTATATTTGCATCCACGATTTTATGATTATTACCATTACCATGGTTTTTAACATTCTCCGTAGTGCTATTATAATTAAATTTAAAAATAAACAAATTGTTCAAAGATGAATGCGAAAACGGCGTGGAGTTATGTTAGAATTAAATAGGAAATATTTGAAATTACTTTGTCGTGTAACACTTTCGCGGGTAAATCAGAGTAGTTGACCTCAATACCCGACATAATGCTCAAAACTTTGAAAATCTATGATACTTAACGGATCCAATAACATCGCAGGATTCTCGTAAAAGTTGCTAAACTATGTGACTTCCAGAAAAAAAAACTTCTCCGGTTTCTTTTTATTTTTCTTTTGGAAAATAAGGATAACTTCAATAAAAATAAAAAATAAAACCAAGAATGTCGGTGTTTTAAAATACATATTTATAAACACAAAATGTTCAGTATCTATAAGCGATTTAAATTGAAAATATACGGAACTTAATTTTATTCGTGCAACGTTTCCAACAAATATAGTTTATATCAAGTTGGATTTATGAAATTAAATAACAGGCAAAATTAAAATTTATTGTTTCGAAAAATATTATTATTTTAGCACTCATTATTATATTATGAACTGGATAACGCTTGGCATACGAAAGAACTTTAAGAGAAAAAGCACATCTTTAAATTTTTTTTTCTTTAGAAAAAAAACATCGGGATTGTACTTAAACAAATTTAGATTACGATTTTAGCTATAGCTTGATGAAAAATTATTTTATAGTTGAAAAACTATAAAAAATATCCCCCCCCGATTTTGAAAATATTTCCTTCTACGATGTCGGACAAAAATTCTGTATTTTAGTTCTCCTGTAATCTATTTTAATTACAAAATTGGTCATATGTTGGGTGTTATAGATTCCGGTTGAATCTCACATACCTAACGTATATATAAATTACGCCATATGTTATCTTTATTATTTATTTCCTTACTTTCAAAAACTTGTATGGGTCACAACATAAGCCACATTTGAAACGTACGTTTTACGACAGTCGTTTCAGTTTCTGGATTTTCGGATGTTTTTTTCGAAAACAAATCAGGCTTTTTTCATGTAATTTTTCTCCAAACTTTTATCCAGGTATTTGGCGTACAATGTATACCGATCTTACAAGGATGAATTCCACACTCGATTTTAAATATAATTCAAAATATTGATGTATTTAGACCAGGATCTAGGAATTTTGAATCTTGGAAAAATTAGTTGTATAATCAACGATAATTCAGTCATACTGTATGTCGATTTCTAAATGAAAATTATGGGTCAAAACTCACGTGACCATGCTATTATTCACGTTCGAAACAATTAAAATAATTTTACGTTAAGAAATTTATATCTCCCCCTTTTTTCACCTTAGATCTGGTTCTGGTAGTATAATATTTGCTTGTTTCTAAATTCCTAACTTTTTGTTCATTGAAAACCTACATAATAATAATGTGATTGTTTACAAAAATACGTTCTTAATAATACCGTTAGTGATTACGTGTTATAATATTATATAAGCGGTATAATTCAAAATGATAATATTCCTTCACGTCATCTAGGTTGGCAATATTTACAATGAGACTAGGTAGTGCAAATATTGTAGGTACGTTGAAACCCCATTACATACAGGATGAGTAAGATCTATTTGACAAATGCAATAACTTTTTTTCTATTTGTTATGTCTAACCATTTTTTTTTTAAATTAATATTTTAATCGTGCGCTGCAACAAAATTGTGATTAAATATATTTTTTTTATTTTTAGAATATAACTTTGAAAATTTTTAATTTAACTGTATCATTTGATAAAAAATTAAAAATAGCTATTTTGTGAAACGGATTTTTAGAAGACTGTTGATATTTAAATCTCGGATAAAGGTTAATCCATTTTCTACGATTTTTTTAAATTTCTGAAAAAGTCAGCAATATTGTGTTTTACATAACTTTATCATATATTATTGTATTCTACAATCAATTAAATGGTGGATCAAAGTTCAATTCATTTCATGATTTTCGTCTCCACTGGTAGCTATTAGATCCTATTGTAATTAGGTGATTAAAATTAATATTTATTATTATCAATCATGGAAAGAAAGTTTCAATCATTAAATTCACATTTTCCAAAATTTAAAAATATCATCATAAATTAATGACCAAACTTTAAAAAAATAATTTAATACGATTTAACGCAGTACAATAATATTTATTTAAATAAAATATTGCATATAATTGCATTTGTCAAATAGATCTGACTCAACCTGTATAATTGTTCTACATACAAAGTGCTATTTTTTTCAAGTCTTGAAAAATAACTTTTTATTTATAACCACAGTTAAAGTGATTGTTGCGTTAATTCATGCACTCAATATTCGTTTTTATTTAAGTGTAAATTTACCTTAATCATTGTACCTACCTAAAAAAATATTTATAATTAAAATCAAACAGTTATTTCATGAAATTATTCGCAATTACTAATCGTAAACCTACATGATGCATCATGTTTTTTTTATAGCATTACATCGAGCTTCATAAACAAACTGGGTAACAGTGTCTTAAATAAATGAAAAAATGAATCAATATTTTGTGCTGTTTATCAATATTGTACAGTATTATGGTTACTGACGTTTAACTTCAACCATCCGTCGAAAATACACTATCACTGTGCTATAGTTTTAATGCTTTTATATTATATAATTATTGGTGCAATAATACAAATTTGAGAAATCAAAATTCCTGAAAAATGTATCTTCTTTGATAGCACTTTGTTATAAATACCTATAGTGGTCAACATTGGAGAAAATCGAATAACTTAAAAAACCTCGTAGAAGAAAGTATTGAAAAACAAATTGTTTTAATAAAATCATAATCAAGGTGTTATAGTGTTGGACAAAAAAAAAAGGTCGTTCTTCGCTCCTCCTACAAGATAACGGCTGTGGATATATCGATTTTGAGATGAATGATGTATCATCCTAATATAGGGTTGCCATACGTCCCGGTTTGGCCGTACCGGTTTTGAGTAAAGCGTCCCGGTGTCCCGAAAACGTGTTCCGGGACACCATATTGTCCCGGAATGTTACTTCAATAATATTCATGTATGTGTTTTATTAGACGTTTGACGGAAAAAGGTAATGAGTAAGATCTGAGATAATTATGAACAAAATATATACAAGACGACATAGTTGTCTATTAATAGTTGTTGAATTTTCTTTCTCATTACCTGACTCTAATGCAACAGTGGAACGTGTGTTTTCATTTATGAATAGCACATGGATAAAATGTCGGAATAAAATAGATATAAGTGCAGATCTGAGTCTTCATTAATAATTAATACAAGTTTTGATTAGGTAGGTGTCCTGTTGTCAATTTTATGAGTCAATACTTGCCAACAAAACGTTGCTTCAAAAAGTACACAGTTCAGGTACGTATCAAACAACTCAGACTATTCTGTCTATAATTTTCAAAAAGCTTCAGATATTATTAATTATCATCTATAGTGTGAATTTATCTCTTATCATCTATGTGTTGAAAATTATAATTGTATAATCAGAAAATCAATAAAAAAAAAAAATAAAAAAAAATGAAAAGGAGTTTGTCCCGGTTTTTACCAATTAAAATATGGTATCCTTATCCTAATACATATATAAATACATATATATCAGTATAACACAGGTATAGATACTTAGTACTAAAAAAAAAAAAAACTAGATTAACTAGATTACTAAACGCAGCGTATAAATTGAAAAAAAACCTTATCTCTGTATTGGGGGGGAGGGGCGTGCCTTGAATTCTTCACCGGGTCATTAAAAGTAAGTAGTTATACATTACCGGTAAACACACTGCCATAGTTCACCGTTTGTGAACCGTTGTTTACGATGAAGACGTTTTCATCCACGCTGCTCATGGTTTAAAGAGCGTACTGCAGGAACGTTATACGGTCGGCACACACGCGTTCGACACGATCGTTCGTCGGACCCGATTAAAACGCACCTTTTTTTTTTCCCCCCGACACAATAGCAGAACACCGTTTCTTATCTTACGCAGGCTTGTCGCACGCACGGAGTACGCAAATATGTAATAGGAAAATAATACGCACGTCTCATAATAAAGATGATAATATTATTGTAATGCAACACGGTGCTTGGGCAGGGTCGGGCGAGTCGTTCGTCGGGAAAACGACGACTGACAGTGAAATGACAAGCGCCGACGCGTTATATTAAAACCTACTCGTCGCGAGTCTAGTCTCGCACTGTAACATATATATATATATATATATATATATATATTTATATATATATATATATATATATAAGTCGGTGTATAATATGTAAATATGAAACATACAAACATACACGTATAATACACACACACACACACACACACACACACACACACACACACACACACACACACACACACACACACGCACGCACGCACGCACGCACGCACGCACGCACGCACACACACGCACGCACACACACGCACGCACACACACACACACACACACACACACACACACACACACACACACACACACACACACACACACGTAAGCTAAGGTTTAAGCCTGGTCCACACTTGTAACTTTTGCACGTAACTCCGTACTGTTACGTTTTACGTGTTATTGTGTTGGTGTTGCGATGTTGCGTAGCCGTGGTTCCCAGCAGTGGTGGTAGATTTTTTCTTTATTTTATTATTTTATATAGGTATATATAAATATTCATATGTCATTAAAAAAAAGAAAATCAAAACAAAGAAGATGACGGCAAACACAATTGTTTAAAAGAAGAAACGAACTTACGATAAAATATCAATACATTGTTAGCTGATTTAAAATTTACTTCAATACCGAATAATATAAACGAAACGAACAATACTGAACACATACAGATGATTTATTTATGATCAATATTAATTGACTACGCTACTTGCTGGCGGTTAGGTTAATGTTGCACAGTTGTGTCTTAACTCGTCGTAACATCGCCTCGTAACATCCTTTGATGCGCACAATTTTTACCGACAACTGACCGAACGCGGTGTAACTTCGTTGCATATTTTTTTTTGCAATTTTTATTTTGTTTCGCGATGATGTTACTAGAGATGAGAATTTCACCGTAAAAAAATGTTCGGTAAATTTTACGTAAATTTACGCAAATTTACGTAAATTTTTTAATAGAGTATATTTTAGATTCTGAGTGAAGCGAAGGATCTTATGGTTTTACAATGATGTTTATTTATTTTTTTTTATTTTTTTTTTTTTTCTGTAAACACTTTTTCGTATAGAAATCCTGGTCCAAAAGTTTCATCCAGCAACTTTTTAGATTCGAAATTGAACTGAGATGGTACTTTAGAGAGGTCGTTTTTCCAAAATCTCCATAGTTTTTCCAGCAATCAAGAATAACGATCGCAAACTGACTAAAAACGGTAAAATCGGTAAAAATCCGCCGTAAACGAGATTTTCACTTTTCAGATTTTAGGTATTTAGTCATAAATCGAAAAGTATTGAAGCTAGAAACTTGAAAATTTTATCCGATATCAAATACATACGTTTTTATATTGGACAACATTTTCAGCACAATTATAGCATTTTTGACTTAAATATAGAACTTTTAATTTACCAAATTGTTTGAAAGTTTTTAAGTAATATAATTTTAAATATTTGACAAAAAGTTCTGAAAATTTAATATGACCTTACTCATATACCTACCTAATTACCCTAACAAAAGTTCAAAATTCGTTATTCAGGATTTTTTTTTATACACACTTTAATAAATTATTATAACTCACCAAAAATTATACAAATAACCGTAAAATACGTAAACAGTATTTAAATAATAATATATTATATTACACTGAAGCTTTGCTCAGAATCGTTTTATACTAAAGAAATGAGTCATCATTTCTTTAAAACTTAATACATTCATCACCAATATCTTGTCCGAGGACCGAAGGGACGATGGACGAACTTGTACCACCATCATCTCACTTACCAGCTTTTTTTTTTACAAACTTATTATGAACTCAATAACGTGTTTATAACACAACTTACTTTTACTACCACACTTGTCCATACTTAACCTCAAGTATTATATTTAAATATGTATAAGTATGAATAGTATGATGAATAAGTTATGCAAATTTGAAATTAACTGAATTAAGGAAAAATTACAAACATTAACTTATTATAAATATAGATATATACGCTTCTCTTAATCGGTTATTTCTTTACAGATACCGAGATACCTAAGTTAAATAAAATTGTTAATTCAATTATTATATTTATAAACCTATTCAAAGCGTGGTTCATAAAATTCATCGTCACTTAAAATATTACGTTCATCTGACAAGTTATCATATTCAACTAGATCTTCCGTATCATAATTTTCATCTTCTGTGTCTTCACTATCATCTTTGTCTACAATACCGTCAACATATTTTTCTACACATTTATCTGTTATATATATATATATTGACTTATCGACTAGGTACCGATAGATAACCTTATAGAAATGGCACTAATGTTAATGCGCACACGAAAACATTCGAAATAAGTGGTCACTCGGTTATTAGAACGGTAAAAAATATTTACCGGGTAAAAAAAAATATCGGTAAAATTTACCGGGTAAATTTGTCCAAGCTCCCATCTCTAGGTGTTACGCGTTCTCGTCCACACGGATATTATACAGTTGCGCGACGAAGTTACGATACGGTGTTGCGGTACGCGCGAATGTTGCAAGTGTGGGCCCGGATTAACATACGCGCAACGCGTGTGTGCGTATGACGAACGATTTATTTCGTAGTTTGAACTCTCGTTCCGATATCCGTTTAAAACACGATGTGCGTTGTCGGCGCGCCGCGACGCGTTCGGCGAACAATACGCTCTTTTCAATTTTTTTGTGTCCCGTGAATCAGGCGCACAGAACCGAAACAGCTCGACCCTAATAACCTAACCGTATTCGTGCAAGACGGATATTTCGTGTTTTGACCGTTTTTCGAAATTGCTTTATTACTTGTTTATTATTACTATTTTTATAATCCGTTCTTCTTCTTCTTCGTCTTCTTTTTGGCTTTACAATTCTTTAAGAATTTTTGCCGCCACCTTCACCGTTCTCCAATAGTCACGATCCTGGACTCTATCTTCCCAATTTGTCACTTCCAGTGTTTTCTAAGTCCTTCCTTATTCCATCCATTCATAGTTTTCTAAGCCTTCCTCTTGGTCTTTTCCCCGTCGGTTGCTATTCTATTGCTATAGTCTCGTATTAGTGGTTTCGGTTTTCCGCATGGTACGACCAAACAATTTGAGTCTTTGACACTTAATGTGGCTTAAAAATTACATATTAGACGCAATAAGCTACTAACTGTTGATTTAAATGGATTAAGAGGGTTAGTCCCCCATTTTGATTTGCCTGTAACTCGGGAATGGTGAGGTTATAAATTCCGAAAAGTCGGTTACAAATAGTTACAAATTGAGTACTATAGGTTACAAATTGTCCCGGTCGATTTACGCATGGATGGGGGGCTGGCCCTCCCATTTTGATTTGCCTGTAACTCGGGAACGGTGAGGTTACAAATTCCGAAAAGTCGGTTACAAATAGTTACAAATTGAGTACTATAGGTTACAAATTATCCCGGTCGATTTATGCATGGTCGGGGGGCTGGCGTGAAGTTAGCCCCTCATTGAGAAATCAGCGATAGTTCAAGAACTATGAAGTTACAAATTTCAAAAAGTTGGTTACAAATAGTTACAAATTAAAAAAATGAGGTTACAAATTATTTGGAATTGATCTGAGGTGGGTGGGGGGCTAACTTCACAGACATGCCATCACAAACTTATTCCATCCTTCCCTACTGTACGCTACGACTAACTGAGCCCTTTCTTGAAGTACTCTTAGATCCTTCACAACTGAGTCCTTTCATCTTGTTCTGGGCCTGCCCAGAGGTCTTTTACCTGTCGTTACAGCCATCATAGCTTGTTTGATAATTGTTCAAACACTCTAAAACAACGGTCGGCAACTGGCGGACCGCGGTCCATATCCGGACCGCGGGAGTCAGTGATCCGGACCGTCTACACATCCTTCTTTGATACGAGTTTAATAAGTACGTTGTTTCAAATTCCATCGTGATTATTAAAAAAGGCGTCGTTTTGTAAAACAATTTTTTTTTCTAAACAAGTACAGAACAAAGTTAACGGATTCTCACCTTGAGCCTTGAGGACATATTATTTCGTATTAGATGTTCTACAAGACTTCCCGATTTAAGATACTAGCCAAAGACAATAAATGCGATTTCTCTTATGACATCACAAGGCGTGTTTACTCTACAAATGATTTTAACAATTTAGTAATAACTATCGGATAATGCAATAAAATTAATTTTTTTCCTACGGACCCCGCTCACGTATATTATTTTAGTTTTCCGGACTCCAGTAGAAATCACTCTTGCCGACCACTGCTCTAAAAGCTACAATTAAATACGTGTCGTTCAAAAAACACGATAATATTTCAGATTTGTCAGTCATCACCTTCGTCCACTGGCCACTTCGATTATTATTATTATCGTATTCATTGTGAAAGCGCGTGCACACAGGAAGCGCGTTGCGGATAACACGCGGTGACGGGGCGTGACTAAACGTTCGGTCCGTCCGTACGTTTTTCGTTTATTAGATATTCGACGTGTTCCTCTCGAAGAGAGACAGATACGCGAGAAAATACGCGATAAGTCTTGGTATAAGTACCGGGTTTTACGAGCCGTGAGCCGTGGGTAGACACTCGAAGTCGGCCGATATTACGTTAGTTGTGACGTGCGTGTTGAAAAACGAAAACTTTACGAACGCCACTGCCCGGCGGCTGCGACGACCACTCGAGATTAATCGAAAAAAACCTATAAAAAAAAAAAGTCACTGGCGACGAAGACGGGAGCGGTGTGCAAACACCGGGCGCAACGCAATTCCGTTTGTGTATTTAACACGAGCGCGCGCGCGTTACGTTATTAACTTATTATCAAGCCGCGTATACATGTGCGAGCCGAACCTACTGCGAACCGCTCGTGAACCAATAGCGACAATTATTTGGACGGCACGTCGAACCTCTATAGAGCCGCTCGCGCCGATCCATCGATAGTCGGTTTTTTTCACGAACGCAACGCGAACCTAGTGTAAGTTTGGACGGCGAGTTGACAGGTTCGTCAGTTTTTACGAACATAACCGAAATGTTACTGATAATCTGAAATAATAATACATGATTGTAATTGTATTAACCCTATTGTAAATATGATTTATAAATGCATATATAACATTTATAAGTCTACCTGTCTTGAGCCGAGATTGGAGTGCGAAAATATTTATTTATTTATTTATTAATATATACGGGCGGAGCCCTTTTTTAATATTACATGGAATAATTAATATATAGTATTACAATGAAATACGGAGAAAAATAAAAATACAATAAGTAATAAAAGAGTAGTATTAGTAGGTACATGCTGTGTACAAAATATGTATCTTGCTTAGAAATTCGGGGTCCAATTTTTTTTAATAGATTCTCAAAATCAGTTGGTGACATTCTAGTAAAATTTTTATACTGACCGCATATTCGCTGTGACTTTAAATCCAATAATAGCTCCATACCATTCCTTTTTTTGTGCAATTCAGTCTGCCACCAACGTCGTCGTTTTCGCATTTTTTTTTTTTTTACCTACCTTCCAAATAGGCCATCGATATAGTCGCACTACTCATTACCAGCATCGCATAATCTTCAGAAGACATTGTAAGTAGTTATACTAGTAAACCAGTACGAACGATACTGCCGGTATTTCGGTAAGTTCGTTGTTGGTTCGTCGTCGGTATTTGGTTCGCGAGCGGATCGCGAGTGTGTACACAAAATTAACGAACATGACACGAACACTTCACGAGCGGTTCGCGGTAGGTTCGGCTCGCACATGTATACGCGGCTTTACATTGCAGTCACGCGGTTTGTGTACAGGTTTATTATTGTTATCGTTACGAAATGTCGACCACCACCAGCTGGTTCGGGTGACGTCGATTCCCCGCCGCCGTTTTCGTTTTCGCCGGAGACACGGACGAAAAACACGCGCACGGCGAATAAAGTCCGACAAGTGGCGTGATCGAGACGACGGATTACGGGGAAATACCGTTGTCCCTCCCACTTCCCCACCCCTGGAACTTTTGATATAGACGGCGTTGTAGACGAACAGATAGAAACGAAATCGAAGTATTCAAATTTGGTCACGTAACGATTTGATTAATCGATCAAAAATCGTTTGTTCGAAATAATCAAATGAGGTAGCTGCGTCTAGTCGAATGAGAAATGAAACCACGTGAATAAATGTGTCACGTTGTTTTGGGGAAGAAAAACGACCAAGGCTTTGCACCCGAATGGTTTTTTCGGGTTTTGGGTTTCGGGTTTTTAATTTTAAATTGGGTTTTTAAACGGGTGTATACTGTATAAAGGTGTTAGATAATTTTGGTTTTGAATCCCCACAAATAAATTCGGGTTATAGGGGCATTGACCCATTTTTATATTATTTAAAGTAGAGGGAAGAATTTTATTATTTTACAATGTTAATTTTTTTTTGTACACATTTTTTCGGGTAGTAGATTTGGTCCTAAAGTTTTATTCAGTATCTCTATAGATTGAAAATTACCTTGAGATGGTACTTTAAAGAGGTCACTTTTTCTAATTTCTCAATAGTTTTTCCAACAATGAAGAAAAATTAGGGTTTTTTGAGGTTTCGGGTTAATTCGGGTTCAAAGCCTTGAAAACTACCCCTGCGTCGGGGTGCGAACCGTTGTTTTACGATTCGTACGTATAACCCCTGAGAAAAACGACGCTAAACACGCCACTTGTCTCGATTTGTGCGAAAGACAGAAGATGTAACCAGGACCGGTTAGGTTACCTTCTAGCAAAATAAGCATTGCTTAGGCCTTCGAAAAAATTCGGCCCGTAAAGTGTCCGGAATAAAACAAATTTATGACTGACTGACCCGGCAAACGTTATTCTGCCATATAAATTTTCAAATAAATAGAACGTAAGTATAAAACATTATTTTATATTGTTATCTAACAAATGTAGCGTATACGAAAAAAAATTCATTAAAATCGGTCGAGCCTTTTCGGATACGTTATTTTCGTTACGCGTTAGTCAAGGGTAATGCGTGCTATTCGAGATATTGAATAATATTATACAAAAATATCCCCCCTAAATTTGAAGAAAAACCATATACGTATAATAGAAAACAATACTCTTTTGTGTAATTTATTGATGTTACTCATATATTTTTAATTAGGTAATTAATTAGTCCCATCTGAATCATTTGCTTACGGCCTCTAAAGTACCTAATCCGGCTCTGGATGTAACAGCCACCAACATTATATTATAATTTATCGATTTTCCGTTTCATCTCGACACGAGACGGTTCCGATGGGCTTTTGATCAAACAGTAAAATGAGTATGCTTTGTTTGTGGTTTTGTTTTAGATTCTAGATGCAGCGATAAGTGAATAATCCACCGTTTCTGAAGTGATGCAATAATTTGTTTTTTTTTCTGAGAATTGTTTTTTGCTCAGTAATAATAGTGGTCTAAAAATTGCATTTAACTCGACTCTTCCATAAGAAAGACTGAAAATTGCCCTTCATTGACAACAGTGAAAACGTCAAACATCGTTTGTTGATTTATTTTTCGTACGTGATCAATTTTAAAGTTACGGCTTCAGAAATCACTCATCTTAGTCATACGTATGATATCTTTTTGTATTGGTATAAATAATATAATTTGTAAAAAAGTTATTTAAATCTAACCTGAATAATAATTACTTTTTATAACATGAATTGATTTGACATTTTTTTTTTCGTGTATACTTACTAAGTATATTAAATTAAGTACGGCGAAATAAATAATTTTCTCAAATTAAATTAACTATCGATATCAGATATGAATATTATTTTGTTATTATGCTTAAATATTATTGATTCAGACCTGAAAATCGCACCAGAATACCATTATCATTATAAGGTTTTAAATTCTCTAAAATCTAAACTAACAGGT
Source organism: Therioaphis trifolii (assembly GCA_027580255.1). Taxonomy (NCBI): domain Eukaryota; kingdom Metazoa; phylum Arthropoda; class Insecta; order Hemiptera; family Aphididae; genus Therioaphis; species Therioaphis trifolii. Next base: position 27,143,640 of record CM050406.1, read on the forward strand.
AATAGAACAATATTAAAGAACTTCCTAAAATCGTGCTCATTTAATAAGGCACAAACTATAGGCAATTCATCTACAAGCCATGGCCACCTAGAAAAATCGTGAAAATCGTATATTATAGTTATAAATGATTTTCAGCGTAAACTGCACAGAAGTTTCCTTTACCTAAGTCACATCTGTACCGACGGATCGCGTTCTCGAAGTAATTATTCATTAGTATATGATAATTTATGCGTGACTAGAGATAAAAATGAAAAGCACGATTGTTTTGAAAAAAATATATTTTACACTCTGTACAATGATCCGATTTCAATGTTTTTTTTTTTTTTTTTTTTTTTTTTTTCACGGGAGATTTTACATGATTTTCAATGCCTATTGGATTTTAAGTTTGCGTCGCGTTATTGTAAACAACAATATTATATTTTTTAATTAACTAATTTAAATTGATTATAAACTCATAGTGTTAAAAATATAATAATTTTAGAAATTAAATTTTAGTAAGTATTAATTGAAAGTCAAATAGGCTTAATAGGAAAGCATTATCTTTAAAATAAATAAAAAAAAAAACATAATTCAATTCAAAGCACTCGACGAGGTGTTGTTTATCCAATTTTGAACGATGTGTAAATTTGAATATTTCATGTACATTTTAAAATACTAATTTAACTATATTCACTGGTTGAAAAAATTAATTTCATTAATATTTTCTTTGATTTTTGTACGATTTTTTTAAGTTATTAGTGTTCTTGAGAATTTTTCGATGGTAGTTTTTAAAAGATGTGGTTAAAAGCGTATTTTGATAGCATTTTTTGAAAATGTTAAAATTTATGAAATAATATAAGCAGACTGAATAGAAAATAAAAAAAATATTCGTAATGTATTTTAATATATCTAATAATATGTTTTTATATTTGCTATTATGGTGTAGCAGTTTTTTCTTTCACTTGTATACTAAAAATAGGTTGTCTTCAATACCTATTTATTCTGTTCGTTTGACCTATAAGTACTCATATTTTGAAATTTTCTTTGTTCTTTTTTTTCAAAAATCATAATTTTCTTCATATCCTTTGTCGTCAATTAGATTTTACATGAAAATCAGGTATTAGTTAGTACAAAACAATTGCAAAAAACTTGAGAAACATTCAGTTTTTTCGATCTTCTAGCATCTAGAATCTAGACTAAAGTTTAACCTGTAAATATTCATTATAAAATAATCTTCTTAAGTTTCAGATTTCTCGTCTGTCGTTATGGTTGTACAGAAATGTGTTTGTAATGTTATGTTGTCTGTATTTTGAATAAGGTAGTGTAGTTACATTTTTGGAAAATTAAATGGTTCAAAAGCCCCATTCAGTACAGATTTTAGATAGGTCATAAAGTGTGATTATTTTCTAAATTATACGTCATTAGGAGGAAATAACAAAAAAATTTCATGATATTTTTCAAACTTAAGGAGAATATGAACGCATATTGTGTAAACACGGTAAAATCGATTGTATAAATTATATTTTTTGGAAACTAGTTTTTAGTATATTTATGTGCTATTTCAAAAAGAAAGGTTGTGTAAATTTCAAATTTTCACCGATCCCCTTTACGAACATTCCAATTTTTTTTTCACGTTTTGAGATAAAATATAGATTTTAATTTACAGGTTAGGGAAGTTTGAATATACACTATAATTCGTTATGTAAAATAACTTACATAATAACAACAACACTCGTTGTCGTGAACTGATGGCCTTTTATTATTAAATAACGTGACAGACGTTAAAGTCTCTAGTATTCATAAAAAACGGATAAACTTTTTAAGATCTAGTAAATGTGTATTTACTTTTATTGCATTTTAAGCACCAAGCAATAACCGCTGATTGTAAAATTTCCGATTTATTGAGTTCCACGAAGTGACGAACTATACTGAATCACTTTGTCATAATACTACAGTACCACTACAGTGTACAGAGCTTAGTCCTTAACTACATAACTGTATGACAAGTATTTTTTTAAACTGTTATGCCCTCGTATAAAAACACCAAGTGAGTAAATTTATAAAAAGAATCAATAAATAAGGTAATGTTATCACATCTATAAACAAAACTTGGATAGGAAACGTATGAACGTTTGTAAAAAAAAACAAGTGTTTCATTTTTGCGTATTCACATTCGGGATGATTAAAAAAGAAAGCTTGTTGAAATGTTTTTTTTTTTTTAAATGCAAAGCTTTACAATTCAATTTGAACGCAACAATGTTCGAAATGTATCAATAGATTGTATGTCGCTCAAATTTTTAATAACTGTTTCGAATACTGATCATTTAATATTTATTAAGACGAAATATAATATTTTCAGAACAAAATAGTTGATATCATTCGCAATGTTATAGTCCGATCTGAATTAATACCCCAGTTCAACGATACATTTCGAACAATATTCTATAATCTATAGAACACACTTCCTTGACATTTACACGATATAAATTCGATTCAATTTACATTTGCGATTCACGAAATACCGAAATGTGTCTATAAATAGGTTCGAATACGATTATTGTCAATAAAATATATATATATATATATATATATATATATACGTAACAGGATAATAAAAACTATAAACACTTTCAATATCAACAAATAATAATTAGACTACGCTTTACGAACTATTGACTTGATTATTAATATCAATACTTCAACACATATAGGCTGATGATTAAGTTTGATTATTGTTTGTGTTTGATAACATTATATTATATTATAGCTTTCGAACATTTATGGCTATTTTTGATTGAAACTATACGAAATAACAATAAAATGTTTTCAAAAGGTCTGTTGAGCCTGTAAATATTAATATTGAGTGAAATTGTCAAGTGTTTAGCACAATTATTTTTGGATTTATGAGACCAACATCAAAAAAAAAAAAAGTACGTACTTCGCTTCATGGGATATTATTCGCTACTCGGAAATGTTGATTGGTATGAATGTATTGTTGAATTTAAAAGAAATGATAGATCATTTCTTTAGTTAAACGATTCTGAGCAAAGCTTCAGAATTAAAATACACCGTTTGATTTCTTCAGATAAATTGATAAAGTAGAAAATTGACGTAAAACAGTATATTATGTAATAATCGTAAATTATTTACTTAACCCTTTAAATGGTTAATGCTTATAAAAAAAATCTGTAGTCACCATTTCCGAAATGTTTTCAGAATCTTTAGAGAAATGTGTGAGTAAAGTCATCAAATGTTCCAAAGTTTTTGTCAAATATTTAAAATTGTATTAGGGATGAACTTTTAAAAAACAAGGTATTTTCAAAATTCTATTTTTAGCCGAAAAATTGTCAAATTTTTTTGAAACTCTTTTTCAAGTATGTAGTTTTACGTCAATAATATATGGTGCAAATTTCAAATTTATAACAACATTAATTTTGGAGAAATGACCAAACTACTGAAGATAATTTCATGAAGATGCCGTTTAGCGCGAATTTCGCCGTTTTTGGTCCATTTTAGGTTATTTTTCAGGTTGCCTGGAAAAACTATTGAGACGAGAGCTTAATAATCCTTCAAAGTACCATCTACATTGAATTCCCCGGTCTATAGAGTTGCTGAATGAAACTTTTGGACAAGGTTAAGTTGAGCAAAATGTGTCTCCTGAAAAAAAACATATTTGTAAAACCATAAGATCCTTTGCTTCACTCAGAATTTAAAATGGATCTTATGCAAATCTCGTATCAAGAAAATTTTACCGTTTTTCCATACGCTTGGATAACATAAGCTATTTGAGAATAGAGAAAAGTTATTTCTGACCAACAAAGTTACTGGATGAAACTTTTGAACGGTTATTTCTATTCGAAAAAAGAAAAACCTCATCGTTGTAAAACCAATAAAAAAATTACTATCGCTCAGAATCAACCAACAAAAAGAGTTTTTTTTCCTATATTACATAACAAATTACACTAATGTCTTGCAATACACGTTTTATACTCGTATCATTGAAAAGTCAATTTCGTCAACACAATTATATGTGTAAAACGTATTTATGTTCATATTGGTAGCAATGCAATTTGTGGAAGTGTTACGATTTTTTTCCTCGACGATTTTCCATACGATTTAGTCCATAAAATACAAACATTTATTCCAAACGTTACATTTACACGGGGCTCAGGTTCACGACAAATCCTATAGTTCCGACGACTTGGAAGAACAACAAGAAGTAATTTTCGTACTTTAATCGACACTCGAGCGTCTTAATTCACTGTTTAATTAGAGTAAATTAAAATTAATCACTCACGGTTTGGCACCGTGTTCGTATAAACTGCGGCGTTTCTCAACGTGGGCTTCGTGAGATAGACCCGGGGGATACGCGAAAGAGTTAATCGTAAACGACGAAAGAATAGGATTTGATTTATTTAACGCGGTTCGTTTCGGAAATATTTTGCAAGCAGTAAAGATTTGAATAAATTCTACCACCGTTTTCCAGCACTGTAAAGTGGATATAAATATTTAATGATTATCGGGAATCGAATTTTTTCGAGTACATACAGATTTGAGCATTTATTTACCTTCTGTTGATTCAGATTTTAAATAATCGAAAGAAGACGTACAACGCCAAGGTTCGCGTTGATTTAAATTTTATGTAATATTTTAATTAACATCTATGTTATATTTTTCACATAAAAAAAATACAATAACGATTAAAAAAAAAGGCTATCAACATTCTGTATGTAGAAGATAAGTGAAATACTGGTGACCAGTTTTCGGTGTACGTGAATTGAAAGGTTAAGAAACTTCGATATAAATTGTTTTCTCATTTCGTAACTAATGAGATTCATACCGTTATCATAACGACACAATAGACAATAACAATTAATTAAAAACGATTTTATAACCATGACTAGATAATATAAGTACATAATTATTTAAACATTTACGTTTATTAATAAAAAGTATAACATTATTTACAGATTATCGAGATCTGATTTATTACCGCAGGGGTCGGCAACCTTTTTAGTGTCAAGGGCCAAAAAATAAAAATATATTTTTTCACGGGCCATAATTTGAAATACACCTTTTTTATTCAAACAAAATATTATAATAATTTAAAATTTAATTTATTTAAGTACATCACTGTTTGGTACATTAACTATCGAGGTATCTACAAACAAAGATATAATAATAATATTACACGTCATAATAATAATAATACGTAAAAAAATACATAGTAAAATATAGTATAATATTGGAAAAAAATAAATAAATGAAATAAATAAATGAATATTTATGTGATTTTTGAGTTTGAATAGCATCGACAATTTTATTGATAGCAGATTTTATTTTCGATTTAGAGATTGTCATTACAGCGTTTAAGTTAATCGTGAAGTATATTTGCTTTTCCGATATTTCATTAGTGAAAAAGTTTGTTCACATATATAAGTGCTCTCAAATATGGTCAATATTTTTTTTAGCAAAATATTTTATTTCCCAATTTATACCAGTAAAGATTACGTGTTGAGTAATATTTTTAAACTAATTATAAATTATTGTCACGGGCCGCATAAAATCGCTATGCGGGCCGCGGGTTGCCGGCCCCTGTATTACTGTAATAGTTTTATTGAATGTAAAAAATAGTAAAAAAATCTAAACATCAGAATTTCAGTAAAATTGAATAAATTAACAAAATGAGCCCAAAATTAAACCGTATGATGTATAGTTGGGATTATAATAATTATGTGAGGAAAATTGTATATTAGGTATTTCTGAATTCATAAAAAATCAAGGCCGAACTGACGGAATGATATAAATAGTATTACCGTAGATTTGGAAATTTCCGTGAACATGATGTTATGTCACTGCGTATTAAAATTGTTTTTCAATATATAATTTGAACTTTGACGTACATTTCAGATCAAAGTTGAATTTTATATTTATTTTAAATACATAATAATATAATGAATATTATCGATGTTTATTAATCAATATTTCGTAATCTAATCATCTGTTTTCGTTTTATTACTTTTAAAAACTTGAATATTATGTTGTTACACGTTAGGTTATGCATATACACAAAACATACTTTTGTCTGAAATCTATGTGTATTTATGACATTTGTATGATTATTGGACGAAACATGTCGACAACAACGTATCGATCGTTTCAATAGATTGAAACTAGTCACGACTGTAATTTAGATTTGAGATATCATCAAATCCCGTAAAAAAAAATCATCCTTATTGGTTTAATATATTTTTGTACGCAAGTTGTATCATTCAATTATGTACGTACTACTTACGAAAACTTTTTTCAATATGATCATTTCCACGGGCTAATAGTCAATGCAGTCATACAAAAACATGCCATTTTGTTTTCCTTTTTATTCAAATCTTCCTCGAGTTAAATGAAACTACAAGGGCAAATCGTGTAATTATTATTATCTTTTGTTTTACATCAGTTAAAATAACTCTTTTACATTTTTTTTTTTTAGCCGTTTTGTAATTATTACATCTCATAAATAAAAACATCAAGTATAATTATTATATGATCCCATTATTCATATTTGTTTTTGAAAGTTAAAGATGATCACATTTTTTTTTTTTTAACGTAAAAACTTTTACACAAGTAATATCATTTACTAGTGTTTTATAATCAGTGGTATTAAAACTTTGCGGCAATGATTTTTGTTCGCCTTTACATTGTCTAATATAATACAAAAATGTGAACTTGCGAAATTATACGTAAAACAAAAATCCAATATGTTAATTTCGTAGCCAATTATAATATTAATACATATTTTTTTTTTTTATATATAATTATGATTGAAAACTACTAATAAGAAATGTTTTATATTTTATAATATTTAATCCAATGAAAATAGAAAAAGTATCAAAACGTATCTGATGATTCGGAAGTATTTAAAAACATATACTAATTTTAAACGTGTAAGTGTTATTCATCGCAAGTAAATGAAATACATTTTTTTTTTTTTTTTGATAAAATTTATATTCGTTGAATACGAATAGAGTACACCATTACACCCGTAAAGTTGACAAGTGGTATGACAAAAATTATCTAAGACATAATTCTCATTACATTTTGTTGTTATCGTTATTATTATTATTATTATTTTGAGCGAGCACAAACAATACGTCCCGGGTGCAGCTGGAGTGCAGACCTCGATCGCTGTATCACAATACTACGATGTTACATTCTGAAATACCGCGTGTGTCTTGTAACGCGTGTGGGTCATGTGTTTTTGACCATCCCGCCACCGTTATTTAATCGCGATAATCGATAAAACTCATTTTTTTAACCAAAAAATTAAAAATTAATATTTTCCATCTGTATAAAAGTTTCATTAAATATAGGGTGTACGTGTTTCTTCAAATAAATTGTATAATTTTAAAATTGACGTAAAAACAGTTTATTACGTAAAAATGGCTGACACGTTTACTTAAACTCTTATAAACAAAAAAATACTGTGTATTGATTTTTGAAATTTTTTCAGTATCATTTTTGAAGTGAATGAGTAAGGACGTATTCAATTTTCAGAAGTTTTGTCAGATATTTTAATACTTAAATAAGATATATAAAACTTTAAAAAAAAACAAATCGTTTTGAAAATTATTTTTAAAATTGTGTAGTAACACGTCAATAACATATGGGGAAAATTTCAAGTTTCCGGCAACATCACTTTTGGAGTAATGACGAAATCATTCAGGTCGATTTAATGAAAGTGTCGTACGAGTATACGGTGAAATTCGCCGTTTTCACTCCATTTTCAGCTGTTTTTTCACTCGTCTTGAAAAACTATTGCTGTGTGAGCTTAATGAACCCTCACAATACGATCTAATTCTGTAACACCGCAGTGTTTGGATTAACTACTAAAAGTTAAATATTGATGTTCGCAAAAAAAAAAAAAAAAAAAAGAAATCAACACGATTTATGAAAACACCTTAAGTTCCCGATTTGTAACACGGGCGTGCAATGCACTCTTTGGTACCTCCGTATGTGCGCCTATGTGTGTATTATGTTGTATTTGATCGGTGTTGGGTGGTTGTTAATTATGATAATGACGTGACGTTAGCAGTGCTCGACTTGGCAAAATTAAAGTAGGGGGACTCTATTAACTTAAAAAAAAAGCGTCCCCGTCACTTGTTAAACGTTACTAAGCCGTGGGGGCTATGCCCCCACACCCCCTAATAGCCATCTTTAAATTATATAAAAAATATTAATAAATAAATAATAATCAAATTACAAAAAAAATTACTGTAAATAATGTATTGTATATTATAGTTATAACTTATAAATATAATATCAAACTCAAAAGTAAATAAATAAAAAACAATTCATTTTAACTATTTATTTAAATTTAAAAAAAATGTAATTCATAAATAACAATCTTTATTAATTGATATTAGTGAATACTGATTAATGATAACAGTGGTAACTGATGATATAGGTAATGATATAAATAATAATAATAATATTCTGTGTTATTATTAAATTTATGGTAAGAAAAATTATGTTATCAGTTTCTCACGAGCATTTTGATAAAAATTAAAAATGCAGGATGACGCAGCGTCCCGTGCGTTCTTCTTAACAATAAAAGTAGAGGTACGCTAAAATTTCCGAAAAATTAGTTGGGGTACTCCGTCCTCCTGCGTCCCCCCCCCAAGTCGAGCACTGGACGTTAGGGGTCGTAAAACGGACGAGCGCGACGTCGCGTCGTAAACAGAACGTTCGTCGTACCGGAGATGACTGTTTGCGTGGAGATCGCAAGTTGAGCCGTGTTCGCGCGTTCGAGTGCAACGCTCGCCATGTGTTGACTCGGTACCGCCATAGCACTCGTCTGTTGAAAAAAACTGTTAAAATATTTTCTGATGGTATCGTGTTTTATAAAAAAAAAAATAGTTCTTTCCGGTGTGTGATAATTTTTGCCTATTTACTAAATACTTCTGTGTACGCGTCGAATTTAGGCTGTTCTTAAACGTATCACTCTCGATATGACCACAGTTATCGTATTTATTGTATAAACGCAGATGGTTATCGGATTATAAAAACATCATGTTATATGTACTGTTATATTATTAATTATTTCATCTTATATTGTTGTTTAATTGTAGATTTGTATCTGTCTGTTTCTTCGTATGAAAATAAGTATCCTATTTATTTTATTATATTTTAACTTTTCAATCATAATCTCTATTGTTGAATCTCTACTCCACCACAAGCCTAGCTTAAAGGAGTAGATATATTATAACCTTTATTTGTATATTTATATTTATAATGTAAATTTATTATATTTATGTAATATAATATCTAATATCTGTTAAAATAAAAAAATCCCAGTCTTATGCGCATACTATTAAGTATATTTGTCTAGATCTGTACACCGATCGTTATAGTAACAAACGAGGTGACAAATGATAACGATTCATAAAATTATTTATAAATTAAAATTCATTATTCATACGAAATACTCAAATATCAGTTTAATGCAAAAACACCATCAGTACTTATATTTTGGACTAAAACAAAGCCCATGGGGGGGTCTATCCCCCATATCTCTCCCCACGTGAGAACGCCCATGACTCACATGCATTTCGTTGTGGCGAGTGCACAAATACGCGTAAATATATATAAATATTAAATATTATATAATATACCATAAATAATTAATAAAAAATACATTTTAGATTTCTGTCGTCAGAGGCTGGGGAGTAGAGTTGTGACGAGAGTGTTCCGAAGGGGTTTTCGCTACCCTGGTGAACCAAATAATGTACTTTATAGTACGTACAAACACGTGGAAATAAATGACAAAGAGTTGGCAAAAAAAAGGAAATTTCAGATTTCCAATGTATAGGTGACTGGTGTTACATCAAACTAGGTATCCGAATGTTCTCGGATAAATCCGAGTCTCTATTTGATCACAGATTCTGGAGCCTCGTATAAAATTGTGTACCGATCGCACACAAAAGTATAAAAAAAAAAATTCGATATTTTCAAAACGGAGTTAGTAGCTTGTAGAATTAACGTCAATGCAATATAATGTTGATATTTCGATGAGGTCGTTCATCGCTGTGCGCAGGCTGAACGACGGTAATTTTTACACGAATACCGAAAAAATGCACACGCGTAGGGTTTATTTCGTTAATCCTAAATCCAGTTTGCGATCGAGTTATCACGTTCTCTTCGGTATTTTGTTTCGATCGTTTTTTTTTCGTACCCAAAAATAATATGGTAAAATTATATCCTAAACAATCAATCACACGCGGTAAAAGTAAACAATAAAATGATAACGAATTTACGGACATAATATCTTTCATTCTCAAAGTACTTTTGACACCTGATTGTCGTCTATAGTCTATACCACATGACGTCACGTCGAATTTATATCGATATCGCAATTTCGAAAAAATTAATATCGCGCGTTGTGAGTGATTAGCACGTGTACCGTGCACGAAGTACGTATTCCTACGTTTTTCATTATACTCTACTCGATTTTCGACAATAATGCTTACAAAACACTAGCCATTCTGAATAAATTCTAAATAATACGTCATAATATTTCGAAACCGTAAAACATTTCGGGTTATTAGAGTTCTTTGAAGTTAGTGGTTTGTTATTAGTAATAACTTATTACTTACGACTGATAGTGATGTATTGATGTAAAGTGACGTCATTGCACGATAAATACAACCTTACGTCCGGCGATGCCACAAAGTCTCTAGACTCGAGTCACACGACCCTTCGTCATTATTATTTCGCGCCCGAGAGAAACGACACGCTTTTCGCACAAAAATTCTCCCATACGCCTTTTTGTCCACATAGAAATCTGTTTCCTTTCGGGCAGCTATCTTTAAAATAACCAATTTTTAGCACTTAAAATGTTTCAAAAATTTTTTTATGATAAATATGCGCATTATTGAACAATTATAAATAATTATATGCATTTTCCACGAATTAAAAAATAGTCAAACGAGAAAACTTATTATTAATTATTACTATATTAATTTAAAAAAAATATACATACATATATAATATTATAATATATATATTCAATTTAGATAAGTTTATAAGTATATACTTATTTATTACATAAAATTAATGCATTGATTTATTCACGTACGAAATACACTAAATATCTCCCACTGTTGTCATTAACACTTGTGTATAATGGACGACTCTGAATAGCGGAGGCATTTTCAGTGGAGGAGAGTGTCCGGTAGTGATGTGCACTACCGAGTGAAAACTATCGAACTACTCTTAACTACTTTTAAACTATCTATTTATTCGGTTGTTTTTATAAACTATCGAATGTACCAATAATATCGATACTATCTAAACCAGGCATGTCAAACACGCGGCCCGCATGCGGCCCTCGGCTCATTTTCTTGTGGCCCAAGAAAATCAGGAAAAAAAAATTGTTGGATTCATGATGGAACTATGGAAAATTTAAAAATTTAAATTTTTAAAACTATAATATTACCTATTACCTGTTATTTGAAATATACCATAACTCCTTAACATTTTCGAAACTAAGACATAATATTATATTATTATGACACCATTTGGTTTCTACTTTTTACCCAAACAATAAATAATTGATTATTAAGAGGTTTTTTTTTTAAATTGATTACTTTTTTATTTGATTTCATCAATATTTTATATTTAGACATATTTAGATAGTTCACATAATAACCTCTCGGTTGTATAACTACACTACCGAATGAAAACTATCGAGTAATATACTCGATAGTTTTATAAACAATCGAAGTTTAAAAATGTCTATTCAATCAAAAAATCACTCGGTCGTCTTATAAACTATCGATAGTCAAACTAACTAATCGATGGTCAAAACTAGTCGGTAGCGCCCATGACTAGTGTTCGGTACTTTTAACGTTTTTTTTTTTTTTTTTTTTAACGTTTCACTGTTTATTCATTACATGTTAATGTGTTTGCTAAAATAAGTACTAAAATATTTCAGTAAGTAAAACAATAATATTGAAATCGAATACATAAATTTATATTCTGCGCAACGAAGAAAAATAGTTTTCGATTATTTGAACGAAGAAAATATACTAAAACTCCAGTATGATAATGGCGGTGGAAGTTCATCCCTCGTTCTTTTCGTCTTCGGACAAGATGACGACGGTGGGCAGTTTGCCTATCATCCGTTCATTCTTCGGACAATACGATGATGATGAAGATGATGGGTTTATTGAATTTCAAAATAAACGACACATCATGTCTTTCGTAAAACGATTCCGAACTACCAAATTGTAGTTTATACCGTTTACATATTTAACCGTTTTCAGTTCGGTAGGTGTTTTTGTTTATCAATACCATATGCAATTTTCGTTATAAACACACGGCACACGTTTTCTCAAAGTACACCATCGTCTGTATTCAATTTCCGACACATACAGTTGTTTATCGTGTTTTTCGGACCAAGTTCACTAGACACTTACCAAAAACACAGGGTAAAAAAAAAATATAAATAAATAAAATAAAATAAAATATACGATCGTCGTAAAAACAATAGGCGCGTCGGTTCGTTAGAATTTAAAAATAAATTTAAATTTAAATATTTGTAGTCCTTGTTCGGTGGAGTCGTTAAAAAAACAGACTTAAATTATCTTAATTTATCCTGAGATACGTCAACGGGTATAATAATCATAAAAAAAAAATCGTTTTATTTAAAAAAATAATTGCGATGAGCACCCGCACTTGTTTTATGGTTAGAGATATTATTGTTATTGTTACCTAGTTTTTTTTCTGTGTTCAATTTTTATATATTCAGAATTTAGCTGTATCATAATACTTGATATGTTATATTGACATATTACCTCAATTGTCTTGATGATAATTATACATTTTACTGTTTCTGTGTGTTGTATTGGTCTCCTTGCCCGTGAATAAATAAACAATGAACAAATAGTAAAATATCGTAAGATATTTTTGATGTTTTGAATTCGCAACCACGTATACTGAGTGGTCGATTGGAATTAGGCGTCATTGCTGACGCACATTGTCGCCGGTTCAAACCTCGGTCACGGAAGGCTCTCTCTCTCTCTGGGCAGACGACTGTCTAGAGCAGTGGTTCTCAAAATGTGCTCCGCGGAGCCCTAGGGCTCCGCGAGAGTAGTCTAGGGGCTCCGTGGCGCCCTAGGCATATCAGTATTCATTGAATTCAAGTAATTAAATTATTATATTTCTTTGTTACGTTTTTATAATTATATACAATATCATTTGGATTGTATCAATAAGAATTATTTTAAATATTTAAAACCTGGAACTATTTATAGATCCACATATTTTGTGTCGTTGTCAAAATGAGATGAGATAAAAATCGGGTTTTTCGTTCATTTGACATGTAGGGTAATTTAGTTTACTTATTTACACTCTATATTCTATAAGGTACAAAAAAAAAAAAAAATAGCAAATCATTTACAATTGACATCATTTTTTATGAATTATTGAATAAAAATAGAGATTTTTGATTTTTGGGGCTCCCTAACTTTTTGTACGAACGTAAGGGCTCCGCGAACAAAAAAGTTTGAGAACTGCTGGTCTAGAGAAAGCGGCCGTCATCTCCCCAGTGCAGAAGGCAACGGGAAACCAATGCAAACTAACCTTTCCTTCCCTAGTTACAACTTCTCTCAGGACGGTTGCAAACCAACCCTCGGGTTGTTGACCCTAAGAAGAAAAAAATCACGAATACAGAAAAACACGTGTTGCAATTTGCGTTTTCGCATCGCTCGTCGGCGTGTTTTCGTTTCGCACGTGTGGACGGTTTACGTCGTGTGACCTCCACGCGACGAATTCACGGCCGGTTAGGTTACGCGACAACCGCGTATTATCGACTGTCCACATCCGTTGTCCGGAACGGGTAACAGGACAGTCACCGGCCGGAGGACCGTGAGTACCTCCACAGCGCCCAGATCTCGGAGTCACTTTTGATTCGAGTTCATTTTACGGTTATCGTACGAACACTCGATTAAAAAAAAAAAAAAAAAAAAAAACTCCGACTATTTCAGTACCTTATAAATCGGTCATGTTTCATACGTCGACGCAGTGAGTTTGACGGTATAATCGAAATGGAAAAACACAAATTATTCTGCAGTTTTCATAACAATACCATGGCATCTTCTCTTTTGGATAACACCGTTTTTCCAATACAATGAAACGTGTCGTATCAATAGCCTACGAGTTACGACAGGGACGACCGATTGAATAATAATATTATATTTTTATTTCATTCCAAAAGAGAATTCTTTTTTCACACGTTATCGCTGATTATCGTTTTGGGATATAAGAAAAAAGCGACAAAACGTAATGAAGTCACAACCATATAAAGAGCGAATAGGAAATAAAACACAAAATAGTGCGTCGGGAGGGGAAAAAAACTACTATTAAAAACTAAGACTTTTCGTGAAACATGCAGCAAATCGTTGTCGAATCCTGAACTTGACGTGTTTATGAATTATTTATTCACGCACGTTTCACGGGCGAAACCACCACCATCGAAACATTTCGACCGTTTTTCGATAGCATACGGAATATTCCAATTCGGCTTTCACGTTTTTAAACTCACGACGGCACAACCACTAGGCACGCATCGAAACGAACGAGGAGAGCAGAGATAACGCACCACCTCTCACCGTTTCGTTTCTCGTATCCGGGCCCGTTTTATCATCACGCTCGGGTGGCGTGACTAAAAGGAATCGTCACACCCCAGTCTGCGGGTCTCGGAAGCCAACTGGGGTTTGGAGTGCCCGACTTGAAGAGCCGACGCGGCACACCGTGTTCGTCTTGTTCTCGACTACGAGTTTGAGGTGAACTATGAAATACACTTGGTGATTTCGTTAAAAAGTGCATTTTTTTCCACAGATTATATTTCTTTTTAAAAGTTGGTAAAATTTGAAAACCGAGTTCAATACTCAGCCTGAGAATAAACAAAACGAACACGAGAGCTGACGGCATTGCGCGGACTTCACGACCAGATAATTTTTAAGGCTCGAACGGCGGACTCGTTCTTTATTATTATTATTATTTATTAAATGGTATTGTTTCAACATAATCTTTATTTTTATAATTTTTGTTTTAAATAATATAGAGTATAAGAGTATTATAATTGAGTATAAGATAATTTATAAATCGTTTTAATTTAACACAATGTACTCAGATTATGAATTGTTTTGTTGGATCAATGTTCTGACGATATCAATGCTGAAGATGATGATGATGATGATTCTGGAAGTAACAAGATATCTTGTGGGAGACGTGGCCTGAGTATGCGGCTTTTGGTTCTTTTCCCAATTTTGAAGTGAAGGGCTAACCTTCTGTTGTGTTGAGTTTCGAATGAAACTTTTTAAATTGTTTATTTAATCCATGTGGAGTTGTGTGTTTCGCATGTTCCATGGAACTATTCTAAGAAATTTGTTTCGTATCGTTTGTAATTTTGTAATTTTTGTTTGGGATGCGGCTGCCCATATTGGGCATGCAATGCATATATGGTCTTATTATTGATGTGTATATTAGAAGTGAGCATTTAATCTGAAGTGTTGAGCTGTAGTTTATAAGGGGGTACAATATTTTTGATCGTGAGTAGGCTTGGTTTAATTATTTATTTATATGCGTTTTCCGTGTTTTTGTTTTTCATCGGACTCATTATAAATGTCATAATCTCGGTTTCACACACGAAGCCATTGGTGTGGGTCCTATGACTCTGTTTAGTGAGTAGCGACTATAATAAGCGTTGTAAATAGTCGTTTCAAAAAACAACAATAAAAATTATTATTATTATTTTTTTTTTATGTCACTGTTCAGATTTTAATCTACACTATTCGGCAATGCAACAGTCGCCACTCCATATTTTACATAATATCTGTTTTATTATTATTATTTTTTTTTTAATGTATGACAAAATAATATTATATATAATATTTAATAAAAATATTACTCCGAAAAATCGTATAAAATGTGAATTTCTTATTCAAGTGTGGTATAACTTGTTTGTAAAACGTACAAATAATATGCTAATTATTGAGGCACGTGTTTTTTTTGGGATTTAATATTAAATTATGATATGTTTGGGAAATCCAACGTCCTTGGGTAGATTAGGTTCGGGCTACTACAAATCCAACGGTTTTTCCATTTGAGTTCCAAAATTATCGATATTTCACTCTCTCTAGACCACTTTCTGTCTGACGACTACAAGGTCTGACAAAAGTCCACGCCATACACAATGTTATCGGCGTGCGTATAATTAACGGCTTAGGTTTGTGAAATTTGTGAAATTTACTCGTCTTTTAATGTCTCGATGTGAAAAATTTCACTTCTTACGCCGAATTTTCAAAGTAACGCCACCGATAGCACCGTGTTTTTGATTTGAAACGAAACGTCAAATTAGAAAAAAAAATTAACATCAAATCGTCTGGTACGATTTACGAGCATGAATATTACATTATTTTCTAGACAAACACATTTTTCTTTTTCACGATCGAAGTCACTTCCGCTTTAGAAACATTTAAAAGTATTTTCATCGCTGACCGATTCCATATCGCATTCTCTCTGCGGAATCAAAACCCACATCTTCGCGACGGTAAAAGCCTGAAATTCCTTTTCCGCGGTTCGAGTCTCTGCATCACGTACAATTAGGTATTTCTCGTTTACTTGGCACCAGTCGACCTCACTTTTTTTTTTATCGGCACACGAGATTGTTTTTCGAGGCAGTCTGCCGTTTCGAACGTTTTTACTCCGTGTCGGTTAGTAATATTTCGGTATTAGTGCGAACGGTTAGGTTAGGTCAAAATAGCTGAAAGAAGGAGCCGTGGAAGATCACAAATTTCTTGGATGGACAACCTCCGAAAGCGGTTCAATACATCGGCTGTGGGTGAGTTGAGGCCCGGCATGTCGTTTCCGGTGTTGGAGACCGGTGAATTCCGGCCCGACATTATTTTATCCGTAGGTTAGTTGCGTCCCGCCAATATTTTAGGTATAGGTGAGTTGCGGCCCGATGTACCTGTCAGATACAGTGTTGGCTATACATTTAGTGATAAACGATTAACGATAAACGAATTGTTCGACACAGACGATAGTCATTATTTAAAATATTTTTTTGGATTGCCATTTTTGGAACCTGAAAACGTCATCGACTGCTTTTCTGACGACATTTTAGCAATACAGCCTGCTGAAAATGACAAAATTGTGAAATTTACAGACTACATTTTTGAAAACTATATTTCTCCAGACGCTATGTCCCCCCCCCAAATATTTGGGCACACTTTACAGCTAGCTGCAACCACACTACTAACAGCTGTGAACGTTTTCATTCAAAACTAAATATGTCGTTCTACACTAGCCATCCTAACATTTATAACTTCGTTGATGTGTTACTAGAAATTCAATCTGAAACATACGTAAAATTCAGAAGTAAAATTGTAAGAACAAAGAAAATGTGTGAAAAAGAAGCTTTCATTAGAAAACAGATGACAAAACTCGAGCTAAAAGAAATAGATAATTTTGAATTAGTTTAATCGTTAAGTTTTAAGTTTTTGCCAAAACAATAGAATATTTGTATTATTATAAATTGTATTCTAGCTACCTATACGGTATTATAAATTTACGAATATTTTTAAAAAAATTTTTTTTATTTTTATCATTCAATATTATATTCCAAAAACGCAAAATATTATTATATTTATTTCATTGTATTTTAACCAAAACAATAGCTATACGGTATTATAAAACCCGGGCCGCAACTCGTACGTTATTTAGGGTTTGGGCCGCAACTCACCAACACCGACAAATCAACGATATCAATATTCAGAACAGCCGTTAATAGAGATCGAATAGCTAATGTGTTTGCCAAAGTTCGAAAACGCGTACGGCACTCGAAGAAGAAGAAGAAGAAGAAGAAGAAGAAGATTAGTGCGAACGACTCTGTGGTGTAATGTAGCATCATCAGCACACGGTGAATTCGACTTCGGCCACGTTCGATTTCGACGATCGGTTGTCGAACGACGGTGATCGACGGTCGATTAATGAAAATCTAAGTTAATTCCAACTTTTTAGCATAACTCACCGATTATAATTTTAAATTAAATTCGTTTTCGGCTTGATTTTTCGTCACTAAAGTCAATTTCAAATTTTCTTATAGCTGAATCGTTATAAAAACATTTATATTATTATTTGGTTTTATCCCTGTATAAAGGATTGATAAATAAAGTTTTTTTTTTTTTTTTTTTTTTTTTAAATCGTTTATTTGTGAATTTACAATCTATACAAAATGGTACAATAAGTAAATGTGATGATAATTATAACTTATAAGTGGCAATGAGGAAAGTACAATGAGTAGAAGTTTCACATTAGAAATTTCTACGTGGAAGGTAATTTAGAGGGAAATATTAATATACAAGGTTAAAATTAATGTGCGTTGAGAAGATCTCTGGGCCATTCACGTTTGAGGCGTCTGGCTGGGTTGTCTGGAAGAGCATTGGTGTGAAGTTGAGCGATGAGGGGGTTTGAGTGATGTTCCATATTGAAGTGCAGGCGAAGATAATATTTGATAGCTGTATGTTTAATGGTGGGTATTTTGAGGTCGTTATGAAGAGCATTATTTGTGACGTACCAAGGGGCTTTAGCAATCATGCGGAGGCAGATGGCTTGGAATGATTGTATGGTTCTAGTGTTCGATGGTTTGGCAGTACCCCAGAGAGCTATTCCGTATGACCAGATAGGTTGCAGAAGGGATTTGTAGAGTAGTAAGCGGTTAGAGATTTGCATATTTGATTTCATGAGAGGCCTGAGGATATGTAGGCGGCTGTTTAGTTGTTTGCGTTTAGTTTTGAGGTGGGGGCCCCAGGTGAGCCTTCTGTCAAACAGTAAGCCGAGATATTTGACTTCATTTGTGTGGGGAATGATTGCATTCTCAAATAATATATGAGGACAGTCACCTGGGCGGAGGGAGAAAGTGACATGAGAAGACTTGGAGTCGTTGATCTTGATTTTCCATGTTTTGAACCAGTGAGATAGGGTGTTGAGATGATTTTGAAGTAGGCTGCTTGCTTCGAAGGGGTCTTGACTAGATGAAAGGATTGCGGTATCGTCGGCATATGTCCCTATTAGGGTGTTTTCCGTTGTAGGAATGTCAGCTGTGAACAATGTGTATAGGAAAGGAGCGATGTCGCTTCCCTGAGGGACACCGGCAAGAATGTTTTGCGTGTTGGAGAATGTGGTTTTTAATTTGACTCTGAATGTTCTGTTGTTTAGGTATGATTTTAGAAGTAGATAATAGGGTGCCGGGAAGATTTTTTTAAGTTTGAATAATAGACCGTCGTGCCAGACGGTGTCAAAGGCTTTAGCTACGTCGAGAAAAAGTCCTGAGCAGTATTTTTTTGTTTCTAGAGATGAAGCAATGTGGTCCACAACACGGTGAAGCTGGTGAAAAGTTGCATGTTTGGCACGGAAACCGAATTGAAAGCTGGGAAGGGCATTTTGTTTGTGTGCAATATTCACAAGTCTTTTGAGGAGGAGTTTTTCAAAAATTTTTCCAAACGTGGGTAGTAAGCTGATTGGTCTATACGATTCAGGCATATCAGGTTGTTTGCCTGGTTTAAGTATAGTAATAATTAGTGCTGATTTCCAAGTGGTAGGGAAGTAAGATAGCCGAAATATAGCATTAAAGATGTAGGTGAGAAGAATGATGGTTTTTAGTGGTAAGTTTTTAACTAATTTGTTGTTGATTAGATCATGGCCGGGTGACTTATTATTCTTGAGTTTTTTAACAATTGATAAAACTTCGCCAGGAGTAGTTGGGGAGGCTGGAAGTGCCATGGGCAGAGGCGATGAGATGAATTGCTCAACTTGAAGCATGTGAGTATCATCAGGGGAAATGTTGTGAGGTTTAAATGTATTTGCAAGATGTTTAGCCAGAAGATCTGATTTCTCTTGGTCAGTGGTAGCAAGATTGTTGTTCTGATATCGTAGAGGGGGAATGGTAGATTTATGCTTTAAAAGAGATTTGGTTTTTCTCCAGAGAGACCCATTTGAGGGTGAGAGAGATTTAATATGGGATGTGTATAGTTGACTTTGATGTTTCTTGAGAGTTGACTTGAGTTTGTTGGAAAAATAGTTGTAGCGTTGTTTGTCAATCGGGTAGTGAGTTCGTTGCCAAATGTTTCGAGCCCAACGTTTTTGAGATATGAGCTTCCTTATTTCGGGAGTGATATTTCTGCTAGAGTTGTCTTGAGTTACAGATGTGGTGGAAGATATTCGAAATGAGTCTTGAATGTTGTTTGTGAGGGTGTTTATGGCAGTATCTATATCGGTGGGATTTTTTAACTTAATGTTTAAAGAGGAAGAGGATGACAAAATATTGCGAAATTTGTTCCAATCTGTGCGTTTTTTTACGAATGGGTGGAAGGGAACGTTTGCTTGAATTTTGAGGATGACTGGTGTGTGATCAGATGCAGGGTCGTTTAGGTTAGAAATGTTTGTATGGATGTGATTGGGGAGGTTAGAAAGTGAAAAATCAAGGTAATCAGGGTGACGGTTTGCGTGAGTTGGCCAGTAGGTAGGGGAGGCTGGAGAGATAACCTTAGAGCGCTTTATTGTTATAAAGTTGTGTAGAGTGCGACCTCTAGTGTTCTTTGAGCGACAGCCCCATGTTTCGTGCTTCGCATTAAAGTCAGCACCTATGATGTATGTGTGATTAAGTGTTTGAAGAAATAGTGACAGATCTTCTGTCGGAAAAGGTGATCCAGGTGGGAAGTAGGCTGATGCAATAGACGTGGGTATGGAGTTAATATTTATAGATGTAGCGACTATTTGCATGTGTTGGTTAGATTTAGGTTGAAAAGGTGAGTGTGGGATTTTGGTAGAAATTAGTAGTGCGGCACCAGCATGAGCTGAGTCATCGGGGTGATTGGCTTGGAGGCAGTCGTATCCGAAAATTTTAAATTTTGAGCTGGAGGTCAGATGAGACTCGGAGATGAGAGCTATATCTATGTTTTTTTCTGCGAGAACAAGTTTGAGTTCTTCCGTGTTGTTGGTGATTCCGTTTGCGTTCCAGAGAAGAATGGTTAAGGCGGATAACTTATTTTCTGTCATTGTTTGAGATAAGTTTTTCGATGAGTGATGTAAGTAGGGATATCAGGGGATTGATTAGTGATCTGAATTCCATGATAAAAGACGTGAGTTGATCCGCTGTGTTATTCGGAACACTAGGGATAGGAGATTCTTGATGTGTTCTGCGTGAATGATTGTGCGTATTTTGTGGCAGGGGAGGGAATTCCACGTGGGTGTTTTTTAGGGGTTCTTGTGAGGAGGAAGATGCTTGGTGGTTCGGTGCGTTTTTGTGCCAAGGATTCGAAGGTAAGTGTTTTCTATTTTTGCTGAGTTCTTTGTGCACTGAGCAACCTCTGTAGTTGGCCGGATGTGGACCACCGCATAGGGCGCATTTGGCGGGTTGAGTTCGATCTTTTTGGCATTGTGATGAATCGTGGGGATCACCGCAGCGAACACATCTGGGGTGGTGGTTGCAATAAGTGCGTGTATGACCATATGATTGACATCGAAGGCATTGAGGAGTGTCTTTTTTTGGACGAGGAGCTTCGACTTTTATTTTTGAGTAGCATAAGAGTGATAGCTTGAAAATATCAGGGTTGTTAATATCCGGTTCAAGGTCAATGAAGAACATAGGGAGAGGTGCCTTGGATTGTCTGTGAAGTACATTCATGATATTTCTGGGTTGAAAGCCTAGTGAGGTTAGTTCGTCTTTTATGAATGATATGTCCGTGGTAGGGTGGAGATTTTTTATCACAATTCTGTATGGTTTAGATTCTTTATTCTGGTATGAGTGGAAGGGAACTTGGCTTTCTTTGAGAAATTTAACAACAGATCTGTACGAGTCCGAATTAAAAGTTTGTAGTTTAACCCCTTTGGTGGAGGTTTTACATTCGAAACCAGCAGGTTGCGTAAGTTCCTTGATTTTGGCGGTAAAATTGTTGAAATTTAAATTTGATTCTATGAATATTGGTGGTGGGTTGGCGGTTTTGGGAGGGGTGACTTCTTGTGACTGTTCAATATTGTCGGTGTCCATTTGGGATTCTTCATTGGGAGGGGCTAATGGAGAAAAGCGATTTGAAGAAATGAAAATACTAGTGTCTTTTTTTGAAAGTGGTGATGAGAGAGTGTTGGGTGATCTTTGACGTTTACCGGAGTCATTTGTGACTGTTTGCCAGTCGTTCTCGTTATCGGAGAAGTCCGATGGTGGATAAGAGCCTGTTTGATTAATTAAGGTTTTTGATATAATTAACGGAGAGAGTTGTTTATTTTTTTGATTTGTAGTTTTGCTTTTGTTAGTGGAACTATGAGAGCCGGTCGGCTGGCGATTAGAACTCATAATGATGTAGATAAGGTGTACAGGTAGTAGGCCTTGGGGAGTATAATAAAAATATACATTACCAGTGGTTAGCACCACGACGGAGTAGACGTCGCGGCGAGCACAAACAACTTTGCTATCGGGAGCTGATAAGCGGAGCGCGATAGAAATATACGTGTGCACAGTACGGTGTCGCAACACGAACTATAAATAAAGTTATAGAACATTTATTAACTCGGATTTTAACTTGATTGATGATGCAATAAAAGCATATTAACTTAATTAAAAATGAAAACATTTATCAATTTGACTTTATTGAGTTAGTACATACTAGATATCAGCTTACTCGGCTTTGCATATTATAAAAATTTTGTTCTGAAATAAGTATGAAGTGTTTTTATACTTTATAATATCATACAAATGTCCCGTCACGTGAATTGAATTAAATCGTTATTCATCTTTTGAATGGTTATTTTTATCAGAAAAATTTTTACAAGTACAAAAAAAACGCAAAGAAAAATGCAATAATAAATTAGATGTGAAACTTAAAATTAATGTTTATGTAAAAAGTGAAGATATATAATTTTGAACAAGACTTACAGCAAGGAATCGTTGACTCAATAGACTCTAGCGGATGACTTTCATTAAAAATAAGTATACCTAGAACCAAACTAACAAATTCTCATTTGAAAAATTGAATGCTTCTATCTTCAACTAAACTTAAACCAAATTATGAAGAGATAATATCCATGAAGCAAATTCAACATACCTAATCATTAAAAAAAACATTGCAATTGAACTGTAATAAAAATAGTACCTATGAAAAAAATCTAAAATTTATATTTATGTAAACTTTGTAAACTGTAAAGAAATAAATATTTTTTAAGGCACATTCTCAATTTCGTATACATTATTTGGCACAATATAAAAAAAGGTTGGCCACCCCTGCTATAGAGTATAGACTATACGTGTATTTCTCGGTAATTTTCGGACATTATCAATACGTCTCAAGTCGATTAAATAAATATTCTCGGGGAACAAATTTTACGCAGTTCCAGTCACTAAATTGAAAAAAAAAACTAAAATCAATACGGTAATCGTGATAGACATGTCGGTCGCGCTAATTTTGATCTGAATTTAACGTTTTCGTGAATATTAAAATATTATTAGGAGGTACATCATATGTTACTGGTCGTATACGATTTGGAGTTAGAGAACAACATTATATATCGACTGTGATACTAATTGGAATAGATAAATGACATTTAGAACGCGGAGGAATATACTGCAATTAGATAGGTACGATGAATATGAGTAATTTTGCGGTTTTGTAATAACATTTTGACCATCTTTCCCTAGCGTTTCCTTTCTCCCCTCGCGTCTGTTCTTCTTCGCCGGCGACTACACCTACACACGCACACGCACACGCACACGCACACGCACACACACACACACACACACACACACACACACACACACACACACACACACAGACACACACACACACACACACGTCATAATGGATAGCGAATGTACACGCGCATTATAATTGTCAGTGTTCCCCGAGGAACGGTCGACGGCACCGGAGAGGGTTGAGGGAGGAGGGTACAACGTCTAATGCAATCATCGTTTACAAATTGGTTAAATCATTCATCCTCGCTATAGTGGCTTCATTCATGGGGAAAATTACTCTCGGCTCTCACACCACTCTTTTCTCCTTTCTTCGCCGAATGGGCTGTGGACGTCATGTGATCGTAGCGTCTCTGCCCGAGTAGTCGAGTTTTCTTTTCTTATTTTTCTGTTATCTTTTTTTTTCTTTTTTTTTTTCACTGAGCCATTACCTATTCAAAATTTTTTTCCCCGGCCCATAACAACTCAATCCATTCACCGAACGACTCGTGTGGTGAGACGATTATGAGAGTCATCCATGTAGAGAAATTCAATCAACTGAAACCCCATGACGAGCAGCTGTTTCTAAAGCTCCGGTAAGACAGATTAAAAAAAAAAAAAACCGAAAGAAAGAAAATCAATTTCAATTAAATGAAAAAGTCTTACGCTCCAGCAGCACAACGAAAAATTCGAGGAGGACGAATGTTTTGCCATCTATCGTACATTTTTGCACGCTGTAAAAAACAAAATGGAAATGAGCAATGAAACGTCGACGGCCTGCGTTCGTCATGGTTTTTTTTTTAATAAAAAAAAAAGAGAAGAATGTAAATAATGATAAAAACACAGTGGATCATAGATGATAGACGATTCGTTAAAATAATGAACGTAATTTATAAAAAAAAAAAAGAGGAAGGGAAATGAAAAATGTCTTTTTTTTTCATCCGAGTGAAAATTCAGAATTTCAAAACTGAAACCAAACCACAGCCTTTAAATATTATTCACGCGATTAGATCGGTACACGCGTAGGATATTATTCAGTTTTGTAATGTCGTTTCGAAAACAATGAAAAATACTTTTATTTAAGTTTATTCAAAACGTAAGTCGTTATGGTCGGTTTTAACGATAAGAAAAATAATTCGTCGAGTTTAGAGGGAAAACGGTTACAGTGATCAAATGTTCATCGGACATTTCATTATCTATTCTTCGAAATACCGAAATCTTTGTCACGCTATTAAAAGGCTACAAACACGACGCATAACTACTGTATTAGTGTTAAATGAATCTAAGGCTGAATCAGTGGACCGTTGTGAAATTTGTAATTGATAAATTTACTTAAGTACTTACTTTCTTTCACTAAAATACTGTGTACTAAATGCGAGCGTTTACAAAGGTTGTTTATTATTTTTAACTTGCGGACACAAGATTTTCATTATCATCACACTTATATTCAGTGTTGAGACTTATCTAGATGAAAAATTACTCATATTATCTTATCTAGATAACTATTGTGCCATTTAGCTATTGGTTACATTAGACAACAAACTTAATTATATAGATGAATTGCATTTCATTCATATTTATTTTGCATGAATTGTATTAATTTTTTTTACTAAAATTTTTCCTATAATAACCTATATTTTGTTAACTTGTACATAATATCATATAATAAAAATCATTTTTTAAATAAACACGTACGTTTTTATCACAGTTTTTGAATAAATATAATAATCAGAATAATATTTAAACTATATAAATAAGTATGCTTTGTTTCAATAAATTAAAAAAATAAATTAAGGTGAAAATACAAAAAATTTGTTAGTGTATGTAGTATGTACCTAATAACAACTATTAGTTAGATTTTACGTTCACGTAAAAAGTAAATTTGTTATCCAAAAATAAAAATAATTAGATATATCTATTATATTATCTACATAGAAGTTAGATTATCTTTATCTAATTTAGATAAATGTGAAATATATTTATCTTTATCTTTATCTAGATAAATTTATCTAAAATTATCTGTATTTTATTGAGATGAAATTGTCATTATAGGTATATTAATACGGGACCCGACTCGTACAGTAGGCTATTTTACACGGGACCCAGTTGGTGAAGAGTCTGAATCTTGGGACCCAACTAGTATGCGTCGTAAAAATTCTACCCGTCAAAAAAAAAAATTAACAACATTAGTTACATTACAATTTAAAACATTTAAAAAAAAATTATGTTCTTCGCACCGTGGAGTGTTCTTTGATCCTCGGACAAGATAATGGATACGAGTGAATTTAATTTGAAAAAAATATATATATAAATCATTACGTTGGTCAAACGATTCTAAGCAATGCTTCAGTAAAACAATATTATACCTTTTATCGTTTCATCACGTATTGTCTAATTGTCTACTTCGAAGAGATAATTTTCCTCTGTTCTGAGAATCGAATAAAAACGATAAAATTTTCCGACGATTTCACCAAATCGATTTTATTTTAGTCATGGCTCGGAAAGTAATGTTGCTTGAAATTTGAAATTTAATGCAACCTTACAAGTGCCCCGAAAAAAAAAAAAAAATTGAAAACTTTTGTGTAACGAATAGGTCTTTGAAGGTACCTCGATTTTATTATTATTATTTTTTTAATTTGGTCTGAAGGTAGATGTCTGATTGAAAAAATAACGCATATTCCTATGAAGGTATCTGGTCATCTCACAATCATTCACGACAATCGTAATTTACCGTGCAGAAGTGCACCTCAATAATTACAAGACGAAAAATTGATCTAAATGACGTGAACGTCGATACGTTGTTTTATTTTGATTATAAACGTTTTCAAAAACAAATATCACGACGCGATCGCGAAACTTCCGGACGGACGGTGGCCTCCTCCTCCTCCACCACCTCCACCAAACACCTTTCGTTTCGCCGCGGTCGCGGGACGCCCGGTCGTCGTCGTCGTCGTCGTCGTCTTTGCGGGCTCCGTTGCCGCGGGCGCCTAGCGCGCGACTGAACCGAAGCGACTGCTCTGAACCGACGGCGGCGCGAGCAAACGAAGGATTCACGGGTGAAACGTCACGTCGGGCGCGCGCCTGTAAGAAATCAAAACAAGAAAAAAACAAGTATTAAACCCATAGCAGTCGATTAATCGTGCGGCGTTTTGTCGTCGACGAAATCCGAGTATGAAATTATGAAGCACGGATACCGTCCGGCGCACGTCTCCCGTAACATCACCGTCCCTTTTAGATAGGGTGCCCAGTAATTTTTACAAACGGTGCGGCGCGATCGTTCACTAGGTGTGCCGTTGTGTTTTAAAATTTTTCTTTCATAAATGACCGATTGAACCGAATTATGATTTACGAAAATAGACGCGTTCAATCATTAATCGTCTGATATATATATATATATATATATATATATATATATATATATATATATATATATATATATATATATATATATATATATATATATATATATGGCTTAGTTAAGAATTTTTTTTTTTAGGTAGGCTCACTATGACCTTATATTCATCGACAGAAATTGTGACTTTTTCAATTTTGATATCAACCTTTTATAATTTAAATTTTGTCGACGATTATTCTTATCAATAATCAATAACATAAAATGAACCCAAAAACAAGTAGACGGTTTTAAAAGATGAGCAGTTCTTATTCGTCTGAATACAAATTTGTTTCTGAGCGAAATGGTTTTAACAGTGATGATTATTTTTATTAAATTTTTATTATTCTCAACTTAAATTCATCCAAAAGTTATATACAGTTATAACTCTATAGATCAGACATTTTTTGTAGATGGTACTTTGAGAGTTTCTTAAGTTCTCATCTCAATGGTTAGTCGAAAGTTTGTAGTGAGAAAAAGATTGAGACAAGTTGTTTTACAACAAGTTAGATAATTATTGTACCCTGATAAAATAATATATAGATAACATTATTCGTCGGAATATTGAAATGCGCTGGTTACAGTGTGCCGTGAAAGTTTTTCGAAGGGCGAAGTGTGCCGCGGTCAAAAAAAGTTTAAAAACCACCGAGACAGACAATTATAATCATCCCTAGGGCACCACAAAATTAAATGAAATCAAAAGTACCGTCCACATAAGGCCCTTTCCATCTAACTTCTCGAGGAAAATAGAAACCTCATTCAACAGAACGCTAATAGAACACATGTTTTTAACACACCAATATATTTTGACGAAGAAAGAAAACCCACACGTATGTGATAAGTGTTGGGCAAAATTTTATCTGGATAATATCATTCGAATAAATATGTATTCGAATAAAATACTGTTCGAATGATTTTTGTACAATTATTCGAATATGAATGTGTTCGAATAATTTTCAACTATGATTATTCGAATGACAAATGATTCTACTAAATTTCAAGGACAGTTATACGAATGATTTTTGGTCATTTTATTCGATTAAAAATAGTTGATAATCAATAACCCTATTTGAAATTTAGTCGAAAAAT
The DNA here is from genome assembly GCA_027580255.1 of Therioaphis trifolii. Classification (NCBI taxonomy): domain Eukaryota; kingdom Metazoa; phylum Arthropoda; class Insecta; order Hemiptera; family Aphididae; genus Therioaphis; species Therioaphis trifolii. Next base: position 27,171,878 of record CM050406.1, read on the forward strand.
TTTTTATTCGAATAACTATGATTGAAAATTATTCAAATAAATTTGTATTCGAATAATTGTAAAAAAATCATTCGAATAAAATGTTATCTAAATAATCATCTAGATAAAATTTCATTCGAATAAATCTGTATGTGATAGTAGCGGTACACCCCTCTCCTCTCGATCTAACACATCGTATCCTTATCTCTCTCTCTCTCTCCTCCATAACGACACTATTGTGTAAACCAGACGACGAGCGTACGTACCGCGGGCATCGTCTTCGGCGAGTGGTTCTCTGTGGCTGCGACGAGTGCCCCGGCGCGTGCGGGCGGTCCGACGCTGGCTGGCTGGACGAACGCGGCATCTGCGCGGCGGGCGGCCGTCGCGTGCACGAACAAGACGTCGTGCCGACGGCAGCCTCCTCCTCCTCCTCCACCACCATCACCACCACCGTCTCCACCTCCACCACCGCCTCGACACCGTGTCAGCGGACGACAGAGGACTCGACCCAGCCGGAGCGGGCCGACCGAGTCCCTCTGCTTTCGGCCGCGTGACGCGCCGACTCCGGGGCCACTTGTAGCCTGTGGTCGGTCACAGGGCCACGCGGGCGCACTGTGCTCTTACGCACAGGGCCACGCGGGCGCACCGTGCTCATACGCACAGGGCCACGCGGGCGCACTGTAAGTGGACGCGTTTTACCACGTCGGCGGATTCGACCACGTGAACGCACTCGGCCACGTGGGTGCGCTAAACGCCGGCGCACAGGGCCACACGGGCGCACCGTGCACGGGCACGCCGAACCACGAGGGCGCACAGTACGCGGGCTGCTGCCCCCAGCCCGCGTAGGCGTTTGACGGTTGACTCAAAGGCGTAGTCCAGGACGCGGGGGCCGGGAGGAAGAACGGGTTACCCGCTTGGAGGCCGTACGCTGCTGTCGGCTCCACGTCGTCCACCTCCATCGGCTCGCCGGTCTCCGGCTCGTCCACCTCCATCGGCTCCCCGGTCTCCGGCTCATCTACCTCCATCGGCTCGTCCACTTTCACCGGCCCACCGCCCCCCGGCACTAGCATGTCTATCGGGAACGGACCGTAGTCTTCGTCCGACCATTCGGCGGCCCATGGACGCGTCATGCCCAATGGTCTGACGATGATTTTGGCGGAGATTTCGGCGGCGGCGGCTCTGGCGGCGGTCACGGCGGGGTGTTCGTTCGCTGGTGGAGGAATCGCGAACATGTTTCTGTGGAAAAACACACGAAACGAGTTGTTATCGTCATTATATGGGTAAGCGACATAATATCGTTCCGTGAAAAGTTTCGTTTATACTCACTGGAATAGATTGCACATCGGATTCACGTCGGTGGCACGGCAATTGGCTGAGAAAAAAAAAACCAAAAAGTTCGACGTGACGTAATTTCGGTGGCGGCGGACGACGGGTTTCCGAAGTGAGATTTCACTATTTTCACAGCCGGGTTTACACGGGGGTTTAGTACTTGGTCGAGTGACTAAAGAAAATTATTAAATCTAGTACCTACTGAATATTGCGTCTAGTGTGTGTACATACACACAGTATAGTAAAATTGATTTTATTAGGGATCGTTAGGAATTATTAGGGACTCTTCGAACTACTCTCGAATACCCCGAACCTTTAAAAAATTCAAAAAGTTCGGAGTTCGAGAAAAAAGTAAGTTCGAATTCGAACATCTCGAATAGTTTGAGTTAATTATGCTCGACTTTTGAAATCAGATTTTTATTGATCAATAATACGACTATTAATGTTATTATTGTTAAATTTTCAATTTATTTTTATTTTTTTAAGTTCAAAAAGTTCGAAAATTCGAAAAAAGGTCGACAAAATTCAGATTCGAGTTCAAACAGTTCGAGAAAAACGGTAGTTCGAGTTCAAAAATCCCTAATTATTATTCATTAATAAGCTGTTTTGATTATTAAATGTAGGCGCTTTCACGTGCCTGCTTATTTTTAAATAGACCGTAGTGGACATTCCACAGACATTCGTGTTGTCGGTATTCTTCCGCAAACAATTGTTCAATTAAAATATGTAAACGAAATTACTAATGGCGTTGAGATCGTAAGGTAAAATAAAACTGTTAAAACGCTAAAGCATTGAGATTATTGTACAAAAATTATTACAAATGTTATATATTGCAATATTTCATACACGAAAAATATTTGTTTAAATATAGTGCCGACAGTGGTGTCAAAATCGGTTCGGTAGATAAACAAGTGCGCGATGAGAGTCCGACTCGGCCGAGAAAATAGAATCGCTTTTTTAGTAACTTTAGTATTAAAACTAGTACTGGAATTAGTACTAAAATATATTGTGTCCATATTTCAACGAGTAGAAAAATTTAGCGACCCGCTTTAGTCACTCGGCCGAGTACTAAACCCGTGTGAACCCGGCTATTACTATACTTGTACTTACCGAAAGATATCTTCTCTTTGTCGATTAAATTTTCCGTGCAGCACAGACAGTAAAAACGATTAGCAATGACTAATTGCTAAAAACACGGCGATGACAATAAGACGAGTTTGAACATAGTTACGAATTCGTTCGCCCTGGGTTACCAAACGGCATGTGCCGAAAATCAGACGAACTAGCTAAATATACGATTGTCGACTATAATATCCATAATATAATATACGAATTGATGATAATAACAAATATTTGTATTTATTTATTTATTTATTTATTATTATATAATACGGGCACAAGGCCCAAAAGGGGAATAATACATTTCATACAGATATCTAATTTACAAAAACACTTATTTTTTATATAAAGGTTTAATTATTATTCTTACGACTGTTTGAAAATAGTCCGTTTAACAGTCAGATACCGTGTATGATAACACCACGCTCATAAAGTCCTAATGTCCCTCGATCCCTGTCTGACTATGACATTCACGTGTCCTAACTCCTCGAGTACTACCGTAGGCTATTTGTACGTAAACAACGATCGAAATTATTTCACGATAGAAATACGCGACATCACCCGACGTGACATAACTTCTTAACGTTTCATGACGAGTATGGAAATATCGTTTTCGTATATTATATACTTTTCAACTTTCGAGTATACCTCTACAGGGCTAGTAAAACGGTTATTTTCGTCATCGCGGCATTATTTGTAGGCACACCTCCCGACTCATGAAATAACATATGACTACGAAGAGTTCAGATCAATATTCAAATAATTACCAAACGTACAAGACAGACAACTCAAAAACGAAAATTTTCGCCATTATTCTCATAAAGTCGTCGCATTCGTCGAAAGTTGAGCTTTTTATTTGCTTTTCAATTCTAAGCCATCGTTTGTTTATTTATCGCTTTAATTAAAATACACAAGGAAATACAAATATCGCGTACCCGTTATCGTTTGTCAAAGATTAGAAAGCCTTTGAGAAAAATCGTCGATATTAATTTTTACGATACGGTTTTTAAGTGAATCCTCGATTTGGACGAATTGTAATCAATCTCGAGTGTTCACGTCGAAAAATAACAAACATTATTTTTCGTCTGCAATCGTTCTCACACACAGTAACGGATATACTGTTTTTCGAAAATTATAAACCGAATGACGTCGAGTGTAACGCATTCACCGCGATAAGCATAATTCGAAAACGCAGTAAACGAGCGCATTACGATATCCATTTGCCGACGATTGAAGGGTTTGTCTACCCGACCGGCGCGCGTCTCCTCTCGTCTGCCTACTCTCGTTTTCGACCGTCACTCAGCGACGGTCACTGCGGTATAGGTATACCGTTTTGGATAATATCATACACGCCAAATCGATCGCATTCGTTTGTTTTCCACCGACGGCCGCGATAAACGGCTAATGCCGTTATTTAGGTTCGATCGCTTGCGCGATACCCGCACGTCAGTCCGCATCGTCCACGGGCACGTGAACACTATGATCGTCCAGGTGTGTATATAATGCATTAATTATTACAATACGCAGTGCCGTATATAGAGGGGGGGGCAAGTGCCGGGTATTCCTGCCCCGGACACTGTTGGAACGAGGGCGCTCTTAAGTTTATGAAAAGTCACGACTCGTGAACATAAAATATGTAAGTAAAAATCATAACAGTTTATTCCAAAAAAAAAAAAAAAAAAGGTATTACATAGTCATTCCGCAACTCAATCGTTATTTAAAACGTTGAACGCCGATGACGACACGTCGTTGACGTGGGTGCCAGTTAAAATCGCGAAAAAAAAATCGCGAATGACAAAATCGCAAATACTAAACAGCGAAAATCAAAATCGCGAAAAGTAAAAATTCTATTCGGTTTATTTTTCCTAAACCATAGGTATAAATTAAAAGTATTACCTCCGCAGTATTATAAAATAAATTCAAATTCGTCAAGAAAAATTAAGTACAAAAAAATGTATCGCCACAATACTATAAAATAAAATAATAATAAATAATGATTATGATCACTGGATCCTTTGACTATTTCTTCGTTTTTTAAATTAATACGTGATTTACACAATTCTTCATTACATCTCCAATACATGGTGTTTTTATATTTTTTGTCAAACCTAAACAAATAACCATTGTATTTTAATATTTTTTTGTTTTTTTGACTTCGAATAAATTCCATTACGAACAATTATGAAACTTATAAGTTATGTATACGATACGACATTGATACAGATCGGGCAACGGACGACTCAGTAATGGTTAAGTTCAACCATGGCTTATCTTTATTACCTACGTTATCGAAGACGCATAAGTACAGATTGACATTGATTATCTAATATTGTTATAACTTATTACTATTTAAAAGTATGTATAGGTTTTCTTAATTTTCGTTATTAGTGTTTTCGCTGTTAAAATATTTCGCGATTTTTATTTTCGCTGTTTTATTTTCACGATTTTGTCTATCGCGATTTTTTTTTCGCGGTTTTAACATACACTCCGTTGACGTACGGTAATCCGTTTTATATTAATTCTTAACCTCGCACACCTCGAACAATCTACTTAAGGGCGCTGCGGTTCAATTGGCCCCGGGCGTCAAATTTTTTAGATACGCACTGTCGTTATGACACGTACCAGGCGCGTAGCTAGAAATTTCTACGGGGGGTGTTATTCAAAATAAATTGAAAAAATTATACACACAAAACTGATAACTTTACGTAGGAGTATTTAAATTTTTCACATATATTTTATTATAATTAATACAAAAAAAAAAATTATTTTTAATTAAATTCATTTAATGCGTCTATTTTTTAAAGCTAGAGTAACAATTATTTCGTCAGTGGTTACGACTAAATCCCGATGAATATTCATAACTGCTAAGCCGTTCAATCGATTTTCACCAGTTGTGTTCCTCAAATATGTTTTTAAACGCCGTAGTGAGGCAAAAGATCTTTCACTGCTTGCAGTGGTTACTGGTAAAGTAATCGATATTTTTAATAGTTGATGAACAGTAGGAAATATTTCTTCATTGTAATTAATGAATGCTTCCGTAGCATTTTTAGGGTTTTTGTTTTTCACCTGATGATGCCATATTGTAAACTCGCCAATTGCAGATACTTCGTCAGCTTCAATATCTGCAGAATATGTCTTTAAAAGCTCTTTAAATTCGGTCTCATTTTTCTCGTTTGCATTTAATTGGTATACCTAACACATAATAGAATCATTTTCAACTTTTACAAATTTAAACCACTTACTAATTTGTCCTTTTCCCCGAGATTATCAGTTTGTACTTTAGGTGTTTTTGTGTAGTATGATAAAATAGTGCTTTTTCTTTTAATTTAACCTTTCTTTGTAGGCTCTATAATAAATAATTATTTAAAATGTAAAAAATTTTGAACTTATTGCAAACATATGACACTTGTGAACATATTTTATTAATTAGTTTTATTAGCAAGGTAATTTTTTTTTTTTTTTTGTGAATTAGAAACGAGCAGAGCAAAATTATCGTTTCTGGAGTGCAAAAACGATGACGTTTAATCAATGTGTATCACGAGTGAGCGTGTTGAAAATATCGATCGTCGGTTATAGAGCGAATATAACAGACGCACAATAAATACACGTTTTGCGGACGAGAATAATTTCTAATGTTTATTTCTTTTCGAATCCATCAAGGTCACGTGTTTTCTGCACTCGTGAAACATCATAATCACATACTGTACACGCATATCGCGTGAGAACAAAAAAAAATTAAGAAAAAAAAAAACAAACAACAAAAAAAAAAAAAAAAATGATTGTTCGGCCGTATTGAAACGAGGTGAAGTGCACGTCCGTCTTCCGCGGCGATCAACTGGCCCTGGGCAGCAATTTTGGACCGAACCACTGGATGCCGAACGCGCCTATGGGCGCCGTCAGCAGAATGGAAATCACCGCGATCGTGACCAAAAGTGTGGCGCGTTCCAAGTCTTCCGGCGAACCCAGAGTCCTCGCGTTGTTCAAAGCGACCGGCGCCAGAGCGGCCTGTACGGATGAAAACAAATCGATCGCGTCGTTAAAAACATAAAACATTAAAAAAAAACAAAAATTTTTTTTTTTTTTTTTTGTGAATTAGAAACGAGCAGAGCAAAATTATCGTTTCTGGAGTGCAAAAACGATGACGTTTAATCAATGTGTATCACGAGTGAGCGTGTTGAAAATATCGATCGTCGGTTATAGAGCGAATATAACAGACGCACAATAAATACACGTTTTGCGGACGAGAATAATTTCTAATGTTTATTTCTTTTCGAATCCATCAAGGTCACGTGTTTTCTGCACTCGTGAAACATCATAATCACATACTGTACACGCATATCGCGTGAGAACAAAAAAAAATTAAGAAAAAAAAAACAAACAACAAAAAAAAAAAAAAATGATTGTTCGGCCGTATTGAAACGAGGTGAAGTGCACGTCCGTCTTCCGCGGCGATCAACTGGCCCTGGGCAGCAATTTTGGACCGAACCACTGGATGCCGAACGCGCCTATGGGCGCCGTCAGCAGAATGGAAATCACCGCGATCGTGACCAAAAGTGTGGCGCGTTCCAAGTCTTCCGGCGAACCCAGAGTCCTCGCGTTGTTCAAAGCGACCGGCGCCAGAGCGGCCTGTACGGATGAAAACAAATCGATCGCGTCGTTAAAAACATAAAACATTAAAAAAAAACAAAAAAATTAAACAAAGCTTTTTTTCTTTCTATCCGACGTCGTTTTGTACGCACTAGGTGTTTTTTATGAATTTCGTCATTATTCGTTTATTTTTTTTTTGTTCAATCGAAACGAGACGAGCCCGACAACGAGCAAAAACGCAATAACAGTATGTTAAAAAAGAGAGGTCACAGTCGATGGAGCGTACGAGACGGTTTTTTCGAGAAAGTCGGAGGTGGAGTGGAGGATAGGTAAAGGATTGCAGGAAGAACAAGTGAGACGGCCAAGTAATTTGAAACAGATCTTGGATAGGAGCGTGGAGAGGAGTACAGTTTTAATTATTCGACTCGCTTTATATTTGCAAAATCATAGCGAAATCAATTTTAATCGTATTAAACATGTTTTGAGACGTTTGTCGGCTCGGGAAATCACGAGTCGTGTCAATGCACGTGTGGGCTGTGATTGACTAATAATTTGACAAGACCCAACGGTTCGAATTAGTGCTGCGCGTTATTGAACAATAACAATCGAATTATTCGATAGTCTGGCCATATTTGTTATCTAAACAATCATTTACGATTATTCGATTTATTATTCAATGAATGAATAGTTATTTAATGAATACATATTATTATTTATTTTACTAAATTTTTATTTTTGAATAAAATAAAAGTAAGCGGGTTGCATGACTTCCGACATTTCGACGTCTGCATTTTTCACCACTTTTCTATATAGACGATTTATTTGTATTTGTGATATTAGTAAAGCATAAATGTATAAAGGAATATAATTATGATTAAAATCTGAAAAAATATTGTTTAATCGTATTTATTTTAACTACGATTTCATAAATAGTACGATTCAAATTTTTATTTTTATTAAAACTTCGATAAATTCAATTTTTTCCACATGCCATTGAAATTTCGCCAACGTTCCACTTTTGGCACGCGTGCCATAGGTTCGCCACCCCTGGTCTACGTGTATGAATAATCGACTGATAATCGATAGTACAAATTATTCAATACCGCCCATCACTAGTTCGAACCGTTCGGGGCATGGAGACTATTATTCTGTAAACTAATTGTTCGGATACGGTTTTGAGACAGAACGTGAATTTTTATCGATATCGCACCCTTGCGACGGACGAATCGAAATACGTAAATAGAAACCACGAAGGGATTTATCAAGAGATCGAGGAGGGCCTGTCTTCGAAGCGCGGCCCCGGGGGCGCCCGCGTCTCGGTCCGACGGTTGGCGAGTCGGACGTGGGGTAAAAAACCGTGGTAGGTCGAACGTACGTACACCTGTAGAGTAGTCACGCCGCGTTACGATTTATTTCGGTCGGTAAACGCGCTAGAAGGCGAATCGAACGAGAATACGAAACGTGCACATCGCGACCGCGTGCACACAATTATTCCGTCGTTTTTCGACAGTCGGGATTGGAGAAACGATTCGCGCAGTAGTTACCTGCACAGTGGCCTTGGGGAGCCATGCGATGTTGACAAACAACTTCTCTTTGCGGCTGAATCCCGTGCCCGCCACGGAACACGTGGTGAAAATCAGTCGGATCTGAAAACAAACACACATATGAAATAAACAAACACGAACGTTACATAATACCTGTGAACAGAGATGGGCGTTATTCGAATGAAATTTTATCTAGATGATTATTTAGATGACATTTTATTCGAATATTTTTTTATTACAATTATTTGAATAAAAATTTATTTGAATAATTTTCAATTATGATTATTCGAATAAAAAATTATTCGACTAAATTTCAAACACGGAAATTCGATTAATTTTCGTTTATTTTATTTTCGTTAACATAGGGTTATTGCTTATCAACTATGTTTAATCATATAAAATGACCAAAAATTATTCGTATAACTGTCTTTGAAATTTAGTCGAATCATTTTTTATTCAAATAATCATAGTTGAAAATTATTCGGATAATTTTTTATTCTAATAATCATAGTTGAAAATTATTCCAATAAATTTGTATTTGAATAATTGTAAAAAAATCATTTGAATAGTTTTTTATTCGAATAATTATCTAGATTAAATTTCGCCTGTAAATCATATCACCGGGAAATCACATTGTTATGAAATTCACGAGACCGAGAGAAGGCAAGACTCGGTATTCGTCGTGTAACCGTTTAAGTGATATGTTTTTCGAGAAATAATATGAAAAACGCTGTATGATTTGAAGATTACCCGTTTTTACGATTTTTTTAATAATAAGTTATTATGTGATGATTTGAAAAAAAGTTTTTAAATTATATAACTGAAATAAAACGAATGTAATGTCGCGCGAATGAGTAGTTTTCAAAACGTCAGTCACGATTATTTACTCAATATTACTTTGCTGTACATTACCGTACGAAAATACTTAAAAATGTAAATATTATGTGCATTTTCTGAGGTTTTGACAGTCCCAATTCATTTAACTACTTACAAAATATTTTATAACTAAACAAGTACTAAAATGCAGTGTGAATTACAAAATTTCGCGCAAACAAGCGACAAGCTACGCAATTTTTTGTTATTTATAATAATTATAATATATACATATTATATTTCATAATTATGTTTATATTTTGTAATATAATTTTATTTTATAGTCTTGTCATATTAAACGCAATTTATGGCTGTTAGTTATAAATAAAATCATTAACTTTAAGTTTTTTTTTTTTATAAAAATAGCGATGCGTTTAAAACAAGAAAATTAATTTTCTTTTTTCTTATCCAGATAAAAATGTTTTTATCTTTTATTTTTATCTAGATAAATCGGTATATTGTATCTTTTATATTCGTCCAGATAATATTTTCCCTCTTATCTTTTATCATTATCTAGATCCGAAATAACGAACGATAATAACATGAATACTGCACGTACTGCCAGTCCGAACGCGAGCACGAGCAGCTCGAGCAGGATCGTGTTGCCGCTTTTGAGAAGTTCGAATTTGAAATCGGCGCCGATGAACGCGAACAGCACCGGCTGCAGCACGACCCAGGCGCACTCGAACACCGCGACTACCGGGTCCTCCGAGTCCGGCGTCTCACCGTCGCCGTTCACCGAGATCACCGGGTTCTTGCGGTTCGTCGTCTTCAGCCTCTTCCTCCAGCCGTTACCCGCCACGAACGCCGATATGACGCACGCGAGCGGGCCGGCGCCCGGAAAACCCAACGCAGAACTGGCGGTCACGGCCAGGAATCCACCGGCTCCCAGCAAAAACGATCTTTTGGCCGTCGTCGATCGTTCGATCTTGTTTTTTTTTTTTTTTGTAACAATACGAATTCGTTTGAAAATTTTATAATGCACACATACACAAAAATATTATATATATTATACACGTAGGTAGGCGTATAGACTTTAAAAAAATTAAATGCTACAAATCAAGAAATTAAAACACTAGCATCAACCGAAATCCGAAATTAAATTGACTAAAGAGATCGTCAAAGTGCGTCATAGAAGTTAACTGTAAACTATATTATTTTCTTTCTTTAAGCTTTTACAGTCCGTTTAGGACCATCGCTGCCTCAACCACATCTTTCCACCTATCTCTGTCTTCGCTATCTTCAATCCTTATTAATTCTTCTGAGATTTCCGTGAGATCCGTTTTCACTCTGTCCTCCCATCTTTGTCTTGGTCGACCCCTAGGTCTTTTACCGCTTAGTCTTCTAGTGAAAAGATTTTTTGCAATACCTGCCGATCTCCAAATATCGCCCGTCCATTCTAACCTTTTACTTTTTAGATACGAACTTATACTGGGTTTATTGAACATTTGGTACAATTCTTGGTTAGTTCTTCTTCTATATTCACCATTCTCAATTACAGGGCCATAGATTCGACGTAGTACTTTTCTTTCAAATATGCTTAATTTTTCTTCATCTCCCTTAGTTACCGACCAGGTTTCACAACCACACGTCAGGACCGGTCGTAAAAAACTGGATTATACGAACAAAATATACATCGATGACTCACTTTTGCATTATCCGTGCCACTAGCTTTGATTCAAAACAAAAACCGCCTCATGCCAAAATCACGGTCGATCCATCACCACACGCGATCCGGTTGATCCGTATCATAACCGAATCCGTTGGCGAACTTTAATCAATACCTAACACCCTTCGACTCGCTGCACCGTGTCTATTGAACTAAATTCTACTCTCTGTTATGTCTCGTGTCCACTCCTCAACATACATTCGTTGGTTATTTTCCGTCTCGCGAATCACTTTTAAATTTTATTCCCTCAACGTAATAACTTGAATAACTTGATTTTCTTTCGTTCTGATGTATTTGTAAATTAACCGCAGTGTAACGCATTATCGTATCAAGCTATTACGCAATATCATCAAACCAATATTGTAGAGATTATAATACCGTCGAGCCACACTGTTCCATCACAGAGGCTCCAAATGAAAAAAAAAACAACTTACTTCCGATTTCGTGCTCGCGTTATCGTCGTTTTCTTTTTTATTGTAAATCATGGCCCATGGCGACGGAGGCACGACGATCAAAAACGAGCCCCACAGCAGACCCAGCACGACTCCTATGAGCACGTCTTTGGGACCTTGGAGTATTTGATTGGTCAAGCTACCTATTAATCATATAATATTCGTCGTGTATTAAAAATCAACATTTCTCATTTGTGGTCTACCGTAATATGTATCAGTCGTCATGAAATTATTTTACGTTTTCCCGTGAGGCGTTAAACTGATAGTTTAAGCATGTAATCGACGATAATTGAATTTAAATTACATTAGTGTAAATTTAATTAACATATTTGAAAAATGACATATTCATTAACTGTATATTAAAAAATAAATATAAATATTTATAAATATATTTGCTGAGTTTAGTTAAATTATAAATATCATATTAACTTTCTACGATATTATCATTTGGATTTAGACAGTACTCGCGATACCACATGCATAGATATGAAATATTATATTAACGTCATACGTACCGGTAGAGAAGATGACTCCCAATAAAACACCAAAGGCGCTGATGGCTACGGTGTCGTCTAGACTCGAAGCTGCAATCAACAGAGTGTTGATACCTTTTATTTCGCCGTAACCCAAACGCTTGAGCTGCAACACGCTCGGCACCAAGACGGCCGGACTGACCGCGGATAACGTAAACCTTTGAAACGAAAAACATTCGACACATTTCGTGACACGCGATTATCGAAAACAATTCGCATTTACGGTTTGAAAACACGTGAAAACGTATTATGTGCCTGAACAAAATGACACGATGAAAACCTGAACACCTTAAATTGTCCCTAAAGGGTGCCTAACCCCTACTCAGGGACATTTAACGTACACGTGGCGTGTTTACAGAATCGTATTCGGACGAGAACCACTTGCGTTTCGTTTTGTCTAGACCAGGGGTCTCCAAACTTTTTTATTCAAGGGCCACAAAAAATATCAAATGCTCGTAGCGGCCCAAAAGTTTCATATTAAAATATTTGATTTTATGAAAATATAGGTATACAAATATAAATTTACTTTAAATCTTTTTATAAAATATTGTTTACAATATACTTAAATATAATTAGTATAAATTCAAATGATAATATATACACTGTAATTTTAATAATTGTTGAAATAATTTTTTTTTTTTTTTAATGAGAAGTATGAAATTGATGTTTTTGTCCAAATATTTTATCGACTTGAGGTTGTATGTTACTAGTTCCAATTTTCAAAATTGACTCCAAGTCCTCATGGCCGATTTATATTTTGATTTGGTGTATTTCATTTTGGAAAAAGTTTGTTCGCACAAACAAGTTGTAGCAAATACAGATATATATTCAATTGAAAATTTTTTATTTTTTTTTTTATTTGGATACTGTGTATCTGGGAGAAATTTATAAAAATCAACTAAAGTCTCTTCACGATGTTTGATTTTCAGTGCATCATTACTTTGTAGATCAATTATTTATATTTGAAGGATAGGAGGTAACTTCTCAATATCACAACTAAACGGGTTTTGAAAAATATGTATTTCTTCCGATTATACGTCAAGGTTAGAAAAACGTTGTTTAAATTGGATTTTAAGTTCATAAATTATTTTTTGAGCGAAGTTGAGTGGAAATTGTGTTTTAGATTCTTTGGGCCGTAGTTTGGAGACCCCTAGTCTAGACAATCGCCATTCGACTTAGCCCGATGGATCAACCAAGGGGATGGATTCTAACCAGGACCTCGTCTCCCTTTGATCGTAAAATCAGTGTTTCCCAACCGGTGGTCTACGCACAACTTATGGCCCAGAAGCCTGTCATGGGTGGTCAATAAATATAATTTGTATATTATATTCATATCAATTTATATATTATATTCGTATCAATACACAATAATTTCAAGTCATTTTTCATGTATACAATTATTTCTATCACGAAGTTATACTCTTAGTTGGCAGTATGACATGGTATCGTAAAAATAATAATTGGCCTAAAAAAAAAAAGAAGTATTTCTAGTTTTTCGAAAAGTGAAGTAGTTTAAAACCTATCAAAAGTTCTCCGAGTGTTCCTTGACGGCATAAAGAGGCCGTGAAACACTAGTATGAATGTATTTGAGTATGAGTATTATGTATTTGTATTATGAGTGTTAATTCGATACTTTTGTTTTACTCTATCAATTGGCACTAAAACATTGTTGCTAACTTGATAAAAATAAAGAATTTTCTTTATTCAGCCTTGAATTTAACATTAGTGGTAAAAATAACATTTTTATCGATATAAAAGTATTTTCTTTGAGTATAACATGTTTTTTAATATAACTATTGCTCATTAAATTTGTATTTCTTTTATGGTATACATGGTATTCAAAGATTGAGTTTTGAAACGTTCATTAGATATATTTGCTATGAAATTTTATATTGAAATGTGCTTAGAAAGAATCTATCATGTTTAGACCCTCCGTGACACGAGTCAGACTCTGGTCGCTCCACTGGTAACCTAACCTAGCCACATGGTAAAAATAAATATCTGATCTGGGTACAATGAAAATAAACTGATAAATCTGCGCGTACGCCGGAACATAATGCTTGATCGAAAAGTTCCTCGCGTTTAGAGAAAAACTGTAATTTCGATAATTATTATACGGTTATCGCAACGTTCTTAACGTTGTGATGGACGGCCGCGATGTCGGGTGACTCGAGAAACGCGAAATGCACGCGAAAGAATGCGTCGCGATAATTTATTACAATATGTGGCGTGATGGTGTGACAGTTTCACTCGAACGACGTTTTATAAAAACGCATTATTGGATTCTGAAGCTTAGAGGCGTTTGAGAACTCGTGTACGGCTGAAGATAAACGTTTTGTTTTCTAATATGGCAATGTAAGTGCTATGAAAACCGTACGGCACAGAGCCAAGAAAAAGCCTAAATAATGAATATTTGTATGTGCGTCCGTGTAGGATAACGTGGTAAGTATAAATGTTAGATCCAGGAGCGTGACTTTTACCGTTTTCAGGGGGAGGGAAATGCCTTTAAAATAAATAAATTACATTGATTTAATAAAATAACGACTATTGATTTAATTTAATCATGACATGACGTGTATACTCAATAGAAAACTGTAAAAACAGCTAAACTAGGAGTGATAATCAATTGGTTTACGTTTGTATTAAACATCATGTATATAATAATATATTTGTATGTGCCATGTTCTACTCAATATGTAGTATAATCAAATAAGGTGAGCTAAATAATAGTATTTGACACAACCTAAAATGATCCTAATTCATGAAAATTATTGACCATGATAAACGTTCGGTTGTATACATACGTAAAATACTTTGTGAAAAATGTTTAATGTTTATGACTTAAAGATTAAATACTATCTGCATATCATATTAAATAATATCAGAGATACAAAGCACTAAAATTAAAATACTATCGTGTCATCATCACCTCGTTCAGAAATTGGCCTATATTAATTATAATACAAAAAATATGAAGGAATCGGAGAATTTTGAGACTTTTTTGTCATACAATTATTCAGAAAATCATTACGTTTTCCAACGATATTTCATCGAGTAAAAAAAATATTCTTAATATTATAATCGAATATGGTGGGATATTAGATATCAAATAGTATCTACACGTATTGTCCGTGTTTAGCAGTTCTAACAAATTAACATCATTACTGATCAATAAAGGAAAATCTGGGCTATCGGATGAGACCAAACGTAAAACGGTCGAAGAAGGTATGTTTGCTTTTCCCACTAGCAAGCATATGCATTCGTTTCGATCTATAGATTTTACGTCCTCGCTTATAAAGAAAATGTATAATACAAAATTTTCTTGCGCTCGAACGAAATGTGAATTGATTATATCAAAAGTCATTGCCGTTTTTGCAATGGAGCAAGCAATTAGAAGCGTTAAAAAATACTAAATTTGCAACATTTATGGAAGATATATCAAATCACAAAAATGTAAAACTTGGGTTTTTTTTGGGGGGGGGAGGGGAGTAACAACCGTCCCGTTTTTTATTTTTTTTAATATGGTCACTTTATATATTAATAATACTTACATTATTAAAACGTTTTATTACGAAAAACAAATTTATATTTTCTCGTTGATGAAATACCTTTTTACGGTATCGAATATTATCTTTTACTGAATAAACCGTATGTAATTCCATCGAATAAAAAACTACCGGTAAATAATTAACCAAAACTCCATTGTGGTCAAAGATATAAACACAAGACACCGTATTTTGCTTAGGACACGCGTTTCGGACACTCTATTCCGAGACACCGGCCGACCCTGATCGCGGTGACGTGGTGACGGGCGGTATCACTACTGCGGTAACACGTTTTCGTGGTCGATCAAAACGGTAAGGTCAGAGGTGATGAGGTACGTACCCGAGCGCCAGGCCCCACGCCCAAGTGAAACCGGGCAAGATGAAACGGGCGGCGACTCCGGCGGCCACCGCTTCGCCTATGCACGGCAACAGCGTGAGTTTGGCCACGACGCCGCTGAGCTTGCGCAGCTGCCCGGCGTTCAGCTCGAGACCGCCTTTGATCAAGATCACGGTGAGCGCTGCGTCTCTGCGGGGAGGAAACGACGAAAAACAATATTAACATCAAATGTCGATTATATTTCCTCGTACGATTTCCAGTACAACGAGAAGACGAATTTCCCTGCGTTTGTTCCTTTACCACCGATAGCGGTGCAGCACTTCGTACTAGTGATGGGCACTATCGAATAGTTACTATCGAATTATTCGATAGTCTAGCATATTCGAATTATTCGATAGTATTCGACAGTATTTGAATATTCGAAATATTCGATAGTATTAAACTATTCGGTCGTTCGAATAGTTTTTATTCGAATGAAACATATTCGAATAGATTTAAAACAAAAAAATTATTCGGTCATGTAGAATAATATTCCAATCATTTATTCGATAGATCAAACTATTTGGAAGTGCCCATCACTACTTCGTACTATTAAATGAAATGCCATCCCGAATATGAGCTTTGCACACACACTCTGAAGAACTCACATGTTTTTTATTTTTTTGTTTTTTATTTTATCCAATTGTAAGTGTTGAGGTGTAATAATTTATGTTAAAATCTCACACGAAAATAATTACAGAATCAATTTTGACGGCAATACTCTGGGTGAGCTCTAGACGGACAAAAAGAAAAAAAAAGAAAGAAAAAAGGTAGAAGTCAAAAAAAATTTCGAAAAAATAGTCACTCAAACTGAAGAGCTAATATGTTTTTTTTTTTGTTTTTAATTGTTCTTTTTTTATCTAGTTGTAAGTGTTGAGATGTATTGATTCATTCATAAAATAAAATAAAAGCAATAATAATAAAATAATCTAGGATTTTTAACGAACACGAATTATTTCTGGAAATCGTTTCCGAAACCCGCCTTTGACGACAAATCTCTTGACGCGCCCCCGACGGACAAAAAAAAAAAATAATAATAATAAATAAATTAAAAAACAACCGCTCACCGCATCGTGGCCACCAGATGGACGCACCATCCGGTGACGGTGTACAGGCCGGTGTTCTGGAGCGCGATGCCGGCCAACATCATGCCGAACAGCGGCGGTAGGCCGCCCACCGCGGCCACCAGCCGGCCGGCCGCGGCGCCGGTCACGTACAGCGTGAACACGGAGAAAAGGCTGCCGCCCGGCACGGCCGTCAGCTCGGGCGCCACGTTCACGCGCAACAGGCACCACGCGATGGCCACGGCCAGCACGACGGCCACGACCTCGGCCACCGTGGCCGGCAGCCGGCGGTCGAACCATACGGCCGCGCTCGCGCCGCCCGCGCCCCCGACTACGCCTTCTCCTCCTCCTCCGCCGTTAGTGGTGGTGAACTGAACGCGGGCGTCGTCGTCACCGCCGCCACCGCTCTGCAGCTAAGGAACGGCAAAAGAAAAAAATCGTTGACTTTTCAGTGTGATGATTTCGCAATTCAGACGAATCACGTGATCGACACGTATTTACATCGATACCGCGTTAAATCGTTGTGAGAAAATACGAAAAAAAACAAAACAATTGCTCCAACTTACCTTTTTTGCAAGGCCACGCGCATCGATCAAGTAATAACGAGTCAAAGTCAAGTTGATTTTAATTTTTTCAACTCGACTTCCAAATTTTAATTTCGAAATGAACTTTCTCGTTGATTTCATTTAAGCTAACGCGATGCTTCATTTTTTTCAATTTAATTGAATTCGTATTTTATAGGTGTAAATTAACACATGTAAAATTACATTTTTTTTTCGCTTTATTTATAACGAAATATTCTATATTGTAAGGTTACATTCCTACCAAAAAATTATAAATGTGTTGTGAAAAAGAATATTTTGGTGAAACTGTTTAGAGTGTGTGTACATTACATGTTAGGGATGGGCAACGATATAATTTTGTGTATCGATATCGTTCAAATTTTTCTGATGTTGTATCGCGATATCGTAATTGGTACGATATCGATATCGATCAAAAAAAATTGTATTATTAAAATAACAAAGAATTTGTATTGAACTTAGAAATTCATTATTCAACCACATTTTATTGTTATTAATTACTAATTATCACTTATATTATTATTTAATATTTATTATTATTTACTATTTAGTATTCAATATTAAATATGACATTTTTTTTTTACAACCCGAGGGTTGGTTGGCACCTAAGAGAAGTTATTACTTGGGAAGGAAGGGTTATTACTGTGCAGTGGTTTCCCGTTGCCTTCTATCCAGAGAGAGAGAGCCGCCCGTGACCGAGGTTTGAACAGGCGACAGTGTACGTCAGCAGTGACGCCTAGTTCCTCTCGGCCACTCCGTCCCCCATTAAATATGAATAATATTAAAAAAATAATAATAATTATAAAAAAATAAAAAAAATAAAAATGCATATTAAACCTCATGCAATTACTAATTTTATTATATACCAATATATACATATATATACATTCATACTTAGCAAACACGATAATATTTATCGCATCCAAAACTTATAAATGAAATTTATTTCTTCAAAAATGTTAATTTCGGTATCACAATATATCGTAAAATATCGATATCAAATATTTTTCACAATATCGATATCGTATCGAATTATCGATATCGTTGCCCATCCCTATTACATATTGTTACACGTAACATGTATATTGTGTATGTTACGTGTTAAATATATTTCAATACGCATTGCTTAGTAATTAGTATACAGTATAATAGGTTATAAGACGAAGGTTAGCCGATTAATAGTTGGTACCAATGTATTCTGGATGACAAATATGTTCATCAATTATTAAAAAAAAATGACTTTACAAGACAAAAATTAATTGAAATTATGTTAATTAACATTTGTTAATTTAATTTTTAATTTAATTTGTGTGTACAATACATAGTTTAATTTTATAAAATAATAATTAGTTTAACTAAACTCAGTTTAAAAATATCATTAACGTGCACAGTCTTGCATTTTAAGGCACGTACAAATGTATAGGACATTATTACGCCAATCATACCAAATCAAACAAAAAACGCCAATATAAATAAAAACTAATTTATAATAATGATTATAATTTGATACACCTCAAAATTATTAAATTATTAATCAGGAACTTTTAATTATTTTAAAACCCAGAGTTATAATTTTTATTTTTAGTCTAATATCATTTTCATGTGAACTAATTCATTTCTTAACATATCACCTAAAAAGACATTCATTTATTTTTAATTTAAAATGCAACGGGTTTTTTTTTTTTTTTTAATTTCAAAAACTTGAATTAAAAAAAATGTTTTAAAGTAAATATTTGGATAAAGCCAAAGTTACTAATTAATAAGTAATTATTAACTTGCGAACCAGGCATCATCTTCTATCGAGTGTGGTAAAAGTAACTTGTTTTTAACTTCTTTCCAAAATTCAGGTAAATATTTTATCAATAGACATAATATTAGGTCATATACTATTTTTTTCATTTGTTTTCTTCCCACTGTTCAAACTTTTTCATTACTGCCCGATGTTAATAATTGTAATGATTGTTATCCATGATGTATGTATATATTTTCAATTTTCGTGAGGCGTTTAATTAAATAAATAAATAAATAATGATTTATCATCGTTAAAACGAATAAATGGTAAATGACAAATGATGTACAAAATTAATAATTGCTATCTATCACGGTCTTGGTAAGTAACTGCTATTGACTAATACGGAAATATCATTGACACATTAAAGTAAAACGTAAGGGTTTATTTTCATTTATTTATTTGTTTATTTTAAATTTATATACAATCTATTCATGTGGAACAATAAGAATATGTGATGATAGAAAACAATGACATGAATGATTGATGGGAGGAGATACCCAGTGGTAATCAGTGGCGTTACTAGAACTTCTAAGGCCCGTGGCAAAATAATTCAACGGGGCTTTATTTTAACAAATTTGGGAGAAACGGGTTCGAGGGGCATGCTTTACTTTTATTTTCACTAGGAACGGTAATAAAAAAAAAACCACTTATTCTAGGCAGTTTGATTTATTTTTCTAGTTCTTCCATTTTATTTAGTTTTTTTTTTACCCTTCTCATAGTCACTCGGTACTTTTTCGACTTGATTACAGTATTATTCACAATTCACGGCAAAGCACGAAATCGAAAACGATCAACGAGGCCAACACATTGACAAATGAAAAAACATAGAATAATCGCAAGAATATCGAGTAATGACGGCGGTTGTAGCCGGGCTGTATTTTTTATACGTTAACAAATCGAATAGTAATCAATTCGGTTCTTTAGACTAGAAGTAATACTGTTCTAAATATAAATTCACTCGCCTAGTTTCTGAGATGGGTTCGCGGAGCTTTTCGTTGTTTTTTTCGTTCCACAATGATTATGAAATATCACCGACGTCGACGTACTAGGTATCAGAGACAATTATCTATGAGATAATATAAACGCATCATTCTAAATAATCAATTTATTTTAATAATTCATTTTACGAGAGTACGGTTTTTTTTTAAAATATTATTGTATTTTTAATATTTGTTCTAATCGTAATTCATATATTGAATTTGCATAATTTCTCGGTGGGCCTCCTTGGGTCAGGGCCTCGTGGGCCCGTGGCTTATTGCCCGCCATGCTGCCCTATCGGTACGCCACTGGTGGTAACACTGCCCTTACTTGAGTTATTGTTTATTAGTTATTAAGGGGATCACGGCACCATTCTCTTCTAAGCCTCCCGGGAGGGGGGAGCGATAATAAGGGTTTTTGAAAAAAAAACTCGACGAATCGATACTATTCTAATACAGTCGATTATATCGCGCTACGATATAAGCGGCAGCGGCGATATACCGGTTATCGAAACTCGGTACGAAAATTATCGATCTATCGACTCGGCGTGTCGAAATGTTACCAATATGTGAAAAACACCTTTGTCTGTACAATTATAAATTATCCGACCGTTCGAAACGAGACGTAACAGATTTGTCATGGGAAAGTGTGGATGTAATAATAGTTCTCTCGAAGCAACATACGCATTCCTGTTTATATTATTTGCTAAGTAGGGATGAATCCAAAATTTACGTTTTTTTTTTTTTTTTACGTTTTAAATAAGACCACATTGCTATCAAACTATCATCTGAACGATTCTATGCGAAACTAGTCGCGTACGACGGTTTCATGGTTTTTTTTTTTTTTAGTTGCGTCGCGTCAATCGCGTCGCGCTAGTGCGAGAGCTGCCTAAGGCTTACCTGCAGCTCGTGACGCCGTTCCGGCCCCGCGCCCGCCAACGTCGCGTCTTCGCCCATGGCCTCTCTTCTCCGGTCGAAACCGTCCGCGTAGCCTTGACCAAAGCCGGGCGAACCAAGGTATGCGGCCGACGAGCGAGAATGAACCCCGGACTCGACCCTCGTGAGTTAATTGGTGCCGGAACCGATTTTCACCTGAAAATTTACCGTTAGAGATTTGAGCACGGATTTTGACTTTTCTTTCGCGTGAAGACGATAGTACAATGAAAACCTCGATATAGTAACCGGTTTTAGGGGACTGAAACGTAAGGGGGTGTCCATTATTAAACAATCCCTTTGTAATGAAGCATTACGAAATTTCCTCTTTAAAGAATTGCGAAACACGTCATACGATGGTTTCCTGCCAACGTCTTCTACAACTCTTTACGCCAAATCGAAAATGTTTTCGTATGAATCGTACTCGATTTTATAATTTCATGGGACTTATATGCGTCCATTTTAATTGGCAGTCAGTGGGTTAAAACCATTATTGCGAACAATATTCATCTTGAAAAAAACGTATTTTACAGTTGTTTCTATAGTGGGCACCCAAATATTTTTTTATTTATAAATGAGCTGTTAGAAGTACAATCTGAAACTTATATTAAATGCAGAAGTAATGGAACTAAAAAATCTAAAAAACATCAAGAAAAACAAATTTTTTTAAGAGAAGAGATGTCACGGTATATTGGTAATCTCATTACCAGATACCAATTTATAAAAACAATGTGTTACAAATTTTTACCAAATTAATAATTTTTTTTATATTTTTTACCTAGTTACTACTAAAAAAACAACATTTTTGAGAAACTTGTTAGCCAACCTCCTCGTGGTGTTTCTTGGGTTATGCTAATAGGCTGAATATCTTACTATATATTGAATCTCGTACGTACCTCTTAATGACCCGGGAATCAACTCGTACGTACCTCTTAAGGACCCGGGAATCAACTAATACATGAAAAAGGTCTCGGGAATCAACTCATCTATACCGTTCTAATTTAAATTTGTTAATTAAAATAAAAATAACCATTCATTAGTGACTTTAGTATTAATGATTTATTTTGAAAAAATTAATTTTTATACACTTTTAAGTGGATACGTATAACCTAAATTAAAATACGGTTACGACGATGGTTTTTTCTTAAAAGAACGCAATGCCAACACGATTTTTTACCATTCCACATGTAATTCTCCAGAAATAAGTGTGATTCAACCATAGCCCGACAATTCTGTCACGGCGTCTCACCCAGTGGGACCAATGAAATTGGCTATATCGAATGGCTCCCTATCTCGTTTACTCAATATTTATTGAACAGCTGTATTGGATGTCAAACACTTTTCAATTGAATTGGCTTCTTGACATTTTCGTTTGATAAACACACGTGTTGTTGAAACGTTCAAGCGTTTAATTTGTATTGCTTATAATCACTTTTCGGAAAGGAACATACCGTCACTGACTTACGCATTCTAAAAGTAACTGTGAATTCTTAACTGAAATCGATTTTTAATATGCCCGATATGAGTTCTATTTCTATCTTATACGCGCAGTTAAATATTCAAAAATTTAAATCTCTATAGCAGGAAAATATTTATGTTTGTTAGCAAACATTAAAAACCATTGGACATAACCGTGCCGAGTAAAATATTCTTTGAAACTTAATTAACAAATTTAAATTAGAAAATATGTTCTTTTCAAGATGAATATAGTTTGCAATAGTTTTAACCCACTGATTGCCGATTAAAATGGACGCTTGTAAGTTCCATGAAATTATAAAATCGAGTACGATTCATATATATGTTTGTTAGCAAACATAAAAAACCAATGGACATAATCATGCCGAGTAAAATATTCTTTGAAACAATATTACTTCATATGCTATGTTCGTCTTCCGAATCAAAAATATGTATCATTATATAAACGACACGGGGTGATAAATGACACATAAATCACATAAATCACATCAAATACAATTAATTGAATCGAAATAAAAACTGTTAGTGTATATCGAGTGATCATCATTATAATCATTCCATTTGTATGATGTGTGATGTGTGTGTGTGTGTGTGTGTGTGTGTGTGTGTGTGTGTGTGTGTGTGTGTGTGTGTTTAGAAAGTAAGAGTATAGATGTTTTTTTTTGTCATTTCGATATTTAATGTCAACACTCAAAGGCTATAAATAAATTATTCGTTTTCGATAGAAAACATTCGAGTTTACCGAATAACTTAGTTTCGTTTTTTATTTACAAACCAATATTACGTGCCACGATCACGATACTTTTTTAAACACCATATTTTAATATTGTTACCTGTTTGAGTTTTTTTTTTTTTTTGAGCGAACCGTTTTAGAGAAAACGCGATATTATGAAACACTTGAACTGTAATAAAACGAGTTTAAAAAAGTCGAATAAACTTTCCAAAGTTTTATACGTTTGGGAAACTTTCTCGAGAAAAACACATATAAATATTTAAATAAAACGTTTTTATAAATTCAGATTGGACTTAATTCAAGTTTTTAACAGGTAAATTTGTTTTTTTTTTTTTTTACTTAAAAACAAACAATAAATAAAAGCCGGTTTAGTGTGACGGTTTTAAATTTCACTTCGAAAAATCTTTTTCGGGTCTTGAGCAATGGGCATTGATACTCAGAGCAGTGCAAATAATTTTCACTATTGACAGTCACTGATCGGAAACAAAATTGTTTATTTAATTCGTGAGTTTCAGTAGGTACTGAAATCCGACGAAAAAAATCAACGGAAATACACATGCGAATATTGGTCAGCCGTATAATATAATATTTAGTTAAGATGTATGTAATTCTTGATTTGCACGAGAAAAAATCAAATAAATATATTGTGCGATTTGTGCGACTTGGACATTAAGTGCCCTTGGGTGTTGGTCTATAAAATCGAATATCGTTTTCGTCGGGTGATCAATTTTAAGTTAAGATCAATGTAACGAAAAAAAAAACAAAACAAAACAAAAAAAAATGCACATCATAATATCGACGGCAGTTTTATACAAATTACTCGCGCCCGAGACGGCATACAATACGTGTAATATTTGTAAAATAATTCAACGGTGTATTCGGGATTATCTAACACATCGTACAATATTCAACGGACTAAAACACAATTGTTTTGCGATTCGATTTAAAACACTTGCTCGTGTAGGTTTAGAGATGGAAATGTAAGCAAGAGGAAAAAAAACAAAAACAGAAAAAACGCAAAAAAAAAAAAAATTGAACTGTTTCTTTTATAGGCCAGTGGCGGGAAAGGAGAAAACCCTATTAAATGGAAAGTCATGGCTGCGCGCAGCATATACAAAATAAGGACGGAGAATAAAAAGCAAACGATTTGGCCAAGCCGACTACAACAAGAAGCTTTTCGCCTCAATTGTACTGTCGAGTCTTCACTAATTTACATAAGTTTAGTGTATACGCAACTCGTACTCATTGTCTCTCTCTCACTTTCTCTTCGTCCCCGTCTCTGACCCTCGCACACCCTCTCTCTTTTAGCTCTTTTTTTCTCGTCCCTTTTGCTCAGTCTCGGAGACCACGTGCAAAAGACATCCCACGAACAAGTCATCACCTTCTTACGATCATTCGGGAGGAACGTTTTTTTCTTTTCTTTCTTTTCTTTCTTTTATTTTTTTTCTTTTATTTTTTATTTTTTTTTGGTTCTAACTATTGCATACCTAATGACATTACCGACAGACGACGAGCACGCGGGTAACGAAAGGGGACGGCAGGGCCGCATCGCAGACATGAGTAGACCCCTTAAACACAACATCCACTCCAGTCGTGAAACAAACGACCCGAAAAACCCGAACGACGTAAGTATATATACGGGGTGAAATAAAAGAATAACGAAATAGACAAAACGCTAACGGAATCGCGATTGGATCGAAGCTCCCAGCCACCACCCTACTCGCGTCCACTCACACTCGTTCGCTATTTTTATATATATATATGTACTTTTTTATTTTATTTTCCTTTTTTTTTTTTTTTTATCAACCTTCTCGACGAGCAGAAACAATTACACGTTCTCTCTCTCTCTCTCGGCCTTTCTTTTTTTTTCTTTTTTTTTACCACGTTTCTAAAGTAATCGACCATTACGACTCGCACACACCCGCGATTTAACAATTTAACTCGACGACACTCGTCGGTTCCCATATCCTTACGACGAGAATGTAAAATGGTTTTTCGCATTCTGCGTCGGCGGGCTTTTGTTTCCCGATACGTCGGTCGTTGCACAGGAGGTGTGCGCACAACGTTCGGCAGTACCGAGTATGACCAATATTGTAAAATGATCGGAATTAAATCGACTCACTCGAATATCACTACTTAACGTACATATTTTATCAGCCCCCGCGACCCGCGGCACGTGTACAACGTTTATAATGCGCGCGCGTACACTATTATACTTATAAAACGTGTATAAATACGGCCATTGGAGCGTGTATACGATTTACGCGCGCTTTATTCCGCATTGTTGTGCTCGAAAATTAAATACACTTGGACGTATTTCAATGACGATTTTCGCTCGAAAAGTTACAGTGCAAGTTCGCAGTTCGACTATTAGGTCTTACGACTGTTGTACTCTTTGAATAAAAATAAAACGATATCACGTACGGCGTCGAACGTGTCAATCTGCAACGCCGCCGTCACGACGGTTTTACTTTTTCAGTTGTCGCCGTGTATTCCGAAGAACGTTAACGTTACACACGATCACGTGACATTTTACAAAAAAGCATTTATTTTTTTTTTTTGTCGAATATCAATTCGTCGTGTAGACTTATTGATATTGAAAGCGATTTGAATTAATGCATCCGTATACCGATATTGTCGTATGATTGTCTCACTAAATCGCGCGACTAGAAAATGCCGATATAAATTACGCACCGGTAGGTGTAGGTATCGATTGAATTGCGAACTTGAAATACGTTTTTTCTCATGACGAATGATGAAAATAAAAACACCGTTTAAGGAAATCGTCTGTAAACACTTTGTTTTGACTTTTTAATCGACGAAAATAATTGGGTTTTTTTTTTTTTTTAAGAAAATAATACAATCTGTATACTTGATACAATAAGTAAATTTTTTTTAAAAATCATATGATGATAAAAAGAATGAATATAGAAGAAGGAGCCCATTGTCACCACTTCAAATAAAAAAAAAAGTACAAATAAAATTATGAATGTAAAATTGTGCTTACGTGAGTTAGAGAAGGTCTCTAGTCCAGTTTCTTTTAAGTCTACGTAAGGGATGAATAGGGTTAGAGGAATTATGGAGATTAATAATATAAGGGGGTTAGGATGGTTTTGTGTGTCATTGTGGAATTTTTTAAAGTAACGAGATGCAAGTTCAGGAAGTGTTGGAATTCTTAGATCTTTGTGGAGAGTGTGGTTACTGCAGATATACCATGGAGCTCCTGTTATTATGCGTAGTCTAATTGGTTGGAAGGATTGTAAGACAGAAATATTTGATTTTTTTTGTGGATCCCAAATTTGAATACCGCAAGAAAATAAGTAGTTACAAGAAAATATGAACTTAACTAATTTCTAATTTGAACATTTGGTTTGAATGATACAACTTACGGCGGAAAATTTGTAAATTTTAGAGGTCATATCAAAATCATATATGTTTGTTTACAGACGAGCATAAAACATTATTGACGTTTAGACAATAGTTTTTCCGATTTAAAACGTGAACACGACAATCTCAGTACGATGTGACATACGAGTAGTTGTGAACACAATGTTATATGAATAATTATTTCATCAAACATCGTTTTGACTAATGGTCTGATCGATGTTCTATCTGCAATCGAGTATTGGTCGTTTTAAAATTATGTGTTTTAATAGTTTCTGCCACATTCAGAAGTAAATTATCAAGACGCAAAATTTTATGCAAAACGTTTATCATCACGTAACCAACGGATGAAAAAAAACCTCAGTTCGGTCCTGATTACATAACATACACTTAAAAAACCATCGGATATTAAATAAATGAATAATTATTAAAATACGCGTATACCTACAGTTTTTTTTTGTTGTTGTTTTAATCAATAAAAAATAACCACTTAAATACGTCGACAATAGAACGTGTTTTCGCTTTTAATATTTGTTTATATTTTCAAGCGAGTTTTTCTTCTTCTTCTTCTTCTTCACGCCGAGAAAAGAACACAGGCACACGCCATAAAACATAATCGTCGTCGTTATTATGCACGAGACAAATACTTTGGCGTTTAAACGAATCGTTTTCGTATAGGAAACACGACGACATGTCAATAATCAAGTCGGTATTTTTTTCATTTTTTTTTTTTTTTTACGAGCCGCAGAAGAAGATAAAACAGGTTTTTTTTCTCTCTTTAATAGCACATTATACCGACCTCACTCCGTCGGGTTTTAGCCGACGCGTCGTTTTCGCGAGTACACACTTCAATAGCGTAACGTCCGAATCCAACGTTCGATTTTGACGTCCGTAAACGTACGGGGGAATAATAAAAAAAAAAAAAAAAAAAAAAAAAAAATTGGACGATATCCAAACCGGCCGGGGCAGAGAACATCGTCCGTGCCGGGGGAGCCTGTGCAGTGACATTACACACGAAAGGCGGTTACATTACTGGCCGGGGAAACGGTTCGGCGTATACCTCTGCAAACGGATTATACTCGCGGTACTGATTAATCGCGTACGTAAGAATGCCGCCGCCGCGGTCCGAATCCGAGTCTCGGAAACCCGTTTGTTGGAGTGTAATTTACAAAAAAAAAAAAAAAAACAATATATGCAGTATATGTATATATATAAAGCGTATAAAGCGAGCTCTCACGACGACACGGGGGATTATTACGTTATCTGGACAGGTGTGTGTGTGTGTGTACAATCGTATAACGACGGCACGTTCACGGTTAATAACGACGACGTATATAATAATACGAGCGCCTATACGGGGAGGGCGTGTTTCGACGCGATGTTTTGGAATTTCAATTCGACACACGGAGGTAATTATAAAATGATTATAGACGGACCTGTAGTTCCGCCGTGGCGGCCGAAATAATCTCGATTGTGCCACGAAAACGTAAATTATACATTTTTCTATAACTCGCCCGTGCGAATACTCGTGAAAAACAAAAGAAAACCGATATCCGAGAACGTTCGAAACGCGACGATATCGTTTCGGACTCAATAATATGTGACACGGCATATTGGTTTCACAATAGGTGACTTTCAGTTTTGAGTGTAGCCATCACCGCATTTTCACCAACGAAAAATGACGATTAAAGTTGCGCATGTAGATTCTTATTTGTAGAGCTGATGAGTAAATACATTAAATCGATGTTTTACAAGGATGAGTTTGCTAAACGAAAAACTACTTGGCATTTCAATATTTTCTAGGGTAGGGGCGTAGGGCATAATGTTGAGACGTAAGTATAAAACTACCCTTCACTTCTTAGGCATCCAACCAGTGACGCCACTAGCACTAAATTTTAGGGAGGGATATTTTTGTCTATGGTCCTATCTTAGTATTATGCCACAGGTAAAATATTTTTTTTTTTGGTTGGGAGAAAATATTATCGTGAAAAAACTATATAACACGACTCTTCACAATCATTTTGAACCTTAACAACAGTTTTAGTATGTATTTAAATTTTTATAAGTAGATATACAATATTTTTATTAGGTAAAATACATATAATATAATTTACATCATTAATTTTTTCATTAATTTAATGTTTACGACGGTTGACGAGTCATCAACACAACATAACAATGAACTGTAGGTTTACTCTATATTTGAGCACCTACCAAGTTCCAGGCCCCTAGCAAAAAGATAAATAATGAATAATACCCTATAGCCAATAGGTATATAGTATTATTAGGCCTGCCACCAGTATTAAACCAGTTTCGACAAACCAGTTTGTAATTTCAAAAATAGTATTGGAACTTTAAAAGCGTCTTTTTTTTAAAGTTGTAATTCATTGAGTTCAATTATTGTTTTTCAATTTTAAATAAAACAACTATAGTTACTTGGTACATAATTTAACGAACGTAAATTTTCTAGGATACCTAATTTATTCGATTATCGTTCATAAAATCTCAGATCGATTGATGTTTAAGACTACATATTTATATTTTAAATTTGTATTAAGTACGTGAATTTTAGAATACTTCCGAATTCAAATTATGTTTCGTCTTCGGTATTTTCTTTCACTACGTCTCGTGTACCTACACAATCGTTATTCGAATGTAATGAATCACAAAACATGACTTTTGGATATAAAACAAGAACAAAAGACTGGATAATAAACTGAACATTCGGAATTAAAATCTAAAATGATGTTTTCATCAAAAACACCCACGCCCGGTATGCGGCAAATTTTTCAAAGTCTTCCTGATAAATACGTCTATGAAAGCGTTGTACGAATATTGTATTAATATTTATTAATATATTAAGAACAAAACATAACCACACGTCGTAGACGAATAATCACATATTTTTCGTAATTTATGTCTCGTTCGATATAATCGACTCGAAGGTCTAATGAGTAGGAAATTTAAATAAACGATACGCCGTGGGTCATTGAAAATAGTGAAAAAAAAAATGTCTACGAAAATAGACGACGTTTTCGAATTGAATTTACGTTTACTTAAACGTTTACAGTACCTGCACCTAGTTATTATTCAGATTTCGTCCTCGAGGAAAACAACAAATTGTTTACGCGAAAAATAATTTTCGATCGTCTTCTCTGACGTACCATGATTTCAGTATTTACCGTGTGTATTCGACGTGGGTACTTACCGATGAAATAACAATAAAAAAAAAATTAAAAAAAAAAACATATAATTAATTAATTACCAAGCGATTTATATTTCGTTCGTTACCGAGACGAAACACTCGTACACAATCGATCCGCGAAAACGATTCGCACGCGTTATTATTAGTACTATTATTATTATTATTATCGATTCAGCAGGACTCGACGAAAATGCGTGAAAAAGACAATCGCGTGAAAACGACACACGCTCGGAACACGACGACGATCGAAGCGCGTTGCCGCAGTACGCGTATGTATATGTTGCTATCGGAAGCCTCTAACGTAGACTGACGAGTACATCGCTGTAAGAAGAATACATAATACTATATTCGTGTTTTTTTTCTTTTCTTAAATGACCACGCAGATGACGTAGAGTGATACGTTTATAATCACTTAACGCGTTCGTTTCGATTGATTTTAATTTTAATTTGTATTTATTTATTTATTATTATTATTATTTTTTTTTTTTTATGGCGATTAACGATTCCACTGCAATCGGAACGATTATTAATTTCGATGTTAATTGATTGATAGAAAACATCAGCAGCGATAGTATTATGAGACGTATACATGTGCGCGATCGTTTCGCTGAAAGCTTCTGGTTGTAAGTAAGACGAGAAAGCCGACGGAATTACAAAGTTTGTGCAAACAATACGTGTTTCTTTGTTCCACGTCTTAGTTTCCTCGATATCGTTTGTCGAGCCAA
Organism: Therioaphis trifolii; assembly: GCA_027580255.1. Classification (NCBI taxonomy): domain Eukaryota; kingdom Metazoa; phylum Arthropoda; class Insecta; order Hemiptera; family Aphididae; genus Therioaphis; species Therioaphis trifolii. The sequence goes on from CM050406.1 coordinate 27,202,754, forward strand.
AACAATGCGTTGACCATTTCTCATTATTTATATATAGCGTAGTAGATGTATTGGCTTGACGACAAACTGAAAGTAGATCCATACGTGAAAACGATCATTAGAATTTTGGGTTTTTTTTTTTAACTCTCCAACACTAATTTGAATTATTCAAAATTATTTTCACGGGTGCATTAGTAAAACGAACTCGCAGGATTTGCAAAATATCGATTTCATACATTTATTTTGAAACTGAAAATTAACGTTTTAATCGATTAGATTTTATCTGTGCGTTTTGTTAACTAAAAGAATTGTGTATGTAGCCAAATATCCGCCTATGGCGAGGCCGTATGTATTGTTATCAAAAAGTTATCTCCGCACACGGTCGTCGACGTCGTCTTCGTCGTGAGATATAACTCGACACAGAGCTGAAAACAAATGGCGGCCGGACTGAATTTTAAAAAATACCTAAACGAATCGTTCTCATAAAAAAAACGGATAAAAACCTTTGTATGTTCTATACTTATTGATCTTTTTTTTTCAACTTTTCAATATTATATTATTATGCCGACCTATGATATTGGGCGTACAAAATCTCGCAGAATAGGCGTTGAAAATATTAAAATTAATCGATAAGTTATGAAATATTTTAATTTATTTTTCATATTTTTTTTAAATTTAAGTATTTACACATGTTTTAGATTTTTTTTCACCCTTGGACACCTTGTAATGATCAGTGCTCATTTATAAAATATAAAGCGTACTATTTTTGGTAGTTCTTGAAATATTAAAAAGTCATAAAAAAGGGGTTTTCAGTGGCTGTACATTTAAGCAGATAAAAAAAGACATAAATGTATGTTTAAAAAACACGGAAAGCGATAAATCGATAATGTCAGTGTGACAACGAGTGTGTTCCTATGGTTGTCGTAAAAATATTTCGTTATAATAATTAGCACTTATATTTAGTACAAAATTAAGAATTATGAAAAATGTTTTAAATTTCTATGGAAAAGTTCAAGCCGGTACAAAACAATGTCTCAAAAAGCTTTGCCGGGACTTTATTTATAAATGGACGGTGGATCTATTATCAAATAAAGCGTAAATTCAGTATTCAACACCATATAGTAATAATTGCTATTTAACAATATTGGGAATAAAAATTAACAATATTACAAATGCATACGTAAATTACGCTTAAGCATAAAGCCAATAGCCAAATAGCTTCATATATTTATTAATATGTTTTTTATTGCTCAACGAAAACAATTTATCGCTTACTTATGAGTAATTTCTCGTAATTATAAAAAAATAAAAACAAAAATCCACACCGGTAGTCATGGTAACGGTAATAATCAAAGACATAACTTTCGAATATACGATTATAACCACGAAAAACCAATATCATAAAAATTATAATCGTTTTAAATTATTACTTACTAGTTAACAGGTTCTGGAAAGTAATCGGATACCAAATAACAGTATAATATAGTATATTTCCAATGAAATCGGGATCAATGATCTTCACCGATCTAGTTCAGTAATTTATCACAGATATTGAAACAATCTGCACAGAAAACGATTATTCTTATGTGTGTAAACATAGAAATAAGTGTGATAATATTACACGTTTGGTGCAACTACGTTAAACGCGATTAAACCCACTCGGCATCTCGATAAGTCACGAGTATTTATTAATTAGATATTACGAATAACTCAATATTATGAACTAGCGTTTTAAACATGATTAAATTGCATTGTGCGTATGTCCGTCGGACACCTTATGTAAAATGAGTACGTGTTCTTTACTGTGATTAATATTTGAATCGACTCATTTGTAGGAAAAGTAATTAAATTACAATAACGCTATGTGGATATATTCGAATCTGAAATCTGATACTTGATCGTGTAATAGGCTAATAGTTGTTATTCGTGTTTAATTACTACAATCAATAAGAGCTGTGCCAAAAAAGTATATAATATGACGTAACTATCTAATTAAAATTAATTAAAACATTGAACAAAAAAAAAAAAATTTTAATAATAACATAATTAACATTGACGCCAAAACACGATTGATGATAGTCTGTTTATGTAAATACAAAATGTATCCTGTTCTATACCACCAGAGGCATTCAAACTGTGCGTCACGGCTCCCAGGGACGTCGCGGAAGTTGTCGAAGGGAGCCACGTCTTTTAATTGAAGACCAATATGTTTATATATTATACACATATAAATATTTTTTTTTAATTTAACGCTTTTTATACCAAATTTATTGTATATTCGTAAATTATTAGTAACTAAAAATGGTGTGTTTATTTAGGTTAGAAATATTCATGTAAAATCAAATTTAAATTTATTAAACATTTTTTTTATCGAAATTTTACGAAAAACGTTTATTACTGGCATAGAGGCACACCGGTTGGGAAACGCTGAATTTCCTTCAATAATCATTCGCTGAATAAAACTTTAATTCGTCGCGTGTGTGTGATTATCGTTTCCATAATGTAATATATTAGCGATTGTGAGATAGGATTTTCTGCGTTAGCTGTAATTAAAACGAAATATCGGTCAAACGTGAACGTTGAGAAGAAGATGAGAATAGCTATTTCCAAACATGAGCCACGATTTGAACATATTATGAAGCATAAACAAGCTCATCCATCTCACTAAAAATTTAGTATTAAGTAATATTAATTGATTTTTTTATTGATTAATATTTACTAAGACTAAACATGAAATATTTAATTACAATTTTTTCTACATTAAATACTTATTATTTAAAAAAAATTGTATATGTCATATGGTAAAAAAATTATAAAAATAAATTACATAAAATATGAACATTCACTTTTTGTCATTTATAATTTGGGAGCCGTCAACATTTTGTAAAGACTCAAAGGAGCCGTGGGATGAAAAAGTTCGAATACCTCTGCTATATACCGATTACGGTAATTAAAAAAAAAAAATGTATTGGATTGAAATAATTTTGAAACAGTAGTTCTTACTAAATACGCCTTAACACTTTGAATGAGTATTTTTTATGAAACTAATTTATTTTAAATTCGTGAAAATCAAATACAAAGCATATCTCTTAGGAAATAATCACGACTTAAGGACTTGAAACGTTTTGTACTTACGTCAAAGAAATATAAAAAGAAATTATACGATTTTATTCAATGACGGTATCTGCAAAAATAGGCCGCAAAAATTGTCTTTTGATTATTATTTTACGACAACGCGATGGTGAATCCACTTTGACGTTCAAAAAAATTTAATAACGCGTTGCAGTGTTATGAAACGAGACGATGGTGACGGTCCGAAAGAAACCCGTAAGGTGTAAACGCATCGACCGAGACAGCCGAATCGGCAAAACTGTTATTGCGATTAGAATAAAAAAAAGAAAAACCAAAAACAACAAACCGATATAATACTGACGCGGAATCAAAACGTTAAGGTTCTGTTTCGTTCGAAATGCCGAGTCGCCGCCGCCGTAAATCCGCGCCCCTTACGTACGACGTTCAAATCTGATAACGCGCAGACTGTTAGAAGAGACACGTTATAATGTATTTTTTAAATTTTTTTTATGGTAAACCGGTTGAATGGAATCGCGCCGCTCGTAGCCGAGTCCGGCCGATAACGACAACGCTGCGCATAGGTTTTTACGCGGTCTTGATGTGTTTTATTACCCGGCGTCTGTACACAGATCGCCGCGATACGTATTGAAAACTACACGGTTATCGAGACGTGAACGTTTCGTTTAACGATCCGACCCCGGAAGGGGCGTATTTATGGGGGGCTGAGGGGCTTCAGCCCCCCGAAATCCAGGAATTGTTTATCGAGGCTGCTTATTATGTCCTATCAGATGTAAATCGTAAAAGTTCAATATAATTTTATAAAGAATTATTAGTAACAACGAACAATAGTTATTCATGTGTAATGTGTCTGACGATTTTGATCGTAACGATTATACCTCTGAGCTCGGTTTGATAGGCTGGATAGGGGAAATCAGTTGTAGAAAATACCCCCCCCCCCCAAATCTAAATACTCCCTGGGCTCCGGGTCCGGTGGACGGGCCGAAAGCAAAAGTCGTGCCCGACCGACTTTTACTCGGGTTTATTTATTAATTTATTTATTTAGGTACCGTTTCCAACACGCCGTCGACCCGACAGAGTGCTGTCGACGACTGTTCGACGGAATGAGGCGAGTGGTACGGGAATCCTCTGCAGAATACCGTAATAAATAAACGGTTCCCGTACAATCGAGTCGACCGCGATGTGTTTCGTTTGCTTTCGATTCCGTTCGGAAAAGATTTTCGTTTCTTTTCGAATCGTTCTACTCGAAAAAAAAAATAATGATCGTAGTAAATGTAATAGTGTCGTACACGCAGACACGCCCGGAATCGTGACGCGTACTCGGTCGTATGAGAATATAATAATATAAAATGTACGGGTAAGTACTTTGCAGGTAAATACGTCGAGTAAGGGCTTTAAACGCGCGAAAATAATTATGTTATAGGTATAACCGGCACTATACTATTTTTCGATAAAAAGCCGTAAGCCCTGTCGGCGTCCAAAGCTCAACTCCCGGGCCGGTGGTTTTCAACGGATTATTATTATACGTACAGTCATCACCCTAATAAAATAATATTCTTTGTTTCATCGTTCTCGTTTGATGTATTCCTCCCGTTCGCGGGTTCACGAGTATACTATGTTTGTTTTAACTATTTTCATAATACTTCTTAATGTTATTATTGTTTTTTTATTTTTTATTTTTTTTATTTAAAGAATAAGGCTTCAACAGCAAAGGTTATTAGCCTGAAAAGTTACATATACGTTTCTTAAGATTAGGTGTACATTTATGAAATAATAGTTTCTTTACAATTGATATTTACAGAGTTTACAATTTTTTAATAATATTGGTAATGTTTAGGAATTTAATGATTTTTTGCGTGTTGTGTTCATCGAGTACTTCTGCAACATTGGGTGGCATCTTCAGATCAATTGTTATTATTATTTTACAATATTCATGTCTCAGCTCATTCGACTCGTGAATCGTGACGTGTCTAAGTGAAGAAGGGCGCCGGAGTAAAACATATTTAACCCTTACTCTTTATTCGTATGTTGTTATTATTATTATTATTATTATTATTATTCAGTCTTTGCGAGTAGGAAATCGAAAACCGAGTTATTTAGATTCTAGTTGGTAGTTCAAAAACATTTCTATATCCATCACTCGGCCACTAAACACGTCACCGAAGCGAATCGTAGATCTCAATTAATAACTTATTTTTATTTTATACTTCAATGATGATATGAAATAGTATATTTACCATTAAAAACGAAATACAGTTGGAATCCGGTCCGATGGATTTTATCTGTAAAAAACTGTATTACATCGTATAAACATGAGTAACAGATATAACCTGTACCGGGTGATATTTAATCGCTATAAACAATTTTTTCCTGTCAATTCGAATACATTTTGAAATATTTTTACGGATACATCCGTTTTTACACATTATAACTTTAGACGTCAAATGTTTATTTTCATTGAAGTATTGATAAACTTACATTTTGAGTAAAAATAAAGGATAGAATCACTCGGTATATACCATATAATTACATAACACCATAGATGTACATAAATATTACATGTTATTGTGAATAAAAATGTTATATTTAAAATTTTTCTTACGCTTGGAGCCTAAAATTACCATTTTTTTTTTTTTTTTTTTTTTTTGTTTTGGAGCTTGCCGTTAAACCATAAAAAATATCACCAATACATAAAATATTAAAAAAAAAAAAAAATGTATCCATTTAAACGATTTAGTTTTAAAATACCCAGTTGTCTATTTACGGGGGTGTCCTGGAGGTTACCCACCCAATATATTTTTTTAAAGTTCTTTGAAACCTTATTTTGATATTTTCACCGTTCTAATGTCACAGTTGATTATAAAGTATAACAATTTTCAACAAATTTTCAACAACCTTACAATAATTTTAGGTAATTATTGTGGGAAACGAAGCTTACTATAAGAGTTTATGATTAAACTATATGAAGATATTTTTAGAAAATAAAAATTATTATGACACCTCCTTTCCCCAAAAAAAATAAAACTCAAAATACGCCCATTAGCTCTTCTAACTTGTGTTTTGCTTCTAAAACAGTAGCTATATATTTTGCCAAGGGTCGCCTAAAAAAAATTTATAAATAAATGCAAATACTTGAAATAAAAATAAAAAACACCTTTTTTCTAATTTTGTTATTGCGTGCGGTGGTATAAATCCAAAATTTGTTGTGATGTAGACGAGATTTTCTATATAATAATATAGTCCAAGTATATTATACATAGAATTAAATTTAATTTCAAAAAAAAATATGTGAAAATTGAAAAAAAGGAATCAAATAGGGGAAAAAGCAATAAAAAGCAGGTTTTGTGGAAAAAAAGCAAAAAACGCAAAATAAAGTATACTTCATTGAAATCAGAATGAGTCAAAACGTATTTATATTTAAGAATTATTTTTCATATCACACTCCCCACAAAAGAAGCATTTGCTACAAAATCCGTGCCCTATTTATCACCGATATTTCTTATTTGTAGTGTAATTAAATTAATTTGAGATTCTGAGTAAAGCGAAAGATCGTATGGTTTTACAACGATAATTATTATTAAATTAATTTTTTTATAAAATTTACTTAGTCCAAGTAGTTTCATCTAGCCACTCTATTGACCGAAAATCTTATGTAGATGGTATTTTGAACTCTCCTCTCAATAGTTTTTCCAGGCGAGAGGAAAACAGTCTGAAATGCAGTAAAAACGGTGAAATTTGCCGACGTTTTAATTAAATCGACTTAAGTAATTTCGTCATGACTCTATAAGTACTGTTGCTAGAAACTTGAAATTTTCACCATATATCATTGACGTACTACTACATACAATAAAAAAAGTTTCAAAAATAATTTGACAACAATCGGGCTAAAAATATAACTTTGAAAATACCTTGTTTTTCAAAAGAGTATCCCTCGTAGAACTTTTAATATTTGAAAAAACTTTTGAAAATTTAAAGGACTTTTTTCCTCATATACATCTTTAACGATTCTGAAAAATTTTCGAAAATTGTGACTCAGGATTTTTTTAATTATAAGCGTTTAAGTAAATTACCATGAGATTTTTAAGTAATAACTGTTTTTACGTCAATTTTAAACGTTCACAATTCATTTGAAGAAATTAGTCAATCGAAACATAATGCAATTTTGAATACAGATAGAACAAGGAAATTTTAATCTTTTCAAAAAAAAAAGAAAAAATTACTATAGATAATTTTGTAAAAAAAAAAAACCTACCGAAAATTAGACGAAAAATGCCAAATTTTTGACCAGTATATTTTAATTCTGAAGCTTTGTTCAGAATCGTTTAAGAATTGAAATGATTCAAACCATTTTTACTAACCAATAAAGCAGTATTTATTATACATTTATTGAAAGTATAATGTGTTCAAATATAATGTGTTTAATATAATGTACCTAAATGGAAGGGCCCTTTTTCATCGATCCGACCGAGTAATGTGTGCCCAGGCCGCCAGCGCATATAAATATTATCTGCTCGTATACTAAAGTTTTGAAATAATACGTTTCAAATTTTTACAATGCGTACGATAACAAGTTTACATTTGAAATGTATAAATTAAATACGATTTGTTTTTTTTCCGACGTGGAAAAAATATTTTGTAATAATTGTACAAAGTAATACTACTATAATGTTGTTACCTCGGTAATATCGTTAAAACACGAACCGTTTACCAATTTTACTTTACTCTGGGAAACGTACCCTTTTTAGATTCGTACAAAAGTGTAATTTTATTTTTTTATTAAATTATATTAGAATTGAAAAAAATCCCGTTTCAAAGGATTTATCTTTGTTGAAATTTTCCATCCAATTATATCGTATACAATACAATTTTTGAAATATCATTTGCTTTGACTGTATTTTATTTTTGTGTTTGCATAAATTTATACTTTTAACATGCATTCGGCTAAAATTTCTCGTTTTTTTTTTTTTTTTTTGTCTTTTATCTGGATTTTTTTATGATAATAATTTATAGAAACGAATTAGATTTTTCCACTCTGCTTTTATCGTGTTATTTTTTCCTTTTTTTCACATAAAGTATTAATTTTATTCGATCGCATTATTTTTGTAGTAATTACGGTTTAGTTAAGTAGGCGCACCTATGACGACTAAAATAATACGCACTGTCTGACGTGGATGCGAACGCAAACGAGTGTTTCGCCGACATCTTGTCGGGACGTTTATGTTTTCCGCTCCGTCGACGGACGAATCACTCGAAAATCATCACAAACGAAGGATTCGAAACCGTACAATCGACGTAGACGTCGGCGCACGTCGTTCACACGCGGTGTTATAACGCCGGCACTGCGGTCGGTGAAGGTGTACGTTTAAGGTGTCCACCGCCTCTGGCCACAAACTCTGTTACGTGTGTCGGTGGAAACGATTTTTATAGAGATTAAAATTCTGATTCACAACGCGATAACGATTATTTTACAATATAACTACGATAAAAAAAATAAAAAAAACAAAACAAAAAAATTGTATAAAATACGCTTTCACGTAGTCGTGCGAATGAATTCGACACGAAATAAAATCACAAGACGGCGCGAAAAACATCGGTAAACCTTTTGAACTCGACTGGCGAGCATAAAGTGTCGAATAAATAGCTTTTTTTTCTCCCGGTAAAATCGTCATCACCCCGGTTCAGATTTTATAGCACCAAAAAGCACTAAAATATGCTCTATAATATGACCAAAAAATCCTTAAAATATGCGCTTGTAATATGCCTTAAAAAATATCAAAAATAACAACAAAAAAAACCAATTTTTTTGAAATTATCGTCTTTTACTGGTGGTTGAAATTTTTATCTTTTGAATTAATACGTATTACTTGAAGAAAATTGTAAAATCTAAACAATAACGAAATATATTATATAAATAAAACATATTTGAGGGCATAAAATGTATAATATTCGATATTTCCGAGCTTCTTAAAAATAGACTAACATGTTTAATATCGTATACGACTACAACTAAAATATTATTTATAAATTAATTATTAAACAAAAATGTGGTAATTTTTCATATGAATTCACATAAATGAATAATAATTTTTTCTCGATATAGGTAAACGATATTTGTGAAAACTACTAAAGCATTATATAAGAAAAATAGTACCAACACTTTAAAAATGGCACTAAAAATCTAAAATAAGCAAAATACAATTTCATATCTAAAGTCCCTGGTGTATGAAACAAATTTATATAGCCCACCCTGCTATTTTTATCTGTATTCTATAATAATTAGCAAATGCTATAAAATCCGGACCCGGGTCATCACGTTATCGCGTGAGATGGACCGAGAACGAAATTTTTCTTTATCAGCAATATTAGACGAACAAAACGCACACGTACATATTTACTCCTTATGGGTTCGACGTTAAAACGAATCGCGCGGACGTGATTGCCGTCTAATTTTGAAAAAAAAAAAAGTGCATTTATTCACTTTCAGAGCCATAAACGAGTACCTACGAGTATACGGACGATAGAACACGGCGGAAAAAAATCGTTTCGATGTAATATTTTAAAATATCCACGATACTTACTGCACACCGGGAATCGGCGGTGTTTACTACGCGCGTATATTATTATGGTTTCACTTAAGAGGTTAAGAGGAGAACCCGTTGTGTTTCAAAACGGCGGAAAGTCGTGGTTTTCACATATAAGCACGTGTTTCGCAGATAAGTGTTTTCGACACGTCTACTTAAAAGCTCTCAGAAGCTCTCAGGGCCGCGGTGTGGTGTTTCCTATCTCTCGTCGTTCGCACTATAGGTGGGCGCCGGGCGGTAAGCGTTTTGGAAAAAATAAAAACACATCGTGAACTCGTGATACGTAACTCGTACGACGATCGCGCCGGGGCAACTGGTGGGTACGGGGCGCTCCGGATCCGAGGCATCCCACTGACGCTCCAATAGTCACCGTTTCCCTCCAAAATCAGTGATGTTCGACCGTTGATTTTGTTCCGTTTCAAACTCGACTCTGAACGTCGTCCTCCCCGGGATTTTCCGTGTTATTGCGTTCTAATCGCACCGACGTCACAGCGTCACGATATTATGACATGATGACATAATGTGCCCCCTCCGTCCCCCACACGGCGCTGACGGGCGACGACGAGTGGCGCTCGTTCCAGGGGTGTTTTACCGTCAAAGACATTATATGTAGTAATAATAATAATAATAATAATTATTATTAAATTAACAAAACGCGTGTTACGATTTTCTCGCTATGAAATCGCGCGACAATCGTCCGTGACGATATACCGACGGACGTATCGTCGCGCGTGTGTTATTTCGTAAAATAGTTATAATAATATTAAATTATATTATCGAATCGTGTCGTCGTCTCCTTTTCCGTGCGCGATGGCGGCTGACTCGAATTCGCCTCGGACCGACTTAACGATATCGTAAACATCCGGTCTTCCCCCCCCAGTCCTGTCATCCACGTCGGCGGACTGCGTTTCGATACTGTACAAATACAATAAACTTAACCCGCCGCCCCCCGCGCCACAGTCGTCGATCGCGAATATAACAAGGAGATGAGGACCGCGGGCGTACAATGTTATTCACGACCACGTGTCGTTTTTTTTTTGTTTTTTTTTTGTTTTTTTTTGTTTTTTATAGATTTTCGAGGCGACAGCGTTTCGCTTTTCACGCGATATCGATAGCAGCGAAATGCACACACCGTATTATAACAAACACACACACACACACACATATTTTATATACGGCGTGTGAGTGTATTACGTATATCGAACGAGAAAATAGAAAAACAACAAATTTTAACGAGAAAATATCGTCGAGACGTTTAAAGATTACGTCGAGCTTATACATACACACGCACGCCTCCGTTTTACGGTGTACACACAAGTGCACGCATAGCACACCTTATTCTTGTGCGTCTGTATACAATGTGCGCGTGAAGTGTTTTACTTTTGCAGTCGAATTCTTCCATAAGACAGCGGTTCCCAACCTGGGGTACGCGTACCCCTAGGGGTACTCGAGATGATCTCAAGGGGTACGCGAAAATAAAAATTGAGTAATGGCGGAAAAATCGAATTCGGTTTATTTAAAACAATTCGTTTCGGAAATATGCAATATACGTTATTACGAATGAAAACTTGATGAAAGCACCGATGTTACCGATTTCGCATTTTTGTGATACAACTTTAAAAAGTGAGTTTAAGAGAAAACAATACTTATCAATTTTCGGGTAGATGTTAGAAACGAATATGAGCGACTCTCTTACAAGGCAATTGAGTTTCTATTTCCATTTACTTGTACGGAGTTGGTCGGAAGTGCGTTTTCTACATACATCTTTATTAAAAACTAAGTATAAAAATAAACTAAACGCAGCTCTAGATTTAAGACTATATTTCTCATCATTTGAACCTGATATTAAAAAACTATGTAATTTGAAACAAGGTTAAGGATGATCTCACTAATTATTTACATTTCAATTTTTTTGTTTATTAAATTAAATTATTAAATAATTAAAATAATTAATTTTTGTTATGTGTCTAATTACTCTGTATAAAAATACATAGGTACATTATTAAATTATATTATTTATTTATTTATTTAGAATTCAACGAGACTAGCCCTTTTACAAAATTTAATGTGGTATATAGACCAATAAGCCATATAGAAAACAAAAAGTAATTACAGAATATAATAATTATTAAGTACAACACTAAGTAATATTGAAAAATATATAAAAATATAAGGATACAATTAATTAAAAATATAGAATATGTAAAAACATAAAAACATAAAGACATTACTGATTAACACAAATTAATATTAAAATTATAATGTTTCTTTTAAAATCATGATTGACTTAAATATAGAAATATTACGAGTAGTATTGAAAAGGTCTAATGTGGTGGAGACTAATTTACCAAATTTCAGAGCTTTATTATTAGAGTTTTCCATGTATAGAGCTTATATTATTTTTATTTTTAATTAAACGTATTGAGAGTGGTTATGTGAAAAATTTTAAAAAATATAAAGAGGGGTACAATCTAGAAAAAATGGTAAGCTTAGGGGTACAGCAGGAAAAAAAAAGTTGGGAACCGCTGCCATAAAATAATAAACCTATGACGCGTGATCCAGTACGCTCGCAAAACTTATCCAGGGCGTACACGATTCACTGAATCCTCAAACGTCATTCTCGGGAGGTTTAATAAACGGTTTATAACCGTCATACCTACTCCCGTGGATATATGTACGAGCGGCGATAATCATCGTTCTTTGTCCGTCACGCCGCCGTTTCGGAACGAATAATCCGCTGCGATCATATCCATCGATCATGTACGAGGTACGACACAACTCAGTGCCTACCTGTAATGAAGTCGGTCATGTGATTTTTCACCGGTCTGGTTTTCGCACCGGCATAAAACGCTATCGTAGCGTAATAATAATTGTAAATTAATATTTAGCTTCATCCGTATACGCGTATTTAGATTGACGTCAGGAATTTAAATCGACAATCATCTTAATGGTTAAAAAAAAATAATAATAAATGTTGATAAATTACATTTCATCTGTAAACAGCATGTCATGTAACATCGAATGAAAAATGTGTTATGATAATATTATAAACGCAACTTAACGGTTGGTTTTCATAACTATACCTTTAGACGATTGAATTAGTTTTTGTTCTTCACACACGTTTTGTTTCAATAAGTAATTTTTTTAGTTCTAAAGAGTCGTTAAGCTTCGAAATTTTTTATTCGAGAAGATCTTTTCGCCATGCGTTACTTTAAAATTTAAATGTAAAAGACAATCGTTAATAACAATTTTGAGTAAAAAATAGAATATTTAAATTAAAGTTTGATCCATAAAATATGTGATGTTTCTATAGTTTTTTTTTATAATTTTATATAGTAATCAAATAATTAAGTCGTCAGCAGATAGTTTAAAATTCAAAATACCTCATTTGTTTGTGTTTTATCAATATGTTCAATTGTAATATAACTTTCTAATTAAATTGCCTAAAACACTGTTTTAGTTATGAAATACGAACGTCTATAGTATTATCATCTAATACATTGTTATTGTGATTTTGAACAATTGTATGAATCAACAGTATTACTGAAAAATTGTCAAAATTGAGTTAAGTGTTATTAAGATATAAACCCGAGAATACGTATTAAGTATTAACAGCTAATGAAATAAGAAAACTGTTTTACTTCATTATTAATTACATATGTATATGCGTTCCGTTTTATAATCATAGTGACTACTGCCGTTGGGTCTCCTTGAAATTTGTATCATCTCCAAAACACACAACACGTGTGTTATATTTGAATATGACCGTGAAATATTGAAATAGCATTAAACACCATAATATGATAATCGGATAAATGTTTTGGTTCAAGGTTTATTACTTATGCGTAATTTAAACGACAACGATCTATTCGGAATCATTGATAAATAGATATCGGATGGGTAAATAATAATTTATCATCGATATTTTGGGAGTCCTGCACGTTTTATTTCACGTTGGATTTCAAAACCATCGTCCTTACCATGATGTATGATTAATGGAAATCGATAGTGATCAATCGTATGCATATACCGCAATAGACGTATAATATTGTATTAGATTCGGATTGTGTTCTTGTAACTTCTATTGGTCGCAACTACAAAATCGTATGACCAGTTTATCTACGAGTCGACGTGGACGTTACGAAACACAGAAAAGTTTAAAACATATAACTTCGACGTGTTTTCCCCTCTAATCAAGGTTTCGACAACAGAGGTTTTTTTTCTTAGTTTCACACAATGCCTTAAATAAAGTTAACGGTTTTTCTGCAGTTATACATTTCGAAAATTAAAATATTCTCGTAAAACAAGTCCTTTGCCGACAATCGATTCGTTCCACGGTTTATTCGTTAACGTGTGCTTCCCACGTGGGTCGGATGGTGTGTTTAGGTTCGAACGAATCGCGAGCCGCCGTAATATCGTTGAACAGGCATTCGTCACGTATTGGTTGCAGCTCTTTACTGATTTAGTGGGAGTGTTTGAGTATACGATTCCGATACGAGTGATCGCTACGTCTTGTATTGGATTCAGAGAAGAAGGCGATTGCTATTTTTTATTTTTTTTATATTTTCGAGTTTGTTTGTTGTGAGTATCGCGGCGCGCCGATGATTCTGTCGAATTGACAGATTATTTGACGTCGTTCGTGAAGGTGTTAGTTGTTATTGGATTTGGAACGGTACTATAGTTGCTTGACTGATCGGCGTGACCACGACGTTTGTTCGCTTGCTATTTTCCCGACACTATCTGTTCCGGTCGGTTATTATATTGCATTTCAACATAAATCCGCCCCGTAGCTCCCGCACAAAGTCGCGTCACCATCACACGTGTCGTCGGGTCTCGGTGGTCGCAAAAAGCGCGCGTTTGTCCTGCGTCGACGTTCATGTTCGATTAGAGTCTTAATCGATAAAAATCATATTACGCACTGGCTGTGTGTGTACGCTTGACGTGTGCGTGCGTGTAACGTGTAATGCACATGGACGGGTATTACTCGCGACTTGCCGGCGCCGTACGTTCGTCGAACGCTTTGGAATCGAACGTCGTCACAAAACGATTATATTATTATTATTATTATTATTAGTATACCCGTTGCGAAAATTCGCAAAAGATAATTTATTTATGTCATAAAAATATACTATATATATATTGTCTATATTATATATTATTGTATATATTGTAGGTATACAGAGTGTAACAGGTCTATTTGACAAATGCAATAACTTTTTTTCTATTAATTTTTTTAAACTTTTTTCTTTTTAATAAATACTAAAGCCTTGCGCAGCAACAATATTGTCTTCTAATATTTTTTTTCTTTTGAAACTCAAATTTGAAAATTTAAAATTTAATATTACCGTTTAAAAAAAATTCCAAATAGCCATTATGTAAACCCGATGTTTAGAAAAATATTAGTGTTTAAAATTTTAATAAAGGTTAATCCATTTATTTTCTATAATTTTTTTAAGTTTGTGAAAAAGTTAAGAATTTGATTGTATACTACATAATATTATAACACATATTATTGTATAACACTATTAATTAAATGACTGATCGAAATTTAATTTTTATTCCAAGATTTTTGTTATTGCTTACATCTTTTATCATTAAATTGATATTTATTATTATGAGTCCAAGTCATAATAACGTAACATACCTGTTGTACAAATAATCAGAATTATATCTTATTATCACCTTAACATGAATGGAATATTTTTAATCAAGTGTATGCTTTCATGGAAAAGTTTTCATAAAATCACCGACTTCTTGATAGACCCGTACAATATTAATTGTACAATAATTTTAGTAATTTAATTCACATTTTCAAAAAGTTAATCATAAGAAATACCATAAATGACCAAAATTTAATAAGATATTTTAATACCATAATTTTTCTGAAAATCTGGTCTACAAAATGGCTATTCTGATTTTTTTTTTTTTTGTAATGGTAAAATTAAATTAAAAATTTTCAAATTTGAGTTTCCAAAGTACAAACAAATATTTGAAATCGACAGTATTGTAGCACAACGGCTCAGTATTAATTTGAAAAAAAAATAGTTAAAAAAAATGAATAGAAAAAAAGTCATTGTATTTGTCGAATAGACCTGTTACATCCTGTATATATTAAAAAAATGGAAGTAAAGTTAATTGTGCACACATAACTTTCCTCAAACCCAACGAATTCAAGCAGTTAATAGCTTAAAAAAGAGCTTGATCCACTGAGTATCCTGCGAGTAAAACGATCAAGATCCATTCATTATAGAAGAGGATCTATGAGAATTCGAATTGCTTTAGTGAATGTGTCCCATAAGAAATGTGCAGGGGAGAATCGCGTTTGAGTATAACTTGAGTAAGGTGGAAGTTGAGTAAATTTAAATGATTGATGACATATCTGTGTCTAAATACCTTTCATTAAAAAACAAAAAATATAAGAAAATCGGCCGGATAGAACATATTTCATACATTTTTTTTACATATAAGCTATTATTATAATTATAATTGTTATTATGATTATTATTATTATTTCGTTCAAGACGTACGAGCGGATTTGTCGAACGCGCGCTTGTTTGCCGTCGAAAGGAGAACGGAGAGGACGGGAGAAAGACTGACATTTAGTAGTTGACAATAACGCATTTCGCAAAGCCTTTAGGGCTCGTCACACGCCACACGTCCCCCTCCGTGCGAGTGTATAATATATACGAGTGCGCGTACGAGTCGTCGTGGTCGTCGTCGTCGGAGGGGAAAAACAATAATAATAAATCGAATAAAACTATTGTCGCGCGATCCGAATCGCTCGGCCGTACCGTCCTCCCGGGCTGGACCGAAGCCAAACGTTTGATCACGTCACGGCGTAAAATATACAATTTGATCGCTCTACTTTCTCGGGGGGTTTTTCAAAACGACGCTGAATCGGACCTCGGATCAGGCGCGGCGTCGTAACTTGTAAATACCGCAGTGACATCGCACTCGGTGTATATTTTATACGTTCGTCAAACGCAGGCTTTGCGCCTGCACATTTTTTTGCCGGGGGCCGGGTGTAATCGATTTGATTTCCACAAATTTCACTATTCTTTGTTTAACACTGAATATGGATTATGAAAGTGCCTACTTGTTGCGCGTACCCGTTACATCTACCTCGAGTGATTAAAAAAAAAATAAAGAAGTGATGGATTTTCCACACTACGTTTTTGCAAAAGTTTAATACGATTATAGAGGTATAAATCTAGTTTATTTACAAATAACTATTAATAAAGTTTTCCTCGTCGATTTATCGTAAAATAATAAAAAATGTAGCTACCTACTTGTCGGTTATCACGACTATCGCAGTAATTATAAAAAAACGATTATAAAACCACAATTTACCCTACGCCACGATACGGGATAAATGAAAACAATTCAATTTCTTGAATATGAATACACATAATACCGTCTAAATAAAAGGTCTAAGCGTATACGATACAAATAACATATTGAGCGTCGCGAAACTCCCCTCGCGCTTCGCACTCGGCATTCTTTCCCATACATCCCTCGATTTGCAGTGTAAAACTACGTTGGTGACAGACAATAGGTTTTTGACATAATGGCCGTCAGGTTGAATCAAACACGTGAAAACACGAAAAAAAAGAAACGAATCACTATAAAACACAAGTCGTCATCGATACGCATTTTCGGCATTATCTCAAAAAATATTAATCCCACAGTAGTTCTACTAATTTTGTCTACTAATTATGCGAAAAATACAAATAAATACCCCGATACTCATGGAATAGCGCACAAGCAATAAATTAATCACAACAATGTTGACACGAGTTTGCGAAGCAAGTTTTTATAATAGTTTTTTTTTTTTTTACAATTAATGCGGTAGTCGCGTTAGTACCAAAATGTATAACTCTCGTGTCTTTGTCTCTAATTCGAGCATATTTAATAATATTAAAAATAACGAATAATTATAAAAATATTATAAACTGTGTACTGGGTGTGAAAAATCGTTTGAAAAAGTGACTTTAATAGAGTAAAAGTGGACTCTGTGGACTGCTGAAGATTCGAAACTCTACCTAGTACCCAACAGTTGCACCGGTCAACATTCGAGTGTGCATACTCGATATGAAAAATATGGTGCCAAATATTCAAATCAAACATATTATGTACAGTGCTGTAGAGCAGTCGTTATACGAGCCGTATCACGACTCACGATATGTTTTGTCAAAAAGCTCATGCACTTTTAGAGCTTTTGAGTAGACGTGTCGAGAACCGTTCATAAAACCGATTTCCATCATTTATGGCCGTTTCGAAACACAACGGGTCCACCCCTCGAGTGAGACCACAATACGCGTAGTAAATATAGGTATACATTATATACATGTATGAGTATCATGGATATTTGAAACACTTCACTGCGACTTTTTTCGAGTATATAATATCATCGTGCACTTGAGCGTTATACCTTATTCTATAGCTTTGCAGACGAATAAAAATATAAATGCATTTTTATTTTTCTATATTAGATTCCTGTTGATAAAATATCATAATCACGATCAACAATCTGCACTGTAAACGAGTCGTTGTTAATCTATAATATTGACGAATACCTACCTATTAAAATTTTCGTAGAAGTGTAGGAGGAAAGGAGTTTAAACACTTTAAACACTTCCCCCTGTATTCGACTTTACGTATGACGATACGAATAACGGTTTCTATCGTGTTTAAATATTTCAAACACCTACGCCGCTATGCATAATATCCGTTATTGATATACTTATACCCAAAAAATTAATTAACAAACTCAAAGCGGTTGGTTCGCTATCGTTTTTGGAAACTATAAGAAAACATAAGCGTATTATGTATACCTACGTTTGCTGCAAGTTTGTTTTCAGATGCCTACCTATATATATATATATATACCTATATGTATATATAGAAGCATAGATTGCAACTTTTATAACATAAGTATAACATAAGCCAAAAACAAACAGTAAGGAATTAAAAACTTTTAAAATTAATGAAAATACAATCGGGAAAATATGTATACTAACTGAATTTATCTAACACATTTTTAAAACAATGCCTACCAATCAAAATATTTAAAATATTATTTTGTTATGAATAGGTACGTACGTGTATAAATTATAAAATACATACTCATTTCATCCCATTTATACCTACTCGGGTACACGTATTAGTATTATTTTTATTGTCTTATTATTATTACTGGGGCTGGAATTTTAATTTCCTTAAAAATCATCGAAAAATGACCTTCAAAAAATGCAAAAAAGATTTAAAAAACTCAAAAAATACATAAAACAATGTCTTTAAAATTAATTTACAATAGCTTACAATTTAAAAAAATTACATTAAATGTACATAAATGTTTTATTTTACTTCATGTCTTCATATATTAATAATTAAAAAATTATTCTCTATTGTTACACTGAATCACGAGAGCGTCCTTCAGGTTTTCAAATAGAAATGCCTTCCTGTTGTCCGCCAATAAGTTTTTGTAGATAGAAAAGCTCTTTTCTACATCTACTGAAGTTATAAGTGAGTATTTTAAAGTACTTCAGATCACCCGGATATTCATTTTGTGTACCTACTTGTCCGTTTAAAATATCGTAATAAAGTAATAATTTATTACTATCGAAAATATGCTGTTATAAATTATATCTTATTACGATATTATTATTGTAACCATCAAAACGTAGGTATATATTGTAAATCCTTAACGTATCATATAATATCTTTGATGCCACGTCGGCGTTTATAAAATACTAATAAAAATAGTAAGAGGCGCCTTCACGACAATGAGGTAGGCAACATAAAATGACGCACTACCTCAGCGCATTCAAATAAAACAATTTGTAATTTTAACTGTTGGTGGCAGTTGTTTTATTACAAGAACATGGTATATATATATAGTATAATAAATAATCAATAATTCACAAAGGTAGCCTGTTTGGCTCAACAAAAAACAAATAAAACGGTAAGAATATGTATATGTGAGTAAAATAGGAACAATAATAATGCAAATAAAAAAGGTGTATAATTCAATATAACAATAATTAAGTGCCTATGTCGGCCACTGCAAATATAACAATAATTAAGTACACAAATCAAATAGTCGGCCCGTCGGCCCGTCGGCCGGATGCTATAATAATAATTCGGGTGGTGCACCACCTACCTTATGAGGTTATGACGTCTTGTGTTGCCGGGATCTGTATAATAATAAATACGATAAAAAGTACAGTTGTGATTCCGCACACATACACAAGAACGTCGCTAACCTCAACACGACGAACAATTCACAACACTCCTGCTGCAGCCGGACAACACAATACAAGAACCACGGTCATTCACAATACAAAACGATCTATATATATGTATATATATATATATTTAAAAAAATAATTATTACATTCGTTAATAATACCATTGATTATAAAAATATATAAATACTATTTACTATTTTTTTTATAGTATTTATAATCAATGATAATACCTATATATTAAATAGTATTAGTATTATGTAAATGTAGCAATCCAAAATCGATAAAAAAGAGAAAACTAAATAAATAAAATAAATGAAATTTATTCGGTGATATGACTTAGTTATGACTTATAAATTTAATTTATTCTGTGGTCATATTGTCTTAAAAAATTCGTTCCAACATTTTCGTTTTGCCAAAATTAAAAAACGTAAATCAAAATATTTATAAACTATTAATACATAAATTTATATCGCGATATTATTAAGTAATAGCGAAACCACAACACGTAAAATACCGTTACGATTAGGTAGTTTTTTTTTACATACCATATAATATAATATATTATATATTAAATTTGCCAACTGTTTACTTAAAAAACATTAGTGTTAGGAACAATATTATTCAATATACGTTTTGTTGTGTTTTTATTTCAAAGACGTGTATTTGCAGTAGAATCTAAACGGATAAAAGAGAAAGTAAGATGTTGTGGTTACAGCGTTTGCCTAAATAGCGTATTATTAACGTTTCCACTCATCCCTCGATAGCTCAGTTGGTAGAGCGGTGGACTGTAGTGGCATCAAATTCACAGATATCCATAGGTCACTGGTTCAAATCCGGTTCGAGGGAACCACTTTTTTGCATTTTTTTCTCTTATTTATAATTAAACTATTAACGATTGCGCATTGTTCTCGGAATGAATCTCTGTACAAATAATTAAACAATTTTCATTATGATGTGAGTACTGCGATTTTTATTTCAATAAACGTTCTTTTATAGTTAATGTTTTATACTGACGAAAATATGGGAGGGGGCCTATTTATTTACATTGGACAGTTCTACTGTTTTATTATTAGTAAAACTCAACGATAAAACTCGTATTTTACCTTTAGACATCCATTTGAAAAGTCTTACCACAGCAGAATATAATTTTCAACATTTTAATTTAAAAAAAAAAAAAAACCTGGCGACACGCGCGCTGGTACGGGAAATTCGTCGTCCGCTTGTTCGCATTCACTAAAGATATTATATTTAAGGTATCTCACGGGTATTTACATAATGCGATTTAACGCCGTGTATAGCGCACGACGTATGAGTTTGCGTCTTTTTTCCTTGTACGACCTTAAAATACTATAATACGAAATTAAGTTTTTACGAAAATCATTAAATATAATATTTTGTATTTGATTTTTCGGGTTTTTAGTTTTCTTTAAGACGCGTGTATTTACAATTTGAAAGAGAAAACGTATTTTGAATATTTTTACACACGAGTGTTTATCATTAGACTAATTATTGATTATAATAATAATAATAATAATAATAAGTTTAGAAGATATATTAACATACAGGGTTAGGTTATATCCTATTATAAGTCAAATTATCTCTGAACTAAAATAACAGTTATTACTTCTTATTTCTTTTAAACACAAGTCAAAATAATATATGCATATTTGTAAGATTAAATAATATGTAATATGTAATTATGTTTATTATATGTTTAAAATAAAATTAATTAAAATGATTTATATGTACTTTTATTTAATATTGATATTATAAAATGTGAGTACTTTTAACACTTTGTGAGTGTGTTGGTGCTTATAAAACCCCAAGTAATAAGAATTTGTTTGATATTACTATGGAGTTCAAACTTGTGGTACGTTATTAATTAACAACTTATAACTTATATTCTTATAGTATCTAAAATAAAAAATAATGCTTTAAGATTAACTTCCTATTGGTTAAAAAATAAATTCAATTCATCCAATAGCCTCACTTTATGAATCAACAATTCCTGAGTTATAAAATTAAACAATATTTTTTGTTGAATTAATTGGGAATCATTTATATTAATTAAGAAATATTATTGTTAATAGAACCAATTTGACAGGCTGGAAGTTATAAACATTAACAAACAAGTTTGTTGAATTAAAGGGAAATCATTCAGATTTAATAAAAACAAATTGTTAAAAGAACAAAATTAACAAATTGGAAGTTCTAAAAATTAATCAATGGGCTAGTTGAATTAAAGAAAATTTTATAAATTCAACAAAAATATGTGTTAATATAACAATGACATAATATTGTTATTCTGTAAATTAACAAATATTTTTTTCTGGGATCAACAAAGGTGTTTGTTGGCCCTATGTTTACAAGGACTTTGTTAATTTAATGGTTATTTTTGCTACTTTTACTGTGATTTTTCGTTCTGTGTATGTAACATTTTAAACCGTTTGGTCCAATATTATACAAATTTGAAAATCAACATTTTCAAAGAAATTTTTTAATTTTTTTTTTGATAATTTCATGTTGTAAATGGTAGATAAAACCTATTATGAAAACTTAAAAACTAAAAAAAAACTGAAAAAATTTTAAAAATGATATTTTTCATGAAGAAAAAAACTGCAGTTCTATGTAATGTTTTAGACATTACGTTTGAAAACATTGAAATTTACGCATCGTGCAAGGTTAAACCTTACGCGTAAATCTCCGGGAGACATCTATTTTATGGAGGTTATAGGTCAATAGTTGTGATGATTGTGTAAAGCACGATTGACTGATAACCAGCTTATTCCACGAAAACGTCACCAATTATAGGTACCTATCTTATTCATATTCATACGATTATAATTAATTTTAATGGGTGATTTACCTGTTGCGTATTTTAATTGATATTACCTTAACCTGTAGACTTATTATCACATTAGTGCGTGTTATTTCACGAGGAATAGTCGTAGTTAGTCAGTGTCTGTAAAAATTTGAACGCGAATAAAAATTAATTCATCAGTTACATTATTATTTAGACTTTTTTTAAAATATATGAATGGTATCGAACGTAAATAAAATTGTACATTTAATAAAACGGCTAATATATATTTTATAAAATTAATACTTACAAAAAACAAAAAGCTTTTCTTTTATTTTCAGAGACTCGTAATATTAATCGGTAAACGTTTTTGAAAATGAGAATAATTTCGAATAGGTGTATGTGATTACAATCACTATAAATTTTTAAGAATTTAAAATGTATAGTGTTGTTATTTTCAGAAGTATGGCCACACTAGAAATTGACATTGACTACGTTACAACAAATTGCACCGTTATTGCTCGAGTATTGAAAAAAAAGAAAAATATTTCAATAATTTTATAACAGTTCAAAAATGTTTTCGTTTATAATATCGTAAATCAAAGAATTTTAAATTGTTATTTCTATAAAATTCTACTTCTCTTTTGTTTTTAATGTTCCGAAAATATTATTGAATATCATAATAATAATAATAATAATAATAATAATAATACACGCCGACGTATATTTTGGTGGTTAATTGACATTTTCGACTGTTTAAACAGAAAACCGAAAATAATTACATTAAAACTGAAATAACAACCTAGTTCCGCAAAAATTGTATCGATTATGAAAATGTTATAACAACAATGTTATTGTTACATCACTGGTAACGATAATTCAATTATAACTCGTGGAATCAAGTGTGAGGTGTTTTTATAAAATGAAGATTTTTTTAGATTCTGAGTGAAGCGAAGGATCTTATGGTTTTACAATGATTATTTTTTTTTTTTATCATTTTTTTTTTCTATAAACACTTTCGTATGGAAATCCTTGTCCAAAAGTTTCGTCCAGCAACTTTTTAGATTCAAAATTGAACTGAGATGGTACTTTAAAGAGGTCATTTTTCCAAAATCTCCATAGTTTTTCCAGTAATCAAGAATAACGATCGAAAAACTGAGTAAAAACGGTAAAATCGGTAAAAATCCGCCGTAAACGAGATTTTCACTGTTCAGATTTTAGGTATTTAGTCATAAATCGAAAAGTATTGAAGCTAGAAACTTGAAAATTTTATCCAATATCAAATACATACATTTTTATATTGGACAAAATTTTCAGAACAATTATAGCACTTTTTACTTAAATATAGAACTCTTAATTTACCAAATTGTTTGAAAGTTTTTATGTAATATAATTTTAAATATTTGACAAAAAAATCTGAAAATTTAATATGACCTTACTCATATACCTACCTAATTATCCTAACAAAAATTCAAAAATCGTCATTTTTTTTTATACACACTTTAATAAATTATACGATTTTTTACGATATTGTCTGATTTCTTTTAAGTTTATTTCTAATGAGTTATATTTGTTATAACAATTGAAGTTTAAATGAGTTATATCTAATTTAATATTTTATGAGGGTTTAATTACAAAAAAAACTCACCAAAAATTATACAAATAATCGTAAAATACGTAAACAGTATTTAAATAATAATATATTATATTACACTGAAGCTTTGCTCAGAATCGTTTTATACTAAAGAAATGAGTCATCATTTCTTTAAAACTTAATACATTCATCACCAATATCTTGTCCGGGACCGAAGGGACGAAGGACGAACTTGTACCACCATCACCTCACTTACCAGCTTTTATATATATATATATTTTTTATATATTTTTTTCGTGAGGGCCCTCACAATACCCGGATATTTGAGGGGGGGGTCAAAAAAAAAAAAAAAAATGAAAGCCTAACTAGAGCCTGCGCACGCTTATTAGTAATACGTTCTGTATTGCTGTACCACATTGCTTCAGTTATTATTTATGCGACGAAGTCCTCAGAACATTCGTACACCTCACAATTAATAACAAATTCAATTATTTAAGTTACCAATTTATTTAGTTAATAACAATCTAAAAATAAAAAAAAAATACAACGAATAAATTGTATAAAAAAAATCAATGCGCTGAAGCATGTTTTGTTCACGGCGGAGAACAGTTTGAACAATTTATTCGTTATATTTTTTTTTATTTTTAGATTTTTATTAACTAAATAAATTGGTAACTTAAATAAGAATTGAATTTGTTATTAATTATTAATACGTTCTAATAGATCCATTAAATGTAAAGAAATAAACAACATACTAATTTACGTTTTTTCTGCAATAATAAGTTATGATTTATTACACAAATAAAGAGAAAATTATTCAGTTATTGAAGTTAAAATAATATATTAATATCACCGTAATAAATAGTTATAAAAATGTCAATCTTTAACAATCCTATAATAATTATTTTCAGAGTTACAATTAAAAAGCTGAAAATCGAGAGCATTTTTTTATCTAATTTTTTTTTTTTTTTTTGAATTGCTGTAACTTGGTCAATTTTGGACTTAGAAAGTTGATTCAACTACCAAAATTCATTAAAAAAATAGGCAAAAAATAATTAGTGGTTAAAGCAGGGGGTTGCCATTTAAAAAAAAAAAGTTGACATGCGCATGCGCGTGACTAGTTAAGTAAAAAAAATTCAAAGACCATAAAAATGTGTATTTTTATGTCATAACAACTGCCAAAAAAACAGAATTCAAATATCAGGTCTCTACGCAAAGATATTGAGTGTTCTCGATTACCGTTTACACACTGTATATTATAATATAACAATGTACGTTTGAATTTTTATTATTTTTTTTTTTTGTTTTTTTTTTTTTTTAACTTTTTCGGTATCAAAAATTTATTTTGTTTTTATAAAAAATGCAAATTCAAAAGTACTCTAATGTAAAGAATAAAACTTTATTCAAGCGATCTCGTGGTGGTGCAGGGAGTCGTATAAATATATAAATGTAAATTAAATAATATAAAATTAAATTTCCGTGAAGAAATCGTCGAAATGTTTTCAATGATTTAAAAAAATCGATTCATACGAGATTATCGTATCATAAAACACTAATATATACTCGATAAACCGCCGAACGTTCAAAACGTTTAACCGACAATGCGTTTCTCTCCTGTGCGCTCGTACGCGCCAACAGCTGCACGGAAAGCCAGGATGGCCTCGCTACGCCGTCGCCCGGAACGTCCGCCGAAGCCTGTTGCTGCCGCTCCTGCCCCAGGAGGTCACCGGCCACCGGCCCCGAGAAATCGCGGCCCGAGAGCGCTGCACGGAAGGCGTCCGGGGGAGCGGCCGAGCTGCTCCGTCAGTCGCACACGGGCCGAAGAGTGGCCGCGGCCAAACGGCCGTCTGACGCGGAGTCTGTGGGTGTGGCCAAGCGCGTCTGTCGTCGGTCGCCTTCGCCGCGGCCACCGCAGCCGCAGCCGCAGCCACAGCCGCCGCGGGCGCCGTTCGGGGGTGGCCTGCGGAGGCGCTGGAACAGCGAGCCGATACTCGTGGCCAGGGCCCGGACCGAGGCCGCCGCGGTGCCGTGGCCGTTCGCGCCGAGCTTTCCGAACGAGCCCTGGCACCCGCTGGACCCGGCGCGGCCCCCCGTGCCCGACGCGCCGCACGTCCGCGTCGTTCCGGCCACCCACACGTCGGTCCGCGTGCTGTTAGGACCGGACCCGGCGGCCGGGGCTGTCCCGGCGGACGCGGCGCCGGTCAATTGGTACCGCGTGTACGCCCGCCAGGAGGTGGCCGCGCCCGACGCCCCCTGGGTGCTGATCGACGGCCGCGTGCGCGTCCCGGGGCTGCCGGCCGACTTGACCCTCGAGGGGCTACTGCCGCGCAGCCGGTTGCGCCTGGCCGTGCGACCGGTCGACGTGTTTGGCCGCTACGGTCCGTGCGCCATGGCCACGGCTCGACTGTGACGCGTCGTCCGTCGTCCGTCTCGGCGTCTCCACGCCACGGACGCTCGACCGGAGGCACCTGTTTGGTGCCGATTTTCTGTTTTCTGTTTCGATTCGTTTTGTTTCTTACCAATAAACAAATAGCCGCTTTGGCATTGTTCACTTTGTTTTTTTTTTTTTTTTAATTTATCAAACGATAATTATTACCGACAGTCCTCGGATCTCCCCCCCCCTCCATACACTTTGACGTCGAGGAGTTTCCTTCACGAAGTACAGAACAGTCCACTACCGCTGCGACCGACCCCTCGGTAAAAATTGTCTTTCGACCTCGTTTCGCACACGCAACATTATTTATCACGATATACTTAAGATATTTTATCAGACTAAAATAAATTAAATTGTACTTCGTCTGTAGAGAGAAAATTTAAATACGAATTCACCAATCAAATTTTTGATTTTTCATGATGTTCTTGAATTTAAATTTCAAAGTAGTACCTTGTGCCTACGTATACCATGTATTACTCAATTTTTTTTTCGGATTTCCCCTTGGATTTCAATTCGTTTAATAGTCATGTGTCATATACGCGTTTTCGGATTGAGACATTAATTTTTCATGTTGAAAACGTATTGCGATTCGCGATAAAAACCTGATGAACTACAGTACGTTCGAATTTCACCGTTCGATTGTTCGTATCGTTGACCAATTACTTGTGTCGTGCGAAGCTTATATAAAAACAACCAATTATTTTATGGGATCGCTGTCGGGTATAAGGACGACGCCCTTGTGCGTTGGAAAACTGCAACAATAATAATTATCTCGTAACAATTATTTTTAAATTTAATACACTCGAAAGCTCAAGGAAATTGCCAGTCAAAGTTTTTCCAACAACGCGAGACGTATCAAAATGAACTTGTCAGGTAAAAAAAAAAAAGAAAAAGAAAAAAAAAATAAATAAAAAATAAAAGAACATTAATCGCCTCGACTTAATAACGTTACGAGGCGCCAATAATGAGAAGTAGTTTAACTGTTATACTGCAGAAGAAATGTTATTACCGATTATCGTTGGTAGCTATACGTACATGTACACAGTTCGAAAAAGTGTAACGTGAAAACGCTTTGTGTACGACATATTCATTCTTTAGGAGTTTTTGCAGCGTAAGAATGTCAAATCCTCCGAACACGCCTTATGTACCGGACTGTTCTTTTATCTTTTTTCACTCATTTTCTCTGTGAATTTTAGGGTTTTATACGTCTTTTTTTTCCTTTCTGAAGTATAGCTTGAAAAAAAAATCAATAATTTCTATCTACGCGTTTTTTTCGTTAGCGCTCTTAAGTGACAACAATTATTTACAATATAATAATCACGAAAGAAAATATCTACTATTTTTTTTTTACTTTTTGTAGAAAGTTCTTTTAAAATTTAAAATTTTATCATTTGACTATTATAGTCTTATTGACAAACGAATTCAAAAATATTTTAGGGGCGACGGTGTAGTGCATCTTTAAGTGCTTAAGGACTGCAGTGCAACAGATTTTCTTTCAATTCAAAAATATATACGGATTCGACGATATAATTTCAAAAAAAGAAAAAAAGCTGGTAAGTGAGATGATGGTGGTACAAGTTCGTCCTTCGTCCCTTCGGTTCTCGGACAAGATATTGGTGATGAATGTGTTCAGTTTTAAAGAAATGATGACTAATTTTTTTAGTATAAAACGATTCTGAGCAAAGCTTCAGTGTAATATAATATATTATTATTTAAATACTGTTTACGTATTTTACGGTTATTTGTATAATTTTTTAAATGCTTGGAAAAAAAGTCTTGAGTCACGGTTATTGATATTTTTTCGGTATTGATAGTTTAGTATAAGAGTAAACTTGTATTAAAATTTCAGAACTTTCTAACAAATACTCAATATTTCATTAGAAAGAACTTAAAAGAAATGAAACATTCTATTTGAAATTTGAAGTAGGTCGAGAGCAAGTTACAATGAAGAAAAAAAAATGTAATTGGATTATGAACTAATATTATAATGTAAGATAATATCAATGGTGATTGGTGGGGGGTGTGGAGGGCAAAGCCCCCCCACGGGTCTGCTTGCCTTTAATATATTCAGCCCCCCAAGTTTAAAGTTGAAATTGCGCCTATGACGATCAGTGTGTACGATAGAGTCGAGCGCTACTGTGTATTTGGTTGTTCGCCAGTCTTTCCATCAGTTATTCACAGTTGTCGAGTTAGTTCACATCGTGTGCAATGTCTTCTGATAGAAATTTACAAGTCACTAGTGCATCATTTATTTTAATTCATTGTGTTTAAAAAAAAAAAAAACGAAAAAATAAAAAAAAAAGTGAAAGAAGATGGTGGCAAACAAATTTAATGAAGTCTGGGGACATATGTAGTGGATCAAATCTTAGTATTGGAATAGGTACTTAGCGACATTGGCTAATTACAATATTGTATCTATACAACATTTTATAAAACGTATTTTATAATTACCTGAGCCAGTTCTCTGAGTTTTTTTTATCTTAGCTTTTTCTCGTCGAAATAATACATAATGCTGGTTATTTTTTTCCTACATCTGTCTGATGTCGTTTTCATTTCTGTGGCCAACTCTTCTCGCGTATCGGATTTTGCAAATTTATCGTAATGCTATGGGTGCTTTGGAGACCATAGTATCGATTTATTTTTGTAGCACTCAATAAGGTCCAACACATTTTCGTTGTTCCAATCCATTTTTTAAATTTATACGGATAAACCAACTTTAAACAGTCCTGTAACGGTAGCGATTAGGGCGATTCACTGCGAGCAACTGGTTTACCCAATGTAACATTCCTTTGATGTTCGTCAAAATACCGACACTCGGGTGGATCGACGGCGTCGCGAGCCGAGCACCCACGAATGTTAGGTTAGGTTAGACGGTTGCGCGTCAGATGATTGCGCGTGATCAGTACCTCGCTCAAGTCTGTACACCAGTGGTTTTCAAACTTGTTTTGACCACGGCACACTTCGCCCTTCACAAAATTTCCATGGCACACTATGACCTCTAATTTTAATACAATGAAACCTCTGAATTCCGGACACTCTCGGTAGCCGGAATATTGTCCGTTATTTAGAGGTGTCCGCTGTTCAGAGGGGAAAACAAAGCAAGAGAATATGTTCCAATCCACATAAAAACGTCCGCTAATCGGAGGCGTCCGGTATTCAGAAGTGTCCGTTAAGGGAGTTTTCACTTTATTTAAAAAAATTACATTACCGATACATTTTGTTAGGGTGCAATTATCATGTAACATAACTTATCTTAGTCGCTTTCTTACTGCAAACCTTCGATTTATCAGTTTACGTTGAAATATTGCGGGTTCACGACAGTCGAACGCGTCCATTTTCTTACATTTACACTTATTCAATTCGATGGGTCATTTATGCAAAAAAATAAAAATGTTCAAAACACCGCGGCACACCAAGTGAATGCTCGCGGCACACCAGTGTGCCACGGCACCCAGTTTGAAAACCACTGCTGTACACTCTTGGAGTGAAGGAAAGATTTCACGTGTAAAGCCGGCGTTGGAGTGACGACAAAGACGACGACGACTACCGTGATAACGGTTAGGGGGCGAGCGAGGGGGACGGGGGTTAAAAAAAAATAGACTTCCTTAGTTTTATTATTATTTATTATTGTATAGTAATTATTAATATAAATCATACTTTATTATTATTAAAAAACTTTGTTACAGAGGTACTAAATATATACAAAAAATCTAAAGAAAGTTCACTTTTCTCGCTTTTTTATCAGCAAATACTTTAATTAGTTCTGAGAAGTCTAAATTTTGAGCAATAGCATTTTCAATACTTAGTGTAGCTAGGGATGTCAATGTGCCTTGTGAAATAGTTGACCTTAGGTAGGTTTTTATTAACTTAAGTTTGGAGAAACTTCTTTCTCCGCTTGCGACTGTGACCGGTATGGTAAACAAAATTCTTAATGCAATCCATATATTGGGGTATAAATCCTCTAATTGATTTTTTTAAATTAAGTTAAGTACATCGAGGGGTGAATTGCAATCATTGATTTTGGTGAAGTGTTGTATGCTAATTAATTCGTCGCATAGAAAAACTGCTTCAATATCACTTTCTAAGGGGAGGGCGCCCGCCGGGTGTCGCGGGGAGGGCGGGTGTAACGCGCGGGCCAGACGCGACGACCGGGACCAATGGGGACGTCGCGATCCCGCGGGCGGCGTCGGCCGAGTGGGCCGTGACGCGACGTGCGAAGACGGAAGAGCCACCGCCGCCGCCGACGACCGCGCCGCGGCACGCTCGGCCCGACGACGACGGCGACGACGACGACGACGACGAAACGACGGCGACGGTGCCGCGGCGCGCGGGCAAAACGCCGGGACGCCGCACACGCGCGCACGTGTTCCGCCGGCGCCAGTGCTCGACCCGGTGTCGCGCCCGTTGCATCCGCGTCACGCCGCCGCCCGTCCGCACACGGCCCGTCTAACCGCGTGTCGCGTAGTGCTCCGCACCGATACAAGTATTGCGCGCGAAACGGATTTTTGGATTTTCGTTTTTCGAAAAAAAAAAAATCGCTCTCGTCGCTCACGCCTAAACCGAAATCCAACATTAATATCGCCGATCATCGTCGTAACGGTTTTTTGTTTTAAATTTTTCGTCGTAACGTTTTTTGTTTTTCGTCGCCGTAACGTGTTTTGACAGAGGCCGATTCACAAGGGTCCGCGCGCCGAGAAACCGCGAAATCGCGCGAAGCGTTTCCGATCGCACGACACAATATCATATTGTAATATTCACACCCGGTCGTCGACTCAACACACAGTCCGCCGCCGCCGTTTTCCACTCGGACCTTAGGTGAGTGCAAGTGCCGCCACGCGAACGTCGGATTTCACCGCTTTTGTCGTTTTAATCATCTCTATCTTCTTCCCCCCCCCCCCGGTAACTCTTGACGTCGCCTTGAGCGCAAACGGTGTACTACACATCTACCACCAAACGACGATGATATTCCTAAACAGCTTGTACTCTACAGAGTGGTGAACCAGAAGAGTGTTCAGTGATAAGAAATACATAAAACCAGTCGACTCGAAGGAATAACAATGTGGTCACTCGTGCATTATGTTATCATATCAGTGGCAGATCTGAAGCTTATTTAAGGGGGGGGGCGAATCGGTATCATGGGTTCTTAATTAACAAGGACGTAACTGAAAACGTGCTGAAATTTTTTTTTCGTGGTTAGAATTTCGACAAAATCGATTGTTTCAATCAAATTTCATATAAAACTGATTCTTCACTCAGAATCAATTTATTGAAAAAAATGATTTATCGTTTGCTTTACGATTTGATATACATCTATAGTTGTATAGTTCAGGTAACGAAAAAAAATCTCTAGGGGGAGGGAACGATCTCCACGTCGCTCCCCCTCAAATCCACCACTCATATTATACATACATTATACATGTAACGAACCGCGCGTAGAACGAACGTGAACTTCGAAAGTCGTCAGATCAACAATACCGTTGGTTGTAATCGAAACGTCGACGACAAAACGAATAAAATATTATACTGCAGTCGTCTAAGGCGCGAATACCTACTAGAATAATCGTTTTCGAAGACAGAGTTTGACGCTGATGAAAATCGTGTGATTCTGTAGCGTTCTATCGACTAAAACCATATTCGTTTTTTCGTGTCTGGGCCATAAGGCCGTACAAGTCATCGTACATCGTGCTTTTTGTAGGAACCGAGAGATAGCCATAATACCTCGCGTGTGAAGTTCGTCGAGGTGTCTCGGCGATATCCGACGGGTGTTTCGTACACGAAATCGCTCTTCGGTCATACTATCGTCTTCGGAGACGCTCGCCGGAATTTCTATTCGACAGGGCACGTGGGCGTGAAAACGCTTAACCCCCCCCCCCCTACGAGTATTTTGTGGTATTTCACGCGAGGTTGTACGACACATTGCGAGTTGAATCTGGCCGACGCATAATTTCGAATTTTTTTTTTTTCACTTACCTACCTACGACTTAAAACACTGACAGACCTATGTATACGTTATAAAAAAAAGGGGAGGTTTTATTATTTTTATCTACGTGGTTTTTTAAGGTTTTGAGTTCACTTAAATTTTAATTAACTATTTCGTAACACAATATCACGGATGCCGTGAACGATTTATGTTTTAGAGAAGCGGAGTGTAAATAAAGCAGGAGTACTGCGCAAAAGCATACTATTATACCATTATTGTCTGCTACTCTAAACCTTAAATGCTTGTATACCTATTAAAACTTTGGTCTAATAATACAAATTTAAGTGCCGAAATGTTCAACGAAAATGTTCTTTTGTAACATTATCATATTAAAAAAAAAAACCACAAAACATTAAAAATCACGGAGATCAATCCCGTTTATGATTAAATAGTAAAAACATTTTTTTTTAAATATATTGTAGTTCAATTTCATCCGGGATTAAATCGCATTGTGTTAATCTTCGTGGGACATTAAATTTATGTTAACTACCGTCCGTGACATATATGTAGGTATCGATTTTATATACCGAACACAAAATCAGGGCATGATGTGTTGTCGCCCTGAAAACCACATGCCGATTCTTCGAGAAAACCGAGCTGATGCGTTTTAAAATTGTCCAACAAATGTTTAATGGAAAACCCTTTGTGTGATTACTATGAAAATCGTAAAAACAAAGTCCCGTAGACACCGAATTTTTCACCAAGGTCTTACATTAATGCCATAAAACAATACCAATTTTCGCGTTGGGACTCGAGGTACTTCAAAAGCTTGGTATTCTCGCGGCACACTGTTGACTTTTTTGCACGGACAGTTTGTGCACACAGCTCGTTGTTGTTTTTCAAAAAAAGTCGGCAGCAATGCCCGTAAGAATGATTTTTTTCTCGATATTATTTCCGCAAAGAATCGCCGATGCGCGTTTATACGTCAGACATACTCGATTAGAAACAACGAGTTGCCGGCTTAACTCTGTGAGCAGGATGACGTTTTGGAGGATTCAGTGCTGTAATAGCCAAATGTATTAACCTATTTAAACTGCTTTGAGTAGGTCAAAGTTCTAAAACTCAGTCGCCTGGTATTTTCTGAAATTAATTACAGATGATATGTGTTGATACTTTGGAATGATATTAATTCTACAACATAATATTATAGTTTCGAATCTATTAATTCCGTACTAATATGCACATGTGCATTTGGTGCGTGTGTGTGTGTGTGTGTGTGTGTTTGTTTTATTTTAATAATGCCAACAGACTACTTGGTTTCATTCAATATAACTTTACTGACGAGGAAAAGCACCGATAAAATGTCGTGTTAAATTTTATTACATACAAACTGAAGTTAATCAAAAACAATATTGGTTTTGCTTTGAAATTCGAATTAAATTTGTCGACTGTAATTTTATGATATTATTAATTAAAGTCATTCAACTCAAACACACAATTTGAATGGATTGCTTACTTATACAGAGAAAAGTTCAGTGTTTAGTTTACTTTAAGACATTGATAACATTATTACAACATTCGTGATATTGTTGTGATGGGCCGAACATCCTATCTTTACCGGATACGCCCGTAATTAGCGTATTACTCATCTATGTGCATTTATAATGAACTTAAACGAAATGAACGGATTATATAATGTTTTAGTTACAGGAAGTACA
Source organism: Therioaphis trifolii (assembly GCA_027580255.1). Lineage (NCBI taxonomy): Eukaryota > Metazoa > Arthropoda > Insecta > Hemiptera > Aphididae > Therioaphis > Therioaphis trifolii. Next base: position 27,237,120 of record CM050406.1, read on the forward strand.
TACCATATGACTTTATATGAGCGTCTTGTGGTTTTCGAAACCGAAATTTATCAAATCGGTCATCTAATTGATAGTTTGTTTAAAATAGATGTTTTTAAAAACGATTTTCGGTATTATTGGATCGATAACTCAACAGTCAACTTTTGGATTAGGAGTGTTTTTGTTAGATATTTTCTATGATTTATTTACACTATGTAGATATTTTCATACGATAATTAATTAACACTGATTAAAATAGAGAAAAATAAACTTATTCGTTGGTTCAATCAAATCAAATCGCAAAAAATTAATCTCACGGAAACGAATAATGGATTTTGGAAATTTATCGTACCGCGAGCGAGCTTTTTCAAAATGTTTTGCTACGTTCGTTTAAATTCAAACTATTCAGTATTTTGTTATAAATTAACGCATATAAATTACGATAATCTCCTTGTGAACCCCTAAAATTAAATAATTAATAAAACAGCAATTATCACTAAATAAACATCCGACACAATACATTTACATAATATGTACGGCATCCATTGAATATTAAAGTTTAGTTTGTTGAGTCACGTAATCCACAATAGCGGTTAACACAATTAATTTTGTCAATAATTAGACAGCTTTTATATTGTTGAATTTGAGTAAGTATTACATGAGTTTTCGTTGAATTATATTTTAATAATACGGACGCATTAATTTTTTATCATTATTATTATTATTACTATTATAATAATAATTATTATTATTATTATAATTATTATTACTATTATTAGTATAATTATTATTATTATACGTTTAATATGAATTCTGTTTAGACTATTTCGAGTATCTTAATTAATACCGAATACTGTGTAATGTTATATACGTGATCGTTCACAAATTTTTATGCTCAGAGTACTTGAGGCTGGTGACTTTTAAATGTAATAAAGTTATGGGATCATAAAAATACACAAGTTTTTCTCTCTCTTTTGTGTATAGTCATAACATTGCATTCAAGCATTGTGTTTTTACGTACAAACAATATCACTGTTACTTCGGAAATATTATGAGATGAATTTGTACAATTGTGACCTTTTCAAACAAAAAGATTACAGCGATAAGTCGGCGGGCGGGAAGGGAGAGGGGCTAACAGGTATCTTTATCGTACAAAACAAAGTATTGTTGAAAAGTTGAACCACTCCAAATAAACTACAAAGTTCGACGTACACGAAAATCGGTACTGAAATTCATTTGACCCGACAAATGCGTATTTTTCCCTCGTATTTTCATACACTTATATAAAACATGGGCCATTCTTTGAGTTCTTAGTAATCTACAAACTTAGTAATCTCATTACGTTGCGTCATACAACGATGAATATGATAGTTTTAGTGATTTAAAATTTTAAAGAGGGCATTATGTTCACGATAAAAAGTAACGACGGTAAAAGCAGTGAACTTGGAACGTCTGAATAAATATATCGCACAATGCGCGGGTCACAATCAAATACGAATAGTCGCTGAAAGTGTGTTTTGATGAATTTCACGTTGAAATTCGAAACAATACGGGAAACGTATAAAAATAGCTTCATGCCTGTTACCCCTATTGCGACTTATGAATATAATTGGAGGCAGGTGTATGGATTATACGTGTTGCCTGCGTTATGATCACGGTAGATCCGATTCAAGGGCGCCCGCAGTCATTATTGTCATTTGGTGCCAATGTATGTAACATAACAACCTTTTTTCTATATCGGAAAACGTCTATTTTTTTTCAGAATAAAGAAAATTATAGTAATCGATGACACATTTTTAATTTTTTTATAATTACAAAATATCAAAAAACTAAAATGGTTTGATTATTGAAAAAACGATAATACCATAGTAATTGGAAAATTTTTAACTACTTGTAAGTTTTAAAATACCCGTATGCGCATAATATTTACATAATATTTACATCACTGACTGATGGAATAAAACAAAACTAGTGAAACGAATGTCACGTCAAACAAGACATATTATCAGGCTTCAACTTTACAATATAAACTATAATACAACTATCGTATGATAAAAAAAATTAAAATTAAAGTTATTCACTATAACACACATTTGTGTCCATTATGTAGTAAGTAAAACGGAGGTTTTTTTATTTCGGTTTTATTCATTTGCCAACACGGTCTCGTTTATCAGACAGAAGTTTTGAAAATTAATTTTTTTATAAAAAAACAATGTGATATTTTTGAAGTAATTTAAATGTATTGTAAACGTATAGGTTTTTTTTTTTTTTAAGTTATGATATACTAAAATAATTAGTAATTGTTTGATCAAAACGTACCTTGTACGTTTATGAACAATGAACATGTCGAACGCATCTAGTATTTCGTACCTTTGAAATGAAAATTGATATACATCGTATCTTGTAGCAAGAACATTTTTCCGGATACCTTTCCTTTTCCTAATTAGGTGTATTGCATGTGTTCACAATAAATAGCTGGAAAAAATGTTATAATATGATTTTATAGTAGTTTAACATTAGATCGCAAACCTCTTTCATTTTTTCTTTTATGGCACGCGGAGTTTTTTTTTCAGTTACAAAAATACTAAAAATAGTCTAAAAAAATTTGAATGTAAAATGTTTTTTTGATACTCGGTGAATACACGTTTGTTCATTTATGTCATGTCGTAAACACGGTCAGGTCGTTATTTTTATCCATCGTTCCAGTGTTCTATGAAATTAAAAAATATTCTTCCGTGGCGACCAATTAACCATTAAAACGCGTTTTACAATTCGGTTTGAAATACGACCGTGTGAAAGTGTGAAAGCTTTGATTTTATTTTTTATTCGACTTGGTTAACATCGATTTTCGTCGCATCATTTTTTTACATATGTACCTTCGTAATTTTTATTTTTTGTTCGTTACATTCAGTAGACGCATAATAATCTGTATAGTCTAATAATTTCCTGAGAGAGAGTGTTCGTTTGTGTGTGTCGGTTAGTACATAATATTAGCTATGACCGTTTTTAAATTTGTGTAGTCATTGTATATTATTACTAACCCCAAAAGGGTTGTTGGAACCGTAGACCTCCCCGCTTGTTGAACCAGTGTGATTATCCGTGATAAAAATTATTCAGAAAGGAATTAATCATCACCGATTTTATTAAATTTAGACCATATAACTAATATAATTACATATCGAACGCAACATTTTCACATTACAAATTATTGAATCGAATAACTAATTTCAATCGTTTAAATTACGAGTAAAGTTGTCAAATTGAAAAGTATTACATACATATTAGTGTTGTTGTCTAATTTAATTTGTTCGAAACATTTTTTTCATAAAATTTTTACCAAAAGTGTTTTTAGGCTTTAACTTGAAAACGTGTTATTTAGCTCATATCCTGTCGATAAGGTTTCAGAAAATATAATAATAACTATTTCAATTATCTTTCAATAGCATAAACAAAATAAATGGAATATTAAGCATAACCACGATTTATAATGTTTACAGGGCGAGTCAGATCTATTTGATAAATGCAATACCTATTTTATATACATAATTTTATCTTTTTTTTTTTTATATATAATTATTACAGTACTACGCTACATCGAAATCGTATTGAATTAATATTTTGATGATCGGAACTTAAATTTTAAAATTAAACTTTAATTTCGCCATTGAAAAAATCAAAATAACTATTTTGTAAACCAGTTTTTTATACAAATTATGGTATAAAAATATCTTTTTAATGTTTGGTTGTTAATTTAATATGATTCCTCAAACATTTTAAAAATCCTAAATTAATAATGAAAATTATAGTAAAAATTACTGTATCTTCAATCAAGATTAATTCAGTGATTTTGATTAATCTTTACGCGGTTGATAATAATTAATATAAATTTGAATTACTTAATTATAATAGGACAATATCTACAGGCAATAACAAAAATCTTAGAAGAAATTATATTTCGATTAGTCATTTAATCGTGATGTCAAAAATATGAGATAAAATTATATAAATTACAATGTTATTCTTAAATTCTTCAAATTTTAAAATGTCATTGCAAAACCATCATAAGGTTCTTTGTTTCACTTAGAATGTAAAATTTTTAAATTTGAGTTCAAAAATAAGAAAAATCTTTAAATGTTCTTCGATTATAGCGTACGATTCAAGTATTTATTATTTTTTTTAAAGTTGAAAATAATGAACAGAAAAAAAAATGTAATGCATTTGCCAAATAGATTGACCCACCCTGTCCTGTTTAGTGAAGATAATATTATTGTATTCATACGACTATTTTAATAATGCTCATTATTATAATTTATGGTTGATGATGACATCGAATTAAATCCAGCTTTATATGACTTCATTTTATGATAATATGTTGAAGTAGACTCTTGATTTTAAACTGAAAGAATCTCAAATATTGTATCAAATTGGGCACATCCCATAGTATTATATAAATAAATAAATAAATTCACTAATAAAATAATAAATTGTATTAAGTTATTAATATTATGACATTTAAAAAGAATCTCGATGACATTTTAAGAACGGTCTATGGGAATTCAAATAAAAATGATAGCACTATCGATGACCAAGAAATTATCGTAATTAAATGGAAAACTATACGGGTAAAAGTCGAAACTTGATAATGTTGTTCAAAGTTTAAGGTATTGATTTACCAGTTACAATGTTTTAAGGGATATGGTGGTGAAAGGATGTATAGTAGATTAATAAGATATGATCTGGCGTTGCATTTTAAATGGATGGGATCTAAGGTAGTGTGTTCGAATTGGATAAATCAAAAATAATACTATAAAGATAATCTCGGTTAGTATTTTGTGTTTCTATTCGCGATCGCTGATCAAAATTTATGATTATGGATTATACTCAAACATTATGTTTAGTAAAAAATGCTAATTTAAATTCAAATTCATCGGGAATAAACGTAGCATCTTCGTGTTCGTGATAATTTAATCATGACATTGTATTGGAATCAGTTTTCTTATTCACGGAGAAATGATTTGAAGCAGCAATTAGGTCATGCTCATCGCTATTTAATAATTGCAAGACGCCTCGTTTTAATTTTAATACCAACTCATTGAAATCAAATCAAAGGAATGCACTTTTTTTTTTTTTTTTTACTGTGAATGTAATATAATTTTATTTTTACTTTTTTAAAACATTATTTAAACATTTTTACGGCATCATATCTAATGATTTAGGGTATACATAAATTAAAATAAAATAAATAAAGCAATAAACAAATAAAAAAATTAATTTTTTTAATATGTACTCACTGTGATAATAGTATTCTGAAGCGTTCAAACGGAATCAACTCTCGAGTTTTTAGATGCTGCTACTGTTTCCTATAATCATCAAAGAATTCTTTCCGCAAAAGGCGTGGGTGAATTTTTCTCTTTCGATTTTATGGCAAAACACATGGCCATAAAAAACGGCGATGATATCCAATCACAATTTATTGATTTTATTATTTTTTATTTTAACTGTAAATGTCGACAAATTTCTTAAGTATACAATTATTGTATTTTAATTAATTTTAAAACATCCATTTAAAAAAAAAACCGTAACAAAAATAGGTATGGGCTTTTTTTTTCTCGCAGGCCCATTGTATACTATCATACCTCATACAATATTATATCAAAAACTTAGTGTTCAGGTGCAAATCACTAGATAAAATATTATTTTAAAAATGTAATCAGCCGTAATCAATATTGATTTCCGTGATTATATTATATTTAAACGCGAAAATGTACCCTACATTAATTTGTTAATTAATCACTATCAACTAAATGATTGAATATTCATTTTGGAATTTTTATAATTTCATTTTTCATAAACATTGTTTTGGGCCATTAAGGGTGTGTTTACGTACTTGATTAAGAAATATTGTCTTGGCCCGCTTCCCGTGAACGGTAATAAAATATTATCTGGTAGATATTAATATACTCCGATGAACATTACTGTGTATCGAATATTAACTGAAACATAATAGGGGTCAATTTTTGGAATCTCGATCGCGTTCAAGAACACTGTTCCCATCATCATTTGTATGAAATAATTTGCCTTCGAACGTCGTTATGGTATTTATACGATTTTTATGCTACCTACATATTTCGTGATAAGTGTTGAGTGGAACAACTATAGTATTTCGGCGGTGGTAAATAAAATCAAAAAAAAAAAAATCAATTTTTTGTTTTTATATAATACAATATATCGGTGCGATATTGGTGTATTTTCGTACGGTGAAACGATTGTTGTTGAATAATGTCGTTTCGGTCTTCTTTCAAATACAGCGTTGATTCGTTTAACAATTAAATACCGTCTGATGCAGTGATCGAAACGAATTAATCACTAAACGAACACTGTGTATTTTAAGCGATAAAGATCTGCATAATGATACATTCAACTCGTTATCGTTTAACCGCGCGCGGAGCAGCAACACTCGCTGTTCGTGATTTTATTCGTGGGGAATTTAGAAAAATAAATCGCATTGTGTCTACCGTCAGTCTGCGTTTCGAAATATGGAAACGGGCGCCGACCGTTTTTCTCTTATTAAAACAATATATTATCATGACCGATCGGCGGTTTTAATTATTCATCGAGATGCACGTTTATAATAATTTCAAACCAATAACAACAATGGAGATGGAAAGTTTAATTAATAATGCAATCTGATCGACCGCGCAGAAGAAATACGTACAAAATAATCATAGTCAATGCGTTTTGAATCCAATTTCAAACCGACGACGACGACGGAGTAACTGACAAAGCTTTTTTATTGTATATTTTTTATTTATTTTTTTTTTTTTTTAGTTGTCGTCAGCGATCTTTTTGACGTCGGATAACCATCGTCGGCCTTGTACCAGGTAGATTATTTGATATCATCCACTCACGACGAGTTTATTCAATAGACGTTCGCATGCTTTTTGATCTTTTAACGAAACGCCATTAAACATTTAATTGGGTAAATATTTAATTTTCGCTACGACCGTGGTTATTGCGTTTGCAGGAGTAGCTGCAGGAGAAAAAAAAATATTTCTCCGGAGAATACACGGTGTACACGATTAACAATAATATCGCGTTAATATTCGGTATTATTATTCCGTCGTCCTTTGGCGAAACGCACGAAAACGAGTTGAAATGGGTCGTGATAAATGCTATAAAATTAATATCGATTTTCGTTCAGTTTATTTGATTTTTTTTCTATTTACATCTGTTCTGTCTTCGAGCGAATAAGAATTTTCGTGGAAAAATTTAACGACCCAGCATTTCGTTTATGGTTTTTTTTTCTGTCTGCGAGAAACAAGGTTAAGAAAATTAAATAAATTTAATCCGTGTGCAAACGGATAAAAAAAATACTGATCGAACATTGCGCGTTGCACGTCTCATTCGATGTAATATTTCAACACACGGGGTGAATTAAAAAAAAGTGTTAAATTTACGAAAAAACATAAATACAATCGAAACAATCGATTTAGTGCACTCTGAGTACGTGTAGACGAGCCGTCATTTTTGTCGTGAAAACGCGGCAAAGAAAAACCCGAGTGAATAAATGTTGGTGTATGACGCACTGGTGTTATGGTCGGAAGTATTTTGATTTGATTTCTATGACAATAATTTTCCTGATACTCTTGTTATTATCTAGCTGCTAGATATCACCACAAACATAGATGGGTCACACGGATCCTATTAAAAAAAAAAAAAAAATCATCAATACATCTGTGTTATTTGTGATATCAATAAATATTTTTTTACCGTTTCGTTAGTTTTGTTTTATCATATTATTTTTGCGTTATTTAATTTTTTTTACTATTCTGAACTTAAAAACAGAAGGCAATATAAAGCTTATAAGTATCTTACTCACAGCTGGTAATTCTGTGGAAAAATGATCGAAAATAACTTTTATAATATTATCGAACAAAATGCCATTGTGTTACCTATGTAATTTCGTCCGTGTTTTGATTTACGTGTACCTACTCGAATTTTTAACTGTATTTTTTTCCTCTCGCAACAGTGGTATCTCATTACAAACGCACGATACGCAAGAGTAAAATGTTTAGGTTTAAATGTCGTTTAAAAGCATTGACAATTACCTCTCGCATTTTTATTGGTCATAATTTCTGTTTTATCATTAATAAAATATTATAAGTGATCTAAATTCGTTGTTCAGAATTTTCATAGGTCTTTAAATGTATTTAAGAACAAAAAATGCGATGATTAAACAATTAGTAAAAATACAAGTTTTAAATATTTAAAAAAAATTAAGTTTTTATAAAATAAGTTATTCCGTTTTACTTGACCCTCAGAGTAAAATCATATAGTAGGTGCATAATTAAAAAAAAAAAAAAATGATTTATATTTTGAGAATTAGCAAATCATCATTTTTTTAATGTGATTTCTAAGTATGTAATCTAAATTTTGATTGAGCGAAATCAATTAAAAAAAAAAAAAAAATTGTAAATTAATAAAAATGGTTCGTTATATAAAGTTGGTCACCTCTACGCGCAACACATTAAATAAAATTGTAAGTTATAACTTATAACTATTACGGATACGGGTGAAAATTCGCGTTATCATCGTTTTTATCGGGTATTATTTTATTTTCGGTTTTGTTTTGAACCAGTGTCGTCAGAGAAATCATGACGCGTTCAGAACAAAAGAGGTTGGAGGGTAAGTAGGGTGCCGCCGTCGATCGATCACGGTTATCAAATGTTAGAAGATCACCACCATATTATGTTTTCAATTAAATTTCTCATTCGTCATTGCGTCACACGATCGGATTGTGAAATCGATAATGTTTTCGCCTGAAAATCGGGAAAAGTCATGCGAGTCACGTCGAATTCAATAAAAAATAAAAAAAAAAAAAAAACAATAATAAATAATAAATAAAAATATTAAAAAATATTCTTAAAAAACACAACAGCCCCGGGGAGTGGTGACCCGTGCGCCACGAGAAGAGGGCCACCGCGTGTACGGCGCAGGCATAACGACGACGTATATCGCAAACTATTTTCTAATATCATAATGAAACGCCGAAATGCCATTAGATCACGCTATACAATACGCCTGCGTTACGGTGTGTTTTATGATATCGTGTTACCCACCGCCCCGTCGTGTGCACCGCGAACGACACGTAACTACATTACGCCCGCGAATTCATTAAAATTCCTTCGCGACGCCCGCACGAAGATTCTCACACCGCCCGCAGGTCGTTCTGGACTATTTCAGGTGACGATGAAATTACTGTGAATAGCTCACGGACCCATCCGGGGAGGCATATCCCGCGAATCGTTATCGTCCCAAGGTCGTTTAAAACGATTTTATCATAAGTAAATAGCCCAACATAACTTTTACTGTCTATTTTGTGTATACATTTTTCAAATTTTTCGATTTTCTTAAACGTAACACCATAATTGATCATTCAGATATACAGTAGAAGCCGCTTATTAGAAACACGGATAATTGATACAATCGCGTTATTGAAACAAAAAGTTCCGGGAAGGACCGACCGTACATTAGAACATTGAAAATAAATCGGATTATGGAAACATCACATCGGTTATTTGAAACAAATTTAGGCACATTTTAGAAGCTTTCAAGCAATTTTAGAAGATCTAAATGTCCTCAGAAGTGTCTCGTCCAGCATCGTGTGGATGAAATAGGTTTTGAACAGCAATACTCGTATGAAAATATGGTCATGGAGTTACTCGACGCAAAAAAAAAAAATGAACTAATATAGATAAAAATTTTAAATTATATAGTAAAATATATACATTTGAACATACTTTTTTAAATTATACAGTATACTTGCATAGATAAATATACATAAACACATATATTTTACGCGTATTCTCATTTTTTTTTTCATAGTACAAACCAAACCAATCGCTTATTAGAAACAATCGGTTTAATGACACATTTTACCTTGGTCCCAAAGTGTTTCTAATAAGCGGCTTCTAGAATTAATTAAAATTGATATTTATCATTTTCAATGATGGAAAGATTTAACAAAATCACTTAAACTTCATAAAACGTACAACGCTTTAATAGTTAAATTCACATTTTCTAAAATTCAAAAAATGCATAATGTATTAATGAACAAACTTTAACAATATTTTTCAATACCATAATTTTTCTAAGAATTCGGTTCGAAAAATAGCTATTTTTTTTTTTTTTTTATGGTAAAGTTAAACTATAGATTTTAAAATTTGAGTTCTAAAAATCAAAACAAATAAAAAATGATGAATAAAAAAAAAATGTATTGAATTTGTAAAATAGATCTGACTCATCCGATATACATGAAATAACAACGTGAAATATCACCACATAATAACAATTATATGAACAAATAACAAGTGTTTATTCAAAATACTTTTTCTTGTTTTTTAAAATTGAACACTCGAATTTTATTTAGACCGGACGTCTACCGCATATGAAGAAAACGAAACACCGTCGAATCCCTCCCGAGCAGACACGACCGTCGTTTTTGGTACGAGTATAATACACGTATAATAGGCCCAGGCTCAACGCGCCACACGTATTCCGCACTCAACCGAATGTTTTAACGACGCTGTTTAATCGTCGACGAAAAATACTCAAGTGACCTCACTACTCACTGTGAACATTGTGCACGAATAACAAACGTGTCTCCCGAACTCGTTTTACGTTTCGGCTGATTGTTTTTTCCACGCAGAACAGACTACAAACTTTAATGCTGTGGACATCATTGGTTTTCCACAGAGCAAATACACCGATAATACACGCCCCGACTTTTACCGACCGGTTTTATGAAAAAAAAAAAAAAAAATTCAATTTTAGTAGAAGAAAAAAAAAGACAACGTTTGATGTTAATTTGTAATTACATATATGTCGAGTGATATGCACTTTGTGCACAATGTTATGAATAAGGTTAGGATTTTTTCAGGCACTAAAAAAGCGATAAATAATGTGTTTGCACTTTTGTATTTAAAAATATTAATAAACATGCACGAAGAGATTTAAAAAATATGCGTTAAACATGTTTTACAGTTTTATTGATTAATGGGAATGGGAGAAGGTGTTTAAAAAAATATATGAATATTTTAACATATAATTACAATTACAAGAATACTTACAAATCCGGAGTCGGTAAATTGCGTTTCTATAAGTACGGTCATGGTCATATACTATGAGAATTGCGGCCCAACGTTGCAGTCGTTGCACAGATATTTGTTTTTGTCCGTCTTACAAGTGCGTACATCGAAAAATGTACGCTCGGCCGATCACGTTCATCACCGTTAGTTGAAAAATTTGAGTAAATTTACCTCTTGTGCAATTTAAAGCTAAGATTATTATCAAGGGTATGTCATAGGCTATTTTATTATATTTTAATTTTAAAGCGAGTTATAAGTTTTTAAGATGTACAAGTAATTTACAATTACTACTCGTGTGTTAAGTATTGCCAAAACATGGTTTGACAAATGACAATGACCTCCTGGAACTTAATTTAACAAAAACTTGCTTTATAAACTTTAGTATAAATAAATCGTCACCCATTGGTAATAATTATCTTAAGCCTCATAAAAAAAAAAAAACTGTAACGAATTTAGTATAAATACAGTGATTGCTATTAATAATGACAGTAGATGTAATTGCACTACTATATTTTATCCAGTTCAAAAAGTAAAATATTTAGGTGATAGATGCTAATCTAAAATGGCAAAATCATATTATCAATACAACTAGAAAGATCAGATTATATTATAAATTTAAAACTCTTAGCAACATACTTTCACCCACCACAATGAGACCTACCTACTTATATTTCAAATAATTATAAATATTATAATGTTATAAAGCATAGGTATATTAATAATCAACACAACAAATTGTTAACAATGAGTTTTTATTTCTTCATTACACTTGTATGAATACAATTATCAGGAATCATAGATAGATTAGCCGTCTCCTTCAAATATAGTTTATAACTACCTCCTGGTTTTAAGCCATAGTCAGACTGTACAAAGTGTTCACTACAAATACAACTATTTTTGGTAGGAACAAACCCTTTCCGACGTATAGCAGTAATCCACAGTTGATTCCTTTCTGGATTTTTTAATGGAAATCTAATGGGAACAATCTTATTATAGTTATTACATGCCTAACTAATAATAAGTTTACATAAGATATAACAATGTATAACTTACGAAAAAAAAATGAACTTTGCTTCCTTTCAGTCTCCTATTGACACAACCAGACACAGAACAAGAAACCACCATGATGTTGAATTACTTGAATTGCACTTTATAGTTTATAAATTATAATCGAACAATTTTGTTTCAATCCGAATCTATATAAAAAGATAACTGATATATAAAACAAAATTTTCATATTATATCTTTGGTTTCAATCACAGAAAAATTATATTTCATGGAATAATATAAAATGTCATGGATTAATCAATCATATTTTGCCCTGTTCGCAGCAACTGTGGTTGCTCTACAGTTTACAGTATTTCTTTTCAGTCTAATAAAAATGGACGTTATGAAAAGTGAAAGAAATTAAACGTTGAAAATAGTCGATGGTTTCAAATTTCGTTTTCATAAATTTCTAAACAATGATATTCAACGTTGGTGTTGCACAGTTAAACCGTGTACGTATTTTTTGAAATTTGATGATAATAATATTTGTATAGATAGTTTTAAGTCTGTTATAGTTATAGTCCTAAGTCTGAAAAATGGGAAGGAAAATATTGGTTTTGTGGAAAAAAGGCTTAGACGTAGGTAATTTACATATTAATAAGAAATAGTAAGATAGGCATATGTACAAAAATATAACCGGGCCGCAATTTACGTATATATAAAATATACCTGGGCCGCAATTTACGTAGGTATAAAATATACCCGGGCCGCAATTTACATAAAAAATTTGAAAAGGGACGCAATTTACAGAGACCCTACAAATCAATCAAATTTATATTGCTTCAAACTAAAAATAGTTTGTTTGAAATATTCCACTATTTGCATGCACTTGTTTGATGCTGAAAAATTCTATAATCTATTATGAATAAATGTGTTACAAATGTCTTTATATAAATACAAAATAAATAAATAATAGCTTCTGTTTCAAGTGATAATTGTATAGGATGTACATAAAATACAGATATTAGATACACATACTTAGATTCGATATTAGTTAATAACGTTATTACGATCATTATTATTCTTGTGTAATAAACTGAAAATCCATGATGCTAAATACCAAAAAATTATGAGACTAACAATTTTGATATTTGGAATGGTACATCCTAAAACAAATTTGCATCATATATAAGAGTGACAAAACATTATCTTATTTAAGACATACAAATCAAAATAAGAAAAATATTGATTAGTTACAAAAATAAATGTAGTCCGATGTAATTAAAACGGATTAAACTATTGTTTACTACAAATTAGCGATTCCTTCGAACATGCTTCCTCACTTTATTATATTTATCAGAGAAAGAGAGAGAGAGAGAGAGAAAAAAAATGAAAACAGTAAAAATCGTACACAGTCAAAAGTTTTTGTTGTATATCACGTGTGTGTGTGTGTGTGCGTGTGTGTGTGTGTGTGTGTGTGTGATAATTTTCGTGTTTTTCCAGTTGTCATTTTGCGCGTACTCACATCACTCAAGCCCGGTATGTAAAAACGTGTGTGTGTGTGTGTGTGTGTGTGTGTGTGTATGTGTGTGTGTGTGTGTGTGTGTGTGTGTGTGTGTCTGTGTGTGTGTATATGTGTTTGTAACCGTGGTATGTCGACAAACACGACAACACGTACAACGCTCGTACGTTACGACTGCGTTGTATTCCATACACATATTATAACAATGCTTTAATGGAGTTTTGCTCGGAAAACTTAACGTTTTTTCGTTCCGTGGCGCCGCCATACGACGCGTCGTGGCGCGTACGATAGGTACGTACACGGGTTGATCGTGTGCACGCGTTTATGCGTTTCCGTCGTGCTCTCCGTCGGTCGCGAGCCTCGTCCCTCTGCCCTCTGCCCGCCGCGACGCGACCGTTTCCGTCTCTGGATATGATGAATGTACTCGGCGCCGTCGTGACGTCTCTCGAGCCGACGGATCGTGTACCGCCGCACCGTCACCGTGCCGTGGTCGGGACCGTTCTCCGGGCGTATCGACGAGACTCGCAGACGACGGGGAAAACGAAAACGATACGGTGGCGTATTATTCGTCTCACGTTCGGCGAAACGCGCGGGACGACGACAGGGCCCGCGCGCGCCAGACGACCCTCGTCGTTTTCACATAATCGGCAAAAAATCACCTCCGTGCGGTTATTTCGCCTTTGTCGTTTCGTTTTGTTTTTTCTTTTTTTTCACCTCCTCTCGGCGCGCGCGCTTGTTTTTCGTACTTTCTTATTTAACTTTTCTTTTTCTTTGTTTTTTTTTTTGTACACACGTCGAGTTTCGCTTTCCTTCCTCTCTCTCCTGCCCAAAACCGAACCCGCCCCCGCCCGCCCACCCGTCCGTCCGTCCTCGTCATTTACCACGCCGACGAAAACCGTGAACCAGTTGGAGCATTATTTTTTATTTATTTTTTTTTCGTTTTTCCCATTCGCCCCCCTCTATTTCGGCCACGTGTGACGGCCGTCCGAGCTTAGGCCGTTCCGCGCCGGCACTGTGTGCGATCGTATAGTCTCCCTGCCCACCTCCCCGTCCGGTAATGTTCGCAAAAGTTTCGCGCACGAGCTATTAGGACTCGGCGAGAACGGAGCTCGAGTGTAGTACCCTTACGCCGCCGTTCACGCGCGAGAAGGGGGACAGGGAGGTGCGCGGATGTGACGAAAAAAAAAAGGTTCCTCTTTCTACCCTCTGTCCCCTCTCGACGCGCCGGCCCCGGCGGGGCACACATGACCGGATTTCGCAAATAGTTTACCGGGCGTCTATAATAAATACGTGTGTCGTCGAACGCGCGGAGGTGTCTACGGAGGAGCGCCGCACTTTAAGCAGTCTCCACCGTACGCGGACGCCTCTCCGCCCGGGCGTTTTATTTTTCGGTGCGAATCTGCTTTTCGCGTAACGACGCGACGACAGGACGTAATTTCGACGATACCGGCCTGGACGACGGGGTCCGTTCACTGTGCATCCGGGGCGGAAAAACAAATAAAGGACCACGCAATGTTACGCTGGACCACTGGACCGCCGGGCGCGCTTTGTTACGATTGACGGTCGATCGATGAACAGCGGAAAAACACACGCGTGAGACGAGTGCGATCACACGGTGAAACGACCTATACGGGTTGATCCAAAACAATTTTACCATTGTGATATCTCCCAAAACAATGAATGTAATCGGATTCTGGTTTCTTTTTCATTTTTTTCTAAAACACTGTCTGAGGTTAATATTACAAATAATTCATATTTTTATGTTTGGTTTAATTTACTAAATATATAATAATAATAATGATTTATTGCAAAAATGAAAAATTATAAATTATATGTATATTCTTAAGTTTATACATTGCGCGTCCCCCTTATAAGCTTAGCTTGTGCTGGGGGAGCAGTCTTTATCTAATATTACAATGAGAATGTATTATAATATAGTAAGTACATTAGGCAAAAGATTATACGATAAAATTATAACTTAATATAAAATATATAATAAATGTAAATATAAAACAGAGATAAAATGACAAATATTTTATTACTTATTACTAATATGGGTAAATAAAAGAAAAAATTACATAGTTAAATTGAGACGCGAAACATAACTTTTGAACGATTTAAAACCATAAAACATATTTACATTAATATTTAAATCTTGACATAGTTTTAGACCTTTATATAAAACACTTTTTCGACCAAATACTTTATTGAAAATGGGTATACTTATAACAATATTATTACTATATCTTGTATCATGATGGTGATCTAAGAAGGGAATTAAATGTTTGTGTTTGTAAAGTGAGTAGATAAATTAAAAATCAAATTAGTGTTAGTTGGTAAATATTTTATGTTTCGGTAAAAATTTGAAAAAAAATATGATTTTGAAATTTTCGAAACATCTGAAATCCTCGTGAGACATCCTGTATAAATAGTCCTGAAACGTATAACGTACGACGATAGGCATTCGAGTGTCCAGAATAGTGAAATTCGGGTACGAATTCGTTTGAATTTGGATGGTTTTTTCTTATAATTATTAATTGAAAATTTACTCCCGGGAAATTATACGAGTGCTGCGAATGAGAGTTCATAGTTTTTTTGAAAATTCTCATATCTAATGTGTACTCGTGACAGCTACTATTAGAACACATTTTTTGTGATTTTATTAAAGTGATTAAAAATAAAAGATTTACCATGAGAGAAAAAACTGATTGCGGTCATAAAATCGAGTGTGATTTTGACTAGTACGCACAAATCGATAAGAACTAATGGAGATTTACAACATTAAAATCGTACGTAACGTTTCAATTGTAAATACAATTGTTATCGATCTTCTGGCATTACTATCGAACAAGCACTATGTCTGATTAGCTGTAATTTGTTGTTGTGAAGGAAAAATATCTTTAAATTTCGTACAATAGTTTTGATGATTTAACTACTATACTGTTTCCATTTTCCTTCTTGATAAACTCTCGGTGAAAAATGTGTGATAGAATCGGTTGAATTATAACTACCGTTGTCGAGGTATAATTGAATAATTTGTTTTATTCATCCAGATTTGTTCAACGAACTACAACACGTAATGTTTGATATTAATAAAAAAGGCCGTATCGAAATTCAAGAATTCGTTAAGATGTATCAAAAAAAAAAAAAAAAAATTATGAGCGATATTATATCTTGTTCTGATCGAACAAACTTAGTATCAATCATTATCGTTTGAGCCACAGGCAAAAAACCCATTCGCATAATTTATTCACAATTTCAAATTCGTGTTCTGATAAAGTAAAACGATTAATAATAATAATAATAATAATTATTGTTATTACTTTATTATTGTTATTATTATGTAAAATATTGTCAAACATTTATTAAAAACAACGTATAAATTAAAAACTCTTTCGTTTACTCATCGAATATTCGGTACGAAAATTATTTTCAGCATAACGTTTATTCGAAGCAATAACGTAATTAAATTTGTTATTCTTACAATACAGTATAATGCGTCATGGCGTGTGTACATTGTAAACATCGATGTCGATAATAAAAAAATTGTAAAAAAAAAAAATATATATATCGTGTAAATGGCGTTGTGGATAGGCAATATCGCTACACCGATGTGATGTACTGTAGGATTAACATGACCCCGCAGAAAACATGAAAAACCACAAACCCATGTATATTAAAAGGCACTTCACAAAATAAAAGATAGCGAGATACATTCTATAACTGAGTATGATTACGAAACGAAGAGATTTTTTTTTTGTTTTTTTCAAGAGCCTCAGTACAATACTATTGCTTGTTATTAAGAACCAGATCGATGAGCTTGTAAACAAAATTAATAAACGTAAACTTACTTTCATAACATAACAAACCATAAGTAACGGATTGTTTTTCCGGAATCGTTCGCACAAAAGTCACGTCGTTTATAATATTATTACTAATGGATAGTGATTGATATTAAATATTGATATTATATTCCAGTTGTGTTTTTCGTTGAAATCTAAACTTGACATATTTTTCTAATAATTATGATATAGTTGGTGCAAGTTTGATGCTACCTAATATTTAGGACTTAGATAAAGCATCGGAAAATGAATTTATAACCGGATGGATAACTCCAAAGAGTGTCCTGTCAATATATTTTTGTAAACAACTTTCTGAAATCAAAAAAAAAAAAATGGGTTGTTTAGATTCAAAAAACAAAAATTGTAAGTACTGATAAATTCAGAAATATTAAACATATGCAAAAAATACACGTGGGGTTGGTATTATGTTTGCACGGTTAATAATTGGTTGGAACTTGGGGTTTTTTTCTATCGTGTTAACTTTAAATAGATTAAAAACGACCAAAACAATTCAAAAATACATTCAAAACGTTGTTCTTTTAAAGTCAACAACTTTTCATATCTACTCCTTCAACCAAAAACAATTTTTCGAAACTTTCTTTTCATGCCATCTCCGCCAATCCATCTTATGCTTTTGTTACTTACTCCGGTCAAAATCATACCCGATATTCTTCGAGTATCGAAACACCATTGAACTCCTTCATAGCCGAATTCACTAACATTATTAAACCACTCATTTCCCTTCTTATTTCATCATTAAATGAAACCCAATTATAATTATCTGTACTCATTGTAGTTACGCTATCTCACCATGTAAACTATATATTATGTAATATCAAACTATTTATATTCTGTGTCTCCTATATACCACTTGTACACCTAATCTATATTCATATATATTTATAAATAAGTATTTGTTTTTCTTCTGCTTCCTGCTTATGTATTACTCATATTTGTTTGTGATAATTGTTGAACCAATTACTTTTTGCTACTGTATTAGAAAACGATTAAAAAAAGTCAATAACCAGTAAAAATAAAAAACGAATCTCCAATCAGTTTCGTTATTTGGAAACAATGTACTAGAAACACATATGTAGCTTGGAAAACATAGAGCCAACATTAAAAAAATATAAATGTATGTTAATGCATTGGGACCTGAGGCCTAATTTTAATATATATATATATATATATGTTTTTCAACTCAATTTGTGATAATAATAATAACAATAATAATAATAATACATGTTTATTCGACAACTACGCCGTTCAATTCAATTGGTACTTTAAAATGGTTTGGTTCAAGACAATATGGAGTTCAGTTGTTAATTCATCGCATTGGGTATTTTATTTTATTGATCAACCGTAATATCATTATTATTATTTTCTGAAGTGCTGTGAACGCAAAGCGTTTGTTACGGAACAGTACATATTTTATAACGATCGTAAAATGAAATCACTGAAAACAAGACGCAATACAACTGCACTCGCCGAACCCGTCTCGTCTTTGTTTTGTTTTTCCTCGCTCTCGCGTACCTATTACGATATTATTTGTTCATTGTCAGAGAATCGTCAGAGAATCGCGGCGAACCGTCTGCGATGATTGGTGTAGCGGAGAGCATAGCCGAGAACATTATTTTTTTTTTTTTTTCAAACAGGTAGGTATTTCACGCTGTGGAATAATTAAAATTAATTTCTCTAAAACAGTTTTCACGGTACAGTGGGTGACATCCAAGTGTTACTTAAGACCCTCCAAAAAATTACTGTCGTCATTGCCGGCGAAACCCCGGGTTAGTTGCACTCGCGTCGTCTGGTCTTTTGAGTCTTGACGTAATTAAAACTTTCGCAATTAAAACTTTAAAACAATTTTCCCTTTATGAGGATATTGTCCCGTTGTTTGTTTTCTTTTGCGTATAATACAATTTTTCCTCCGTCCTTCCGTTTATTTTTTCTCCTCCTCACACTTCACTCGCCGCCGCCGCAGTCTAAAGCTACCGGAAAAATCTCGTCACAAGAAAAGATTCTATCAATTATTCGTGCGCCCTCAGGGGTTCCAAAACACTTTGAGCGTGTGTGTTGTTATTGTTGTCCTAAGCGCACCTTGCTTACACACGTCCGCCGTCGTATTCCGCGCGTGATCTTCGTGCCGACGACGAGACCTCGTTTTTACGACAACAACAACAACAAAAGAGTCGCGGGTAGAGGCGGTGATAACTTGAAAAATCGACCGACGTTATTATTTTCTAATTCCACGTGATCAAATATTCGGTTCACAGGCCACGTTTGACCCACCGCGATATTTTTGTCGGTCTTCTTTAAATCTCAACGAGACACAGAACCGACTTTCTCGGTTATTTATAAATTTGTCGTCATACGCACGGATCCGCGGTAACGCAAATTTTCTCTTTAAAATATACTCCGTGAAATAATTATAATTTCACATTTTCATCATAATCGTACAATGAAAAAGACGTTAATTAAACGTAAAGTTGATATTTAATAAAAAATCAATTACACCATTTTTTTTTTTTTTTACTCTAACTGATTTTTATATTTAGAAATATCAAATTTCATAGAAAATTTTTATTTCCATTAATCAATCGTTTTTTAACCGTCTGAATTGATTTGAGTATAATATCAATTAATCTGTGATCTAAAAAAAGGTAAGACCATACGTATTCGATAGTAAAAAAAAAAAAAAAAAAAAAAAAAAATAAAAAAGTTTTTACTCATAAAGCTAGTATTTAAACACGTAGGAAAATGCTTGTTTGGATTAAATTTCAAAAACATATTTATTCTCTTAACACTCCTAGTTCGATCGTCAAGTTATATTAAATAAATACGATTCATTTTTTTAAATTTTTTTTCATGGCACTTTGTGTATCAACTTTTTTTTTTTTTTAATCCGTCCGTAATAATTTGTCTCCTAATCGACACAATCAAAGGACACACGATTCGACGTTGTCCGACGAGCGTTAAATCCGAATACATTATGTGGAAAATACGACGGCGGTCAAACACGCGCGTACGTGATGAATATCCAATTAATAAGCGTATCTATATTGAAAAAAATAAAAATGTTTTTTTTTTTTTAAATATAATTGCTAAACGTGATTTTATTGTAATCGACGCGAACTCTATTACACACACACACAGTACACAATGATATTACGCTAATCGCGATGAATAATTACCCACGGAATTAAACCGTATACCGCCGCCGCCGACGTGATAAATATTTATTTAAAAAAAAAAAACCAAACAAAAAAAAACCGTGTTTGCCGTGACAGTGCCTACACCTGACTGTGGGACAAATCCACACCTTGTTGCGTTTGTACACACGGTCGTAACACCGCGCCACCCCGTCCCGACGACGTGCATTTTTTCGATTCGGACGGCGAGTCGGATTTTTTCTCCGTACCCGACGATTCCACCGATCGGTATCGGCAGATCGTTTATCGGGGGGTTTTTTTTTTTTTTTTTGCTCCAAATTTTCCTCTCTCGTCTTCACGCCTTGAACTCGCGTCGCGTTCGGACGGAGACTCCGCGTAACGAGTGCGATTCGACAAAAAGCCCCTCTCGTGGCCACCTCCACGACGACGTTACGCGGTGTTCGCACGGGGGTGGTTTTCGACGAAACACCCCGCAGAAACGTACGCTTGCGGTGCGCCTTGCAGGAACAACAACAAAACCGTCTCGGGCGCGGCATTCAAATGAATTACATATCATTCGCTCGTCTGACGAATATCAATCAGACAAATTACACGTGTTCTCCTCGCGCCACGGTATTAACGCCGTCTACTTACGTGTGCGTGTGTGTTTGTGTGAAAGGGAGAACACACATTTCTGCAGTGTTCATTATTAAAACTCGACGGAGCGCATTCGCACACACACACACACACACACACACACACACACACACACACACACACACACACAAACACAATACCCGTAGCTAACGTACACGCGCGGCTGCAGGTTCGACGGATCTCCGGGAACGCGGAGAATAGGGGAGTTTCGCGTCGGATGCTGACAGGTCCGTGACGCGCGCGCGCTTCTCACATGGACCAGAAATGTTTTCGCACTCACAACCCTCGCAGCATCATCGTCGTCGTCATCGTTATCGTTTCGCGTCCGGATCACCTACGAAAACGGAGAACGATTGTTGGCCCGGGACGTGTCGGCCGGGGCGCGGGGTAGGGGGTTGAAGGATAAGTAATGGATATGCGAAACCTCACCGTCCGCGCGCGTATCCACACGGACGGATACACAACGACCGAGACGGCGGCGGCGGCGGTGGTGGCGGTGCTCGCAAAACCCGACCGAATCGCATATACATCATGTCACGCGACTATATGTACATATGCGTACAATAATAATCTGCTCGGATTAGTAAAACATTTTTTCCCCCCTCTCTCTCTATCTCTCTCTCTCTCTCTCTGTGTCTCTCTCTCTCCCTATCTCTCTCTCTCCCACACACTCCCTCTATTTCTCTCCGTACTCTACGTCATACGTTGCAGCCTGTGGTCCACATATACCTCCGACGAGCGTGTGTAGAGCGCGCGTTCATCAATCATCGTCGAAAACGTTTTTTTTTTTTTTCATCAAACCGTTTTTTTCGTAATTTTCATTTTTTTTTTTCACCACCTCCGACAAAAGGACGGAGGCGCACACTCGAAAATCTTCTGTCGGTCGTTAAATTATCCGAATGACGACGAGAAACGCGTCGTCGCCTCATCCGTCGCACAATAGTTTTCATTACACGAGACGTTCGCACGAGTACTCTGAAAACCATCACAAACAGTAGTACCACCACTGCGATTTAACACGACCATATCACTCATAAAATTGGTGTCGTCGAAACGAATAATATTGTATTCGCACGATATTTATTACGATATTTGGCCGCCTCGGACGATAATGACTTGCGTATTTATTAGGTTTTTTTTTTCTTTTCCAACATCGTATGCTATGCTTTTCCAAGCCTAAAACGTACATCGATGATAAACGAATCCAATAATATACAAACCCGATTTTTTACCTTGCTTCATTTGTCACGTTGTTCCGTTTAAAGGTAATTTTTGTTAGAGAATATTATTTCAGATACGGTTTATCACAAACAAATAACAAAAACAAGTGCTTAAAAACTTAACAATATTCTTTAGATTAAATATATAGTCGGAATTTAAAACAAAACCTGAATAAAAATACGTGTGTTTATAAACTTAATAATTGTTTAGCACTTTTTTCGTTGTTTTTTACACTATAAACGCATTTTTTTCAGGGCGTTTTCGTAGTTTTTGTTTTTCGCGGTGTCTACCCCCCGAGCCATGAGTATACGACCCCATTCACGCTAAACGCATTACTATTACAATCGTTACGACCATGCGTCCTTCTCTCGCAAGTCACACACGCTGTTGATTGATCACTGTCCCGTGGTCGCGATTGTGATTTATCCAGCCGTCCGGTTTGGTTTTTCGTTTAAAATTCACACCGCGTGCGGACGCCGTGTGAAAAGACGACTCGGTGTGCCGTTTGAATTTTCAGTCGGGTAACGCGCGTGAACGGCTATTACGCCGCGACCGTCCGCGATCGCGCGTCCTCCGGATAGTAATTTCTCAAAAGTGTATTACGAGAATGGTTAGAATAACTCGGATTTCGGGATTTAATTAAAAACGAATAAAAATAAAATTCCGGTCTCCGTTTTCGCGTACAGTTTTCGCTACCGACGAACGGTTTCCGGCGAGAAACCGGGACACGCCTTCGGGGTCGAACCCGTCGGACGTCTGAAATCGGCCCGTCTGAAAAAATCCCGACTGTTTATTTGTATTACAAAATTTTCGTGTTTTTTTTTCAGTTTTTTTGTTTGCTCGTGAAAACGTCACACGTCGTCCGTCCGTTTCGGGAATTTAGAGGACGATCGTACACGCGACCGAGTCCGGGCCGACGGAAAGCGTACCGTCGGGACTCCAAAGTCACCGGACTCGATCGCGCACGCAGAGCCACACGCGTGGAGTAGTGGAAAACGACAAGTCGGACGGTAAATGTTAGGTCGGGCCGGTGTAGACACTATATCCAGTGCGCCACTATAGACGCTACAGGCTCGAAGTCTGATTAACGCGTTTCGAGGCCGGAGGACATGCAAATTATACAATACGGGGAAATAATTGAATCGACGGAAAACGCGTGTTTTACATTTTATTACAAAGGTTTTATTTTCGATTTTCTTTTTTTCTGTTTTTTTTTTTTTTTATAAATTATTATCAACTATGTATAGGTAACAAAATCGAATAATCATTTCCAGACATTAGGTCTCTGCGGTTTTTTTTTTTTTATCATTTTCGAATGGATAGATTAACTTTTTTCTGACCGATTTGTCGTAAGACACCACGAAAACAAGTGCTCAGTATTTTATTTACCGATTATTGATTTATCGTAGACAACAAATACCCACAAAAACATGACTACGATTCGATTTCTTCCGTGTAGTGAAGAAAATTCGAATTTTTTTTAGTTTTCATCATTCACAAATTGAATAGTGTTTCATTCAAATCACAAAGAAAACCTAATTACGTATAAAATATAAAACGCTAAATTGTCTCGAAAATTAGAGGCTAGCCGAAAAATCACCGGGCACTCGTCTGGATCAGGTTCTGTTTAGATTTCAGCCCGTCGTCACCGATTTAGGTTAACTTACTGCGGCGACACGTAAACGCGCCTTGGTCGTCTGCGTAACGATTCTTTTTCTTCTTTCCGCGTCCGTTTCATTAAACACGCAAATTCCCGTCCTTCGTATATCACAGCTCGTGTTTATGACTGTGCGTCGGTAGCTGTACGATCGTCACGGGACCACGTCGCATTACCCGAGCGTTAATCGGACAACACCGTGTTTTCTCGCCCTTTGAGCTCAACATCCGCACACCGTATAGATATGAACTCGTTGGGTATAAAATACATAATTAGTATTTTAAAAAAAGGTCGAAACTCAAAACAGTTTCGAAAAATTTAAATTAAAGGAAATAAAAACGACGATTGGAACTTCACGATTTAACATACAAATCGACTAGGCAACCTTCGTAGTATTTTGAACTTGGAAACACCTAATTGTTATACCATTGTTTTTGGTCGGTAACTGCAACCTCAGCGTACTGTGTTTGGGAATTTTGTTATTCAGAGTATAGGCAAATTTCTCAGCTGTTGAACTTAGGTGTTCGATATGTGATGTTTGAGATGCAGTTGATTTTGTTATTTAATTTGAATGAAATATTAAACAATTTTATCAAAACTTAAGTAAGTACAAATATGAAATTTAATTATTCTTTAGTTAATTTGTTACACACTGAAAAAGCTTTTATTTTTTTATCTTTTTTTAACCTTTTAGAAGAGAGAGTTTTGAATTCTGGATGGAGAAATAAAAGGTTTTACAATTTATTATGTTTATTTTTTATTTTTTTTCTGAAGACACTTTTCGGTTCACTTGACTTTGTTCAAAAACTTCATCCAAAAACTCTCTCGACCGGAAAGCGCACGGAGATGGTACTTTGAGTGTTCATATTATATACCATTTCTCTATTTCAAAATTTTTATTGTTACATACTTTACATACTTTTCAACTTTTGAGCTAAAAATATAAATTTTGAAAGTCACTCGATTTTTAAAGTTTATCGTTAATAACATCATTAATATTCGAGAAAAAATCTGAAAATTGAATATACGGCAATATTCGTATTTTTAACTTTTTTCGTTCAGAACATTTTTCAAACGCTTTTTATAATACGAAATAAAGACCTACCCACAACTAGACAAAACGTAAAAATGTATTAACAGTAAATTTTACTCTGAAAGTATGCTCAGATTCAATACACATTTCACCATTTCTTTTCCGAAGAGCAAAGAATATTCCACGATCCGTCCTTTTTGTTTTCATTTCACTCTAATACGAATAAGTATAACACGGAGACAAAAAATATCCGTATCCACTCGGGCACGCTCATCTGTTTTTTATTTTTTTTTTTTCGGAGGGAGGACTATAGCCCCTCGACGAGATTTGCCTACTTTAACCGCCTGTACTCAGTACCGTCGTCGTCTTCGTCACCGTAGCCGTACCGGCGGTGGACGCACGGAGACGTTGACGCATGGCGTCATTTCCCGGATCGGGTTTATTTAAGTAGTCTAATAAGTGTTCATAATTAAATCATTGAAACGGTTCGAAGGACCACGGCTCGGTCGTCGTCGTCGTCGTCGTCGTCATCGTTCCCCGTCCCCCGGGCCCACGACGAGCGATATTCTGGCACCCGGGGGGAGGGGGAGGCGTGACAGAGCGGTGGCGAGGGTGGGAGGGTGGCCTAGGAAGGCGGCGGGAGAGCGGTGGCGGCGGAAATCGCCCAACTGCCATCGGCAGCGAACGCCAAAATAATGAACCCATTTATACGATCTCCTCGACCTTCCCCCCCCCTGTCGTGTCCAAAACGGTTTTTGAGTTATGCCGCGAAATTTTTGTTTCGTCACATTAATAACCGCTGCGTACAACAATATAAATACACACGATAATATCGCCGCCGCCGGTCTCGTTTACGCCATTAACCGGAAACGTCCGGAAATAGTATACATATATATATATATATATATATATATATATATATATATATATATATATATATATATATATATATATATATATATATATTAAATATAAAAATATATATTTATATATATTTTATATACAAGAGAAATAAGGAGGGAGTGCGAGCGAAAAATTAAAACGCGTTACTGTGCGATTAATCACCGCGAATAATATCGAAGTCGTCGCGCGTATTGTATTTTATAATAATATATATATACATATATATTTCGTATATACTTGACGTATACAGAGAGAAAACCACGACGCCTTTTACGCCTGGAACGTGAATCCCTCACAAGACATCGGGAACAATGGTATGCCGTCGACACTAGGTCCGACTCGATACGGATAAAATATTTTGAATCGGTTTTTTTTTAATTTTATTTTGCTCAAGGCCCCGCACGATTGTTTTATTATTAAATTGATTCGCAACAAAAAAATTGTATTAATAAAAATGTACCATAAAAAACTGTTTTTTCTTTTTTTTTTTTTTACTAATTCGAGGATATCCTTTGATGATACCCATTTTTTTACTCAAACAAGAACCCACATTTCCGCTATGAAAACGCTTTAGGGTAATTTTTCTGTGAATTTTGACGTATCGAACTCGTCATTTTTGAACTATTCCAATTCCAATATTATTAAAAATCTTTCGTATTGATTGCTGGTTTCTTAATTTAATTTATCTCTTTAACATGAAAATTCGCTTGTAAACACTTGTTATAATACTACTGACCACAATGGAAAAAAAAAAGTACCGAGGACAATAATTTTGTCAGGTACTTATGTACCTCTGAGCAACACACGATTATCCGTAATACTAACAGTACATTGTATAATACGTGTACGAAGTTGTATGTTTATAGTAATGACTAAAGACCGGATTCCCGTGCAATCGCATCTTTTTATGGCGTGCTCTAAATTCAATAGAAACAAGATACAAATCTAAATCAAGAGATTAATTTAAAGAAATTTTTATGTTGCACAAAATTGTACGTTACGGTTTTTTTTTTTTTTTTTTTTATATAAAAATGTACTTTTGTACAAATATTTTTGTATTTTTGTATTATTTTTATCGGTGCTATATTATGTTGTTATTCAAAGTATTGCATTTTTATAGCTAACAATATAATTAATAAATTAGATTCAATAAATGGAAATGACGTAGATTTAAAAGAAGATCCTGCTATTATAAGCTGCTTCAAACAATGCCCGATAACAAGTGTCGACGTAGAACGTGTGTTTTCGCAGTTAAACACATATTGAGGGACAGAAGACATAATTTTAAAGAAAAAAACTTGGAAATGTACATGGTTATAAATTTTAATCAAAAATTGTAAATAAATAAATAAATAGTAATAAATATAATTAGTAATAAATGATAATATATAAACAATAGTAGGTACCTATATAATAAACATTTTGTTTTTGCAAGTTTTTGCACATTTTAACATTATAATTGCACATTTTTTTAGATTTTAGATGCACGAAAATCCGGTCTTAAGTAATGACATTTAGTTTCTTTTTTTTCATTCAGCAGTCTAACCGCTAAACAATTTCGTACTCTCTCCTCCAAAAACGGAGGGCCCCTATGCCACCGCCACGATAAGATCGAGGGGCGCGAAAATTCGAATCGATCGCGACACGTGTCGAGTGTTGAATGGGTGAGGGAGGGGGAGGAGCATCACGTCACATTCTCTCGTGAAGTTTCGGGGGTCCACGTTTACGCAGTCAACGGCGTCGTCCGACCGCGACGATTTCTCCGCCGAAACTCTGCGCTCTGTGCGCGAAAATCGTCTGTGCCGAAAATACGCACGATATTTTTGATCACACTCGATCGTCCCGTTCGCGCGGGCGGCGGCGGCGGCGACGACGGCGGTGTCGTACGTCATACGTGCGTGTGGTCGACGCTCGTCGCACGCACGTACGGCTCTGTGTCGGATGACATTCATTCGTGCCGACAAAACTCATTTCCATCGTCCGGACGGGGGGAGGGGGAGGAGCAGGAGGGACGCGAGGTCTGTGTGTGTGTACGCCCGCCCGACCGCCGCCGACGAAACGAGAAAAACAGATCCGAGAGATTACGCCGTGTTATTATAATAATATTACCTACCCGCGCGCGTCTCGTGTCCCCGGCGCGCGCAAAGGACGTGTGCGTGACGTACGATACAACAGGGTGTGCCGAGAACGACGTTTTCGACACGGCCGTCTCGACGCGTCGTCGTCTCGTTCTCGTCACACACCCTCTATACGTTACAGCGATGGCGACGCGGACGAACACAAGTACGCGAACGTATGCGCGGTTATTATAAATACGCGCAGCGTTGGGCGAAATACTTCGAAACGAGTATCCAGACCAGTGGTTCTTAACCGGTGTTCCGCGGAACCCTGGTGCTCCGTGAACTTGGCTAAAGTGTTCTGCCGAAATTTCGAAATTGGCGAAAAAAAATTAAAAAAATCATCGTTAATTAAAATCACTGGGATAATTTAATTTTTGGTTTCATCGTTTTCAATAATATTATATCATTTGCCAATTTTATTATATTATTACATTGACTAAATACGAGGTATGTCATTTTGTATGCCATTTTATTTAAAAAAAAAAATTTAAGTATTGTTTTATTTTACGACCTAGTGCTCCGCAAAAATCTTATAAAATTATAAGTGCTCCGTGGTTCTGAAAAGGTTAAGAACCACTGATCTAGACACTCGATATTAGGATACGTTGATTTTCAGTGTTTAGATATAAGATGATTCGACGGTGACAATCCAAAAGAGCATAAGCGATGTTTTCGAAATTATTCAGGAGAGCTAAAAAAACATTTTTTTTTTACCAATGACTAGATTATTTATCGTAGAATATTTTTGATTGAAAAAAAAATGTAATTAAGAACAAATTTGGATTTTAATCTATTTTAAATGATCGTACAAATATATTTTTGATCAATAATTTATATCAATGGAAAACTGAGTATAATATGGATTTTGGTGCTTATACACTTTTAAATTATCGCCGTCGAATTATTGGATTGTTTTTGAACAAGTGTTTTGACACTCGACATTCGATACCAATAATTTAAGTATTTAAATAATAAATAATCGATACCAAATTCTCGATTTACATGAAAATATTTTTTCATTACTATTGTGTTAGTTGTCATTATCACTTTATCATATAATATGTGTACAATTTTTAAACTATACATATCTACCTACATAATACATAAAAAGGAAAAACCGATTAGTTCAGAAAGTATCCAAACAGTGAAACGCGGGTATAAACTACAAGTAGGTAATACTAAAAGACAAATGATGTGATATCGAATAATTCATAAAAATATTAATAAATAATTTTAACATATTTATTTATTTATTTATCGAAATTAAACGGGCGATCCCAGTTACAATTTAAATGTGGTACAGAAATATTTACATAGATGAGGTATTTGTATACAATAGTTATTTGATTAAATTACTAAGATATAATTTATAAGAAAAAATAGAATTAAATATAAACATATCAATATTGTAATTATTCACATGTTGCATGGATCTAATTAAAGGGGCGTGTTTACCATATGAAGTACGCTGGAATGGCACATAGAATGTATTAGTTTGTCTAGTCGTATGACCAGGGACTAAAAAAGAAATATCGATTTCTTTTTTTTTTTCGTTAATACATTTAATTTAATTTAACTCTATATTTTAATTTAGAAGTGTCATACTATCCAATGGGCAGTGCTATTGAGTAGGACATGTATATTTTAGTGAACCTAATATTATTATAGTATTCCTGAAGATTTTAATCCACATGATCAATACTGAAGTGATTAATATACATTTAAATGTGTGATATATATATCATATTATACACATAAATTTATGGGAAAACAATGTAATCTTTAATTTAGGAAAACAAATGAATATTCTGAAGTACTTGAGGTAATTTTATTGTATCGAGTTTCTTGAGTTGAATAAAATCGTATAAAATACTCAATAAATTGAGTAAAATAGAGTCGAAGTACAAGCTATACTGCTAAACTCTGAATACATATCACGTTTTCGTCGAATTCGCATTCGCTTTTTGAACGATCTCGTGTATAGCCGCCTCTCGGATCGTACCGCTCGTTGAATCGATGTGTTCACGGTTAGTATTGTAATGCGATTTAAACGCTATAATACGCGTAGGTCGCGTCCGTACTACAATTACATACGAATAACAATAACAATAATAATAATAATATTAATCGTTTACCGCTGTAAACCGTAACCGCGTTGTAGTGTGTTCGAAAAACAATTATCGACTTTTGGACGATTTTCATTTTCTTCACATTTTCGCGGAGAAAAATAAATTAAAACGCTCGCGTCAGTTCGTCGTGTTCTCTTTTACGTTTTCACCTATAATAATAAAAAGCGCATATCTTCACGTCGGAGGACGACGAGAATCCTCGCTCTGCCGAACGCGTTTACGTTATTATTATAAAGCACTTTACCCACACACACACACACACACACACACACACACACACACACACACACACACACACACACACACACACACACACACACACACACACACACACACACACACACACACACACCCACGACGAATTACTCGCTCGCGTTCAAGAAGCGACTTTTCCCGCTCGTTTAGTCGACACTCGTAAACCGATTTTTCACCAGCGTACCGACACTCGTCGGAATTACACACGTGCGGTACCGTCGCGAACTCCCTCCCTCACCCGGGGCTACTCCACATAATGACACTATCCTAACGCGATCCACGTGATGCCCACATCCGGTGTTTTGTGCGCTTTTCGGCAGATGGACACGCTCTCGATAAGAAAACGACAAGAGTCATCACCAGGGTTCGGATTTTATAGCACCAAAAAGTACTAAAATATGCGCTAAAATATGACCAAAAAATCCTTAAAATATGCGGTATAATATGCCCTAAAAATTTCAAAAATAACTCCAAAAAAACCAAATTTTTTTGAAATTATCATCTTTTACTGTTGGTTTAAATTTTTATCTTTTGAATTAATACGTATTACCTAGAGAAAAAAGTAAAATCTAAACAATAATGAAATATATTTTATATAATAGTAATTTAATCAATTAACTATTGTAAACAAATACCTTATCTATGTAAATATTTCTGTACCACATTTAAATTGTAACTGGGCTCGCCCGTTTAATTTCAATAAATAAATAAATAAAATAGATTAGAGGGCATAAAATGCATAATATTCGATATTTCCGAGCGTCTTAAAAATAGACTAACATGACGTTTAATTTTGTATACCTGCAACTATAATATTATTTATAAATTAATTATGGAACAAAAATGTGGTAATTTTTGTAATGAATTCGCATCAATGAATAATAATTTTTTCTCGATATAAACGATATTTATGAAAACTACTAAATAAAGCATTATATAAGAAAAATAGTACCAACACTTTGAAAATAGCACTAAAAATCTGAAATGCATCAAATATGCAAAAAATAGCAACATAAAATTTCATATTTAGAGTCTCTGGTGTATAAAACAAATTTATAGCCCACCCAGCTATTTTTATACGCATTCTATAATAATTAGCAAATGCTATAAAATCCGGACCGGGGTCACCACTACTCAACTCCAGTCGGAATGTAACGTTTCCCTGGTTTTGGGCGATACTGATTGTTTCGATGAGATTTTTAACGTGCGTTTTTACAGTCTAATTTTATTTTTGACGATTGCCAAGAAATGTTTTCAAGTGTTTGAGCATTTTGTTTTTTTTTTTTTTTTATAATTTATCTCTGCAGAGAACATACGTATTTTCGTACAAAATATAATATTTTTGTAGTAAAAATGAGCATATTAGTTAAGGTATTTTTAGTAGTTAGAAGATGACAACGGTGCAGTAGATGCACGGTGTGGGTACACATACCTTTGTAATATTTTAGAAATTTCTTTTGAATTTTCCAAGGCTTTTTCGCCTTTTTCTAGGGCATCGTATTCCTACCATAGTCATTACGACATCCAAACGGACTTTTCGCGGAAAACGCGCAATGTTCCCGAAGACCGCTGGTGGAATTTTGCACGCTTTATTCCAGAAGAAACTCTTTTCTTTTCGCCTTTCGACCGTTCCTGTCACAGTTTTTTTGATCGCATGAAAATCCGAGTTGGCCTCGAAGAGACCCGACGGGAATCGCGATTTTCGCCCCTCCCCCTCGACCGACTCCGTGAAAACCACGACACCGGAACGTGCGCGCCTGTAGTCGAGTCGGACGATTCGACGGTTATAATAACGTAGAAATAATAATAATGATAATAATAATAATAATAATAATAACAGTTATAACGATAATAACGACGACAATATTTACGACGTTATACACACACACACACACACACACACACACACACACACACACACACACACACACACACACACACACACACACACAGGATGGCGTTTTCGTCGAATATTAAGGCGGAAAGTGACTTATTGTCGCGGGGATGTTAGAAAACGCCGCGGCGTTTCGGCAGAGTCGTTGACATTTCGGTTTTCGGCGAGGCGCCTCCGGTGACCTATAGACGTCGTCGGTCTCTCGCGGGAGATGTGACATTAAAACTCGTCAGGTGTACGGCCACCCCGTCCGCGCGCGGGCGAGCGTTGCGGCGGTGTGTACGTCGCACGGTATTCGCGGCACGTCGGCCAGACAATAATTGACAGTTACTAACTAATGTCTTTCACGTTCATTGCCGAAGCCGCCGCCAGTGTTTTTGTCGCGAGCGCCCCACGAGTCTCTCTTCTCTCGACTTATTTATTATTTTTTTTTTTCACCTCGCCTCACCTACCGTTTACTCCCCCTTTTCGTCATCCCACCCTGTTTCTAGTCCGTTTCTTGCGCACTCGCGATCCTCCGTACTTTAAATTAAAAAAAAAAATGTAATAAATAATAATAATAATAATAAATAAATGAAAAAATATATATATACATATAATAATATTAATAATAATATTTATTAATTCTCCAACAAACAATACATACAGATTAAATTACAAGTTGAAAATTTTTGTTGGATCACCTCCAAAGCCAAGGCTGTGCTGGAGGTGAGAGTTCATGCAATTATAATATTAAATAATACATCAAGAACATAACATAAATAAATAATATAGATAAATAAGAAATAATAAAGCAATAGTGAAATACAAGATAGTTATTCAAAATTAAATTAATATAAACTATAAACAATTCAGCTCAATCTAAGGTATTTAAACCTAAAGACATAAGTTTTTTTTTAAGTTGTATAAAATTATTAAATTCATGAATGCAAATTTTATATTTATGACAAAAATTAATAAACACAAAATATGGTCCTGATTGACAAAACGTAGTTTTTAATTTAGGCAGGGATAAATTAATATCTTTAACAAATCGTGTGTTATATTTATGTGTGGGAGTCCTGATTGTGTTAATATATTTGAAAACAACCGCAAAAACATGCATAATATGGAGAGACTTTATATTTAAGATTTTACATTCATTATACAATAAGGATGTAGGAAATAGTCTTGGCTTATTGAAGATATATTTTACAAGAAAATTTAATGTTGTATTTAATTTTTTAATATGAGTTTGATAGGCATTACCCCAAAATGCTATACCATAAGACACTATTGATTGCACTAGAGATTTATAAACCATTATTTTAACGTTAACAGTTAAAATGTTTTTCAAACATTTAAATACGTAAAAGAATTTTCGAACTGACTTTATTAACTTATCGATATGGACATTCCATTTTAAGTGTTCATCAAAATGTATACCTAGATATTTTACAGAGGATGTTTTATTTATTATAGGACATACGCAAGTATTTACTTCTCTTTTACAAACTGCAGTGTGTAAAATTAATTTATCAAAGTTTAAGTTATTATTAATATTTTTTATTCTGAAATGAACGAAGTTAGATTTGGAAAAATTAAGTTGTAATGAATTATTATCAAGCCAATTCTTAATTAAATTAATACCTATATTGGCTTCATGTTTTAAATTATTTAGACAAGAGTTATTAACAAGGAAAACCGTGTCATCAGCAAAACACAAAACCTTACCTCCTAAATTTAGGTTAAGCAAACCGTTAATGTATATTATAAAAAGTAGTGGCCCAAGAACAGTTCCTTGGGGTACAGAATAATTAATTAATAAGTCATCACTATAGACGTCATTAATTTTAACCTTTTGGTATCTATTACTAATAAATGATTCCAATAGTTTTAATGGAACTCCTCTTATTCCACAATATTCAAGTTTTTTTATCAATAAATTATGATCTACAGAATCAAAAGCTTTTTTCAAGTCTAAAAATATACCAACAACATGCTTTTTTAGATCAAGATTTTCATATATAAATTTAGTAGCACAATATAGAGCATCATTTGTAGATAAATTATTCCTGAAACCAAATTGATTATTATTAAAAAATTTATGTTCATTTAGGAAGTTAACAAGTCTGGTTTTAATACATTTTTCTAGAAGCTTAGCGATAGTCAAAGTAAGAGTGATTGGTCTATAATTATTACAACTTCTTATATCTTCTGATTTATACAGCGGAATAACTATTGATTTTTTAAAGCTAGATGGAAATTCACCTGTTGAGAAGCATTTATTGAAGATAATAGATAAAGGTAATGATATATTAATTGATGTCTTTTTCAAAATAATATTAGATAACAAACCTTCATCATAAGATGAGAAATCTTTACATTTCATAATCATACTACTTATTTCCATAGGGTCAATAGGGCTTAGAAAAATGGATTTTTCAATATGGCATTTATGGTTAAGTAACTCAAATGTTTTGTATTCAAAACCATCCTCTCTAATTTTTGAAGCTATATTGCTTCCAACATTAACAAAAAATGAATTAAAAATATTAGCAATATCTTTTGAGTTATTGATAATCTTACCAGACTCATGGTTGATTTCTTTAATGATAATTTGTTTATTAACTTTAGTATAAGATGCTGTTTTTATAAGATCCCACACTTTTTTAATATTATTCCCAGATAATTCTATTTGTGTTTTATAGTATGCATTTCTAGCAATTTTTATTAAGTTATTTAGCATGTTTCTATAAATGATATAACATTTTTTATAATGAGTATTAAAAGGTTGACGCCTCAATTTATTATACATTTTTTCTCTTACTCTAATAGATGTAATAAGACCTAGTGAAATCCATGGTTTTAATTTTTTATTTTTATTATTATTACTTCTTTTAGTATGTTTATAAGAATTTGTAGATGCTAAGATTAATTCATTGATTTTATTATTAAAAATATCAATAGAAACATCAACATTTTTATTATTTAGTAGGATATTCCAATCTTCAATCCTAATCAACATATTCAGATGTTTAAAATCAATTGTTTTAAATTCAGTAATTAAATTATTGTTAGGCATAGTTTTTTGAATATTCAAATCGTTAATATTAATATTTAATATTAAACTAAAATGGTCAGTAATGCTACTACGTAACACATAAGATGATACTTCTTTAATATTAACATTTTTTAAAAATAAGTGATCAATACATGTATTAGAATGACTACTGATTCTGGTAGGCTTATTACAGGCAGAATAAAAATTATTGCTGTATAAGATATTCAAATAATTAACAGTTTCAATATTATTTGATAATATATCAATATTAATATCACCACACAAGATTTGATTAACATTTGGACTGAATTGTGATAAATAATCATTCAGGGAAAACAAAAAATCGTCACATATATATTTATATAATATAAATACTCGTCACCGCTTTTTCGTTTTTGCCGTCTCCTCGGTCCGCGGCATTTTGAAAACGCGCGCAAACACGTGTGCATAATAATAATAATAATATTATTATTATTATTAAATGTATTATTATTATTATATACGCCGCCGAGCGGATACATACCATCTGTATATAGTACCGGAAAACTGTGTATTTTTTCCTTTTCCATCTTCTCTAGCCGTTAACCTCTTTTTCCCTGGTTTTTTCGTGTCGAAACGTTTCTCCTGCCGAGGGTTTATTGAATTCCAACTGCTATTCTACGTCGACTCTAGCGACGAGACGTGGAATAATCGTAGACATTATAGTTTAAAGACGTTACTTTGTAAAAAATTTACATATTATTATATTATATGACTGATAGTTTTCAAAAAAAAAAAAAAAACAAAAAGTCTTTCCCTGAATAAGATAGCGGTATTCGTTCAAACGGTACCTCGTGTGCGGGCGAGAAGAGGAGTGTTTCTACAATATCAGTCGACGTCGTCAATAGACAATTTGCGTTCGACGTGATCAGTAATTGATTTAGAGTTTGTTCGTGGCATTACCTAATTATAAAAATACAACTGTGCCCCGTGTTTATTTAAATCACAGAGTTGTCGATGTGCACGCTCAGACGTTGCATTATTAAACTAAACATCAATGAGGTTCGATTTACCGCTTCATTTCAATCCGATCGCACAAGTTCTGTGGACAAACATAGTCGAGTAATAAATTATGTCGAGTGTATAAGTACAATATACGAATTCAAATCCGATTGAATATTTAAACGATATGTGATTACCGCGTTTCCGTTTGGTGATTTACATATGACTAATTAGTTATTTAATATGTAACTAATTAGTTATTTAATATATAACTAATTTGCTATTTAAAATACTACTAATTTGTCATTCATTTCATTTTCACAGATTTATTTACGTTTAACTTGGGACGTGTAGAAAATAACATAGGTATAAGAAACAGTAGGTTCTCATTGGTCAGTTTCGCCATTCGTTGCAGCAATAATTCGAATGAATAGTCGCAGTGACTACACAGAAAGGGAGGGAGTGCCAGAAATAGAAATTCGGAACTCTTAAATGTATCAATGACATTAAGGCGGGTGCATCGGCTCCTCCATTAATAAGTTTAGAAAGAAAACATTAGATTACCCAGTTTGCGCCCATCACATACGATGGACAAACTGAGACGCTTCAGCGCTAATTCATACGCTTGATGTACACATTCATCGCGCGATATGAAAACCACGAATTTCAGAAATTCGCGTCGAGTCCTTTTCCAGTTTACATCTACTATACAGTTAAATTTACTTTTTTTTTTTTTTAATGAACTATTGATAAAATTATATTATAACAGATCTTTTGGAATAAGTTAATCAATGTCGTAATAGCAATGAATTCGAACGGTTTTTTCAATCAAGTTTCTTATCATAACATTGCTTTTCGGCAGAACACAATTGAAAAAATTTGCAAACGATATTTCGAATTGAAACAAACAGTTATATTTTATTTTATGGCAATTCAACACAATGTAATTGTAATTCGTTGAAAAACAATCGAACAATTGAATAGAAGCGTATAATAGTGGTTCAATAAAATAGTGCTGTTTGCGTAATAATCAACAAGATTTAATATTTATTTACAGTACATAAAATACGAACGTTGAAAAGGTATTTTCGAAAGTACGTACGTTTGATGAAATCCAAAATTATAGTTTTCCGATATGTTTTTCATAACTCGCTATTAAATCGTAAATAATAGTCCCTAATTGTTAAATTACGTACGGAACAGAAATAGTACATCGAATTTAATAATACGGTACGGTTATTTTGTATACGTAGTGGACCAGACGTCTGAGATACTATCGATTGGTTTTTTGATCTAAAGAAACACTCGGATACAATAAATCGAATAAATTAAATTTGAAATAATAATAATATTTTATAAAACGAAACGTTTATATACTAAATATCGTATAAAAATTCGATTAAAAAAAGATAGTTCAATAATAACGGCTTATGATCATAAAATAAAACTCACAGTCATGGAAATAGATCAATATTATTGGTTGAAGATTGATCTCTTGATCTCTGATAAACGAGCGCACTCGTGTCGAGTGAATAATATATTTTATACATGATATATTTTAATCATACTTATGTTATACCGAATATATTAATATGAATAAATTATTATTATTATAACGCATGGTTATTGTGTAAACGCCATCGTGGTAGGTTGTGTTTGGCGCCGTATTGACCCTGAATTCGGTGGCCAATATACGATTCGAAGGTTGTGTAAAGGGAGAGAGAAAGAGAAAGAGAGAGAGAGAGGGCAAGAGGAAATTAAGGGATGATTAACAGACGAGGGATGATCTAAGACGTCTGGCAAGTGGCACCGGCCGGAAAAGACGACGACAGCGACTACGGTT
This sequence comes from Therioaphis trifolii, assembly GCA_027580255.1. Taxonomy (NCBI): domain Eukaryota; kingdom Metazoa; phylum Arthropoda; class Insecta; order Hemiptera; family Aphididae; genus Therioaphis; species Therioaphis trifolii. The sequence goes on from CM050406.1 coordinate 27,275,482, forward strand.
AATAGCCCGGGACAGGATTACGTATATCTGTACGTGTATATATTAAATATACATGTGTGTGTGTGTGCTTTTGAGCACAAAAGAGGACGGAGAAAGTGATATGGGATGCGGTAGTAGGGTGTAAATTGTGGAGGCAGGGGTTAGGGGAGGCTGACACAAAGGTGGCCCGGGACGACCGCGCGAGAGGGGGAAAGGATACATTGTTGCATGATAAAACACGACGGACAACAATGCCGAGTCGTTCGCTAACAAATGGCTGCCTAATTAACCGATCGGCCAGGGTGGTTGGCGCAGAGGAGGGGGAAGGACACTTCGAATTAAACGGTGGCGGCGCGCGCGTGGAGGAGAGAGAGTCACTATTGTTTCGACTACGGGGCCCCGGGAATCCAAATTGTGTTTCACGATACATTAGCCAGCAGAAACGCCCCTAAGCCGCCGCCGACGCTCGAAATTTCCACAATTGTTTTCTAACCCCTTACACCCCCGCCGTCGTTTTCCACTGCGTCACATTCGGTTTTCGATCGCGAGATAACGGTTTTTCTTTGTTATGTTTTTTTTTTTTAATTTTTTTTATTCGGATTCCGTACGCGGCGATTGAGCTTTTTTACACACTTATGCGACAACTGTAAGTGTGGGCGTTGTAGTGTATATTGTTGTCTCGTGTACTAATTTTTCCAAAAAAAAAAAAAATGCTTTTCACGGAAAAGGTCACGAACCGAAGTACAAAGTCGATTTGAAATCGAATTCACGTTTTTTGCGGTGGAAAACTCATGATGTCCGAAACGACGTGACGAGATGTTGAGACGCCGCCGTGCGGATTTTCGCAAGATCTGCTCGAAATCACGAACCACCGTCGTCGCTTTCGAAAGCGTGCGAGGCGAGTGGACGGGACCGATTGACGGATCCGTCGTCGTCGTCGTCGCGTCTCTTGTCCGTAGGAATATCGCGTTTCTCGCGACTATAATATTATTGTCATATGTGGTGGACCCGATGTTACCTAACGCACTGCGGACGGCCGCCGGTACCGTCCGGTCGACTAGTCGTTTGACGTTCGTCGGACAATGTACGTAAGAGTCCGATCTCATCAGGGCAATTATTCGTCGATTGCCGATCGGACGTGACGTATTGTGATCGCCATTCAAACACGAATCGTCCGGGTTCTCGTGTGACACACTTGCCTGGTGAAAATCACAAAACTCGCGTACACATCAAAGGCGGACGAAAAGTGTGTGTTTTTGACGTCGTTCGGTGATTTTTATTAATTATTATCGATTCGAAATCAGATTGAACGAGAAAACGATATTCTATTATTCGACATCGACCCACACAAAGTACAATGATGTAGTAAAAAGTCTATATTATACTATGTTGTGCCGGCACGAGAAAAAACGTTTTGACGTTAAATCGCTTATTCATATTGTACACAGTAGTCAGTAGCCTGTAGGCACCTGACCTATAAAAGGTTTAAAAACACAGGGATAAATATTTAATTAACTTACGACGACGTTATCGGCTCACTTCGATTTTTCTGAAAAAACTAATTGCCAAAGTCAATGATTTCATAAACTTTTACGAATAAAGTAACACTGAATTCGCCTTGATTTTTTACTTATTTGTGTATTTTTCAAAAAAATTAATTTGATAAAAAAAAATCAACTTTAAAAAAAATTCTATACAATTTAATATTTTTTTTTTTTTTTTATTATGGTTATTGCTTCGGACGCCTTTTTAACACGATTTTCCTAATTGTCCTAATCTTCTACGCGAAATCTTACGGTTTTCAGTATGAATACGTGTTTTTTTTTTTTAATCGGTTAATTTATAACAATAGTTGATTCATGTATAAACGTAAATTCCGCACATAATACAATACGATCTATCGACAGACGAATAATGCTTGCATAGACGACACCGAGGCGTTATAGTTCGCATACTTACGTAGAAAACTCGTTTGACGTGTACTCGGACCTATGAAAATCCGTTAAAAACCTACTGGAAATCAACTGCTATAAACGTGTATGTGTTTAACAGAGCCACAAAATCGAGCAATTTCATAGGAGCCCAGCGCGATTTAGTGGGTATTATAAATGAGTAAATCCACGAACCCGACGTGCATTTCTCTCGAGGGGTTTCAAATATTACTCGTGCGCTGCAATAACGTTTTGTTTTTGAACTTAATACAATACGATATTAGCAGGGCCTGGATTTATATGCAACAAAAATTTATAAAATATGCAGTTTCATATCATAAATATGCAAAAAATATGCAAAATAAATTTTTTTTTCAAATTAACAAACTATAAAGTTTTGAGTAAAAAAATTACACAATCTAAATATATAATTGTGTATAAAAATTTGCTAAAATTTATTAAAAAACCACATACATGTACACACAATGTAAACATTTACATCGTGTAAGTATGAAAATATTATATAAATTAATTAGGTAAGTATGATGAAAAATTATTATTTTGAAATTCAGAATAACATTATTTTTATAAAATTGTGTTTTAAAGTATTATATAGGTATACTATTTATATTAAATTATTATTTTGAGACGAGTACCAGCATAAAGTAATACATATAGATTTTAAGTTTTCGAATTGAAAGGATCTACGATTATCTCGGAGCATACTTTTGTACTTGGAAGAACTTCTTTCCACGTCACATTCCATTACCTCGCCGTCGATGTACATCTATCGGCTATCGATAGTATTATAATGGATTACTTAACGGTCGACAGTAGATATTTTTACAGACGTAAAATCTACGAATTGTAAAATATGTAACATTTATGCAACTAAAAAGAAATATGCAATAAATATGCATTTTCATTCAAATATGCAAAAAAAAAAACTGACCATGGAATCTACACATTACGAAACGTCGACATTTATATTCAAAATTATTCTAGGTGAATTATAGAAGAATATGCATTTGCATATAAATCCGGGCCCTAGACATTAGTGTTGTATTGGATATTAGTTGTGAACGTGCCTTTACTGGAGTCACACGTCGATAACGAATCGTTTCCGAGTGCGGTTGGAAAAAATAAGACCGGAAATCCGGAAAAAGCACCTCAACACGTTAAAAACGTTAAATTCACGGCTCGACGTCGTCGTGACGGCAAGTGACGTGGTCGCATAAATCAAACGCACGATATTATCACACGAAGCGTACACGATAACGCTCAGCGGACGCGATTCACGTGAGTGATTTGCCGCACACGCGTGAACACGGACGAGCAACACACCATCCGCGTGTACAAACGTACGCCGCCGTGCGAAGTACGGAGTGCTTTACGTGGACGAGCTCTCTCGGACTTCCGATCGCTGTCGATGATATTATCATAAACGTGAAAATCGACCCTGAAATACCTCTGTACTTGTTCCAATGACGGCACACGAATCGTCTAAACCAGCGGTTCTCAACCTTTTTATACTCGCGTGGCATCTACACAGTTTGACAATTTTTACGTATCACCTGACTTTTTTTTTTTTTCTTATAACTTATGTAAACGTTTATTTTATAAGTACGGAATTTAAATTTTATCAGGAACTACGAAACTATGACGATATAAGTATCGAATGCACAACAAGAAATTAAATTAAACAATGTATGTACAATAATTATTATCATTATTATTACCGTTTACTTCGTACTTCAGTGAGACGGTTGGTGTTGTTTTGAACGGACGATGACTTCATTATCCGGATACGTATTGGTAACTCAAAGTCTTGAATCACTTTCGGCGTTCAATTTATTTCTTCATTTATTTTTTGTGTACATTAAGTGGGGAAATGTATTTTCATCGTCGTACCACTTATGAGCTTTCCACGTATCACTAGTGGTACGCGTACCACAGGTTGAGAACCGTTGATCTAAGCTGTAACTGAATAACGGTTTTTACCAGTTAAATAAAAACAATGTAGACGAGCTGAGTTCAATGGTTTTATAAGAGTGCGTTCTGAGTGCAAAATTATTTAACACAGGCCCGTGGAGGGCAAATCTAGGTCAAAGCTAGAGCAAACGTCTCCGATTTAGTTTTTTATTTATTTATTTTTTTTTTTTTTAAACTTTGTGGTTGACAAATAGCCTCGACAGTTATTTACATTACGATACAAGCAACCCAGAGTTTAGTACAAAAAAAATCGTTGCTAAGATGACGAGAGGTGTTCGGGTTGATAGTATGTGATGTTGATCGAGAGGGATGTTGAGGGAGTGAAGGAGATGGAATAGGCGTAGGCGTTCAGCTGTCAGGGCAGGACAGTGGAAATGACACGATTGAAATCACAGATGGCTGGAACGTGGGCGAATGTACAGAAGGGTGAGTCGTTGAGGGATAATTTGAAGGCATGTGAAGGGAGGTGGTTGTGTCCAAATATGAACATATTACTTTCCTAGATAGTTTTAAATTATGAAACCATGATTTGACTGGGATAGTGGGGTTTAGAGTTCTATACCAGGTGGCGAAGAGGGGTGGAAGATTATCATAATAATCGGGCTAAAAGCGGTGGATACAAGCTTTAAGTTCAGGGCAGAAGTCAGACCAGGGAATTGGATAACTGGGGGGAGGGGGATTTGAATAAGAGATGTACTTTTGGCTGAGCAGTCGGCGGTTTCATCACCGATAATCTAAATTAGTTTAAACTCCGCATTTCTATTGTAAACGAATAAACTCAAATATAATTTATACTATGTTACGTTTAGTCGTCGTTTAGTAGAGTATTTAGTAATGGTAAAATATAAATTTGCGTTTTGACAGTCTAACCGATTGAAAAAAATCATAATAGGCTATCATAACTGGTGTGACTATAGGGACGGTAAAAACCGAACTGATTGATTTTCAATTTAAACCAAATGATATAAACTAAAATTAAACATTATTAAATTAATTACATTTTATTGAAAGCGTTAGTGAAAACGATTTAAAATTAATGAAAAATAAATTGAAGCATTTGGTGACGCCGTCCCTCCGTTTCAGAAAAAAATAATAGTTAGGGTACGCAAAAAAAAAAATAGTAAAGGAGCTCCGCCCCCCCACCGAATTCGAGCACTGGTTTTTACTGAATACCCTGGTGCTCATCGACTGCGGTAAAAATAATGACGCAAAGAGTTATAAACGCCCTACGTTAATCCATTAATTATAACGGTGACAAACCCCGTTTTAACAGCGTGTTTAACGGTCTCGGACGTGTTATGACGAATCGAGTCTTTCTTTTTGAATCGTTTTCGGACGATATTTATTTGTATAATATAATAGTACGCACGCCTTATCGCTTTGTAACGTTCAAAACTATACCTTTAATAATTAAAACCGAAATTGACATTCAAAGTCACCAACACAACTAACAGTTTATATACTCGAGTATGAATACATAAATATATATAAAAAAAAAACAGTTACCCGATGTCGATAAATCGTTTGAGTGTCTTTGAGTTCTGAAAATAATACTCTTGCGTATTTCGTTTTGTATAATATACTTGTGCGTTCGACGGTGTTACATTAAATTGAATGCTAAATATTATTTTGATTATATGTTTAAAATTGTTTTATTAAATGTCGTGTAAAGAAAAAAATTAATTCATCAGAAGCTTTGTTCAAACGTAAGTCATAATTTATTCACGCGTCATTAAATCAATAGGAACGCTTGTTTCAATTTTTTTTTTTTTTTTATTATTCATTTAATAATAAATATCACGATAAATCAGTCTCGTCGTTTCTGCAAATCCACTAATGTACAAAAATTACAAAAAAAAAAAAAAAAAAAAAAAAAAAAAAAAAAACACAAAATTCTTCGGAAATAGCCTAATTTTACATCCGATTTAGTTTAGACGTATTATACCTATAACGGTGTAAAACATTATAATTGAAGACTTACAGTTAATAGGTTAATTTACATAACCAATTTAACACAAATTGGTACAATGACTGTTGAATTTCTAATGAAGTTTTTTTTTTTTTATTATTACAAGACACTATATTATACTATGTAGGTTCTCTATTACCCTCTAGAATTCCCTTAACGGGAATCATTTATCATCGTCGACTGTATACGTTTCTTTTTGTCTTGGCCTTTTAATGAATGACAAGACTGTCGATTTTTTTTTTCTTCATTATAAAAATAATTTATTACGAGAGCCTCGGGCCGCCAAACGAATTCAATTCAACGTTTCTGCACAAAAAAAAAAAAAAAAAAAAAAAAAATTAAAAATGAAAAAAAATAGTACAATGAATTAAATAACAAGTGAGACTACAAAAACCGTAAATATTACACTTCAAGTGCGTTCATAACTTTTGACAAAAAAATTTTATATATATATCGTTAAACACAAGATGACATACCAAAAAAAATACTTTAAAAATAAAAATTTCTTTCTGAATGCGTAAAATTTAGTAGTAGAAAGATGTTGCGCTGTCTCTTACACAAGTAAAAAGGTGTTCATCATCACGGATAACAGATTGCACAATTCCGTAATACAGAATCAATTTAAAATAGTATCTACGTGATCTCTTGTGTGTTTGAAATTATAATGGGTTCAGTATATTACTGCACGAGCATAACATTATTCAACGAAAAATTATTATTATTTACGATATATTAATTATTATTTATTACTATACTTTTCTAGATATCGTTAATTAATGATTTTTACTATACTATTTAATTATTCTTATTAGCTGTTTACTATTACCATATTTTGTACTACTAACTTTACTTGTTTTTGTACCTAAAATCTATTACAAGATAAGCTGAACTGTACTTATAATTATTAAAAAAGGGTTAATACCCGTTTATTATACATAAATAAATAAATTCATCTGACTGTGCTTAATATTTTTAACATTTTTTTTTTCATCATTAATTTAAAAACTTACATACATATATATTTAAATTTATGTAATAATTACTTATCTTTCACGGGAGAATAAAATATAATAGTCATTATTATACAATTAATCATCATTCAACTATTTTTCACAGAACTTAGGTACAATTTACGAAATGTTATGCTCAATAAATTATTTTCGAGAAAAACGACTTCTAGATAATCACTGCATAAACATTTACACTGTTAACCACGAGTTAATTCACTCCCGTACCACTAGGCACTAATGCGGCAACATGACGAATAAATTATTTCAAAACAAACATTATAATTTCCAACACTGTACCAGTCACCTGTACTATCTGTTATTCTTACAGAAAAAACCGTTAAATGATTTGTGTTTAAAATTAACAGCATCAAACAAAAACACTTATTACTTCGACAATATGTTCATTAATCAAATAAAATAGAAAAAGGTCGTGAAAATTCTATAAGTTACTAAAAACAAATTATATTCGCAAAATAATTCGACAACAGTTAAGTATTCAGTTTAGTTCAAATAAGAGACACCGCCCGTACAAATATAACCGTTTATTTCAATACATATTATACATATTGTTAATTAAATAAACAAATCGAGTAAAAAGTATATTTAACTCGATTTAACGAATTTCTCTATGATATAATTTCCCCCCTCCCAATAAAGTTACTATGCAAGCTTCACATTATAATTAAAACTAAATTTAGATACTCATAACTACGTACGATGTAATCTTATACTATAAAACGAGCAAGAAATTGCAGGCGCGGCTCCAGAGACTTACAAAGGGGGGGGCCATTTTTTTCAGCTATCACTAAATTGCAAAGGGGACTTAGAGAATATTCTAACCTGGAACCTGTAAGTTTGTCAATAAATAATGTCTTGTATTTACACATTATATTTGGTTTTATTTAATAAAATATTTTATATAACAAACTCCAGCCTTCTTTTTTTTTTTTTTGCAAATAATTCTATTATATCGTCCACTTTATCATACATATTAATATTTTGATGTACGTTTAGCAAGCATAAACTTGTTAAACGATCCTCGTCCATCCTTGATCGAAGCCAAGTTTTAACTCTGCGTAGAGTCGAAAAACTTCTCTCAGCTGATGCAACACTGACTGGGAGTGTTGCTAATATTTGCAAATACAATCTTATAGTAGGAAATATTTCATCATCACATTTTGTTAAGGCATCTAATGCTGTAATCGGTCGTTGGTCTGGTGTACATTTCTTCCATTTATGGATCCATAACATAACTTCACCTAGAGATAAAAAAAAATTTTAAAAAAGGATAGGTATTGATTATATTTGGTCATTTGTTATTAAGTAGATACCTTCTGATAAATCAGGAATCATCAATTTAACTTCTGCATTTAATTTAGAAAATTTAATTTAGAAAAGGAATTGTATGTACCTATTTCCAGTCATGCCATCTCGAAAACGGCTCTAACGATTTTTCTTATATTTCATGTATAAAAAGTTTTCGACCTCAGGAATCCAATGGACTTAGTCAAAATTTCAAGACAATTTTATTTCTATGAGTTATCATAAAAAATCTTTATACAGTAAAAGTATCTGTGGGTGAGGTTCGCGGTACGGCAACGGACGGCGGCTAGACGTGGCCGCCCAAACTTCCCCTTCCATATCACCGTCGCGCGACGTGATGGTTCATATCTTTATACGTTGCTAATGGAAAACCTTTCTTGGGACCGCGATGATGACAACGCGACGTTCTAGGTTCTGGTAACCTACAATTCGATTCTCCCTGCATGTAGCGTTCTCCCTGCATCGGACCCCTAGCGTGTCCGACGGCCAGTCGTTGAGTGATAAAAAAAAATAATACACATTTAACTATTTAAATGATACAAATAATACTTTAAAAAATTCAAAAAATTAATATTTTAAATAATATTCACAAATTTAATGGTAAATATCTTTTAATTTTATAATTTATGAAACATTTTATTAAACAGTACTTCTGCAAAAAGAACAAATTCAAAACTCAAATTCAAACTTCAGTGTATATACTTATCAAGTAAATATTAATATTTTTTATTAAATGCAGTTTACAAATTATTTTATGGAAAAAAATTTATTTTAAAATCATAAATTATAAAATTTTCTTCGTTTAATTACACGAAATTTTCCACGTATACCTCATATTCGGAAAGTACCAATAAATTCTTTAAGCTTTGAACTTTCAGTCTATCACTATCTGCATTGGGGAATTCGTGATTTCATGGTAAAAATAATTAACTTCATGAATTCTCCCCATAAGACTAATGCAATATTTATTTATCTTTGCACCCTTATATCTTAAAATTTTGCACGACAATCGACTATAAGACCCATTTTTTTCTTTGTCATACTCGAAACGATAATTTTGAACTTGACATTGTGTTGTTCGTACTACGTATGCGCACATTATTGCTAATTGTACGTGTAGCAAACGTGTAATCATATTTTTCCGCGGAATAAGAGTGGGTTTATTACCCGACGGAAGATCCGATGAAATCATCGATCAAAAATACTTTTTGTGTTAATTCGTTACAGAGAGATGTGGTTTTCGGATAAAGATTCGAAGTAAAACGAGTAAAACTCGAAACGGTACGCTTTGAACAGTTTGAATTGCGCAAAATATTACTACCTAAACTTCTTTTTTTTTTCCAACGCGAATACCCGATGATTTCGAATAAAATCACAGTACGTCGGACGAGAACAGTAAACGTCGGAATATTTAAATATTTTTATCGATGAAAATAATATGTGATTCGGAAAGAAATTTCAATGGTTATTTTTCTTCGGGACACGGAAATTCTTATAAATGTATACCGTGCGCGTGTTGATGATTAAAAACGAAAATCAAATCGCGTTCCGCTAACAAATATTATCGTTCGATACGATTAGGTACTCCGTAAAACACCGAGCCCGAATGGAAACGCGCGCAGGGTGCGTTCTCACGCAAACGAAAACGACTGCTTCGTCGCGAAGTCAGAGGAAGTTTATTTCCGCTGGTCGTCGTCCGTTAGTTTTTCTACCCGTTTTTGTCATCGTCGTCATCGTCGTCGTCGTTTTCGCGATCGTCACGATAACGTTTAAAGGCGCGCGCGTCGCCTATTGCTTTTCGGATTTACAAAACAAATATTTATATTTTTTTTTTAACTCGAGAAATTTACAGCGCATTCAATAATATATATTCCTTTTTCCCAGAGCGGAATAACATGAAATATTACTGTCCTAAAAAAAAAAAAAAGGGCCATCAATATTTTATTTTATTCTTTTGCATTTATTCTAGTGTCACCTAGGGTCCGCCGTATATGGCTTTTACCCGTTTCTTCGTACGCGCGCACACACACACGCGCGCGCACGTATCCTTTCTCCGCGTATTTCCTTTCGTGTTCCTTCCAAACACGACAATCCATCTCTCCGCGGATATTTTTTTTATTCCTCCTCCCCCTCACCCCGTTCTTCTCCTGCCGTGCCGCAGTCACACTTTTCTCTATCATTTCCGTTTCTCCTCGCGCTCTGCTCTCTCCGTGTTCACCATAGTAAATAGTCTTCGCTTTGCACATCCGAGCCGTAACGTTCTCCGCACACGACTGCTATTATTTTCAGTTCCGTCCCGTACCGCGTGCAACAGGCTAAGCGCCCGAGTTAATATTTAAAATCTTATTCCACCTGTTAGGCGTTTGGCCGCGTGAAAAAAACCTTGGAAAAGTTACAAAGTCGAAAACGAAAAAAAAAAGAAAAGCCCGCCGCCGAATAAGAGCGAGTTAAATATTAAAAAATTACACCTGACGACGTTTTATTTATTCTTTTTTTTTTTTTTTTTGTTTTCTTATTTTTTGTACAACTTCTCCGCCGACGAACCGATAGTCGAAAGTAAGCAGAGCGTACGGCACCGAAGCCGTAGTACGTACGCAGTGCACGCTGCGACAGTGTAGCGCTTTGAAAACTCACCGTTTTCGCATGAATTTTTCACACAACACTCTCCCGGCGAAGGATATCGTTCGTACAACAACGTTGTCGGTCTTTTCGCAATCGTGACGTGCGCGCTGTGTACTTTGCCGTTGTTATAAATGTACAGCGAACCGGACGGCCCGGATGGATTTTATTACTTTTTTTTTTTTCGGAAACACAGTTGAAAAATATGATACGCATAAAAAAAAAAAAATCACATGACATATTACGTGTAAGCGGTCGCTGTTTTTGACGTTCACTTTGTCTCGGCGTTCGACAAAAGTTGGCGCGATAATTATTATGAAAATAATGCGAAAATACAAAAAAAATCGTCGTACTATTATTATTCGCTACACACCCTTCTCGTATTGTATCATTTGTACATATGTGTGTGTGTGTGTGTGTGTGTGTGTGTGTGTGTGTGTGTGTGTGTGTGTGTGTGTGTCTATACGTAATTATTACACATACATCATACGCGTCATATATTATCATCATAACGCATAGTACACACACGCGGACACACAGTTTGTTTGATGTGCGCGCCGGCCAATAGTCATTTTTGGCGTTTTCCACCTCCGCAACGGCGACGGTCGCGCCAAGTGTAGTGTGCGTACTGTGCAGGGGCGGTTTCGTGTCGAACGGTCGCCGCCATCAATAATGTAATATTTCGCTCCCGTCGGCCACCGCCACAGTTCATTATTGTTGTCATATCTCCCGCGCGCGCGTGTGTCAAACGCACTAACGATCTATCTCCGGCCACGAAAAACGCCACGCACGGGAGCGGAACACGCGTACGCTCGCGTAAACAGTACTCACTCACACAATCAGTACTCACTCCCACAAACATACACACACGTCACACACACACACACACACACACACACACACACACACACACACACACACACACACACACACACACACACACACACACACACACACACACACACACACGCACACACACACACACACACACACGAGGCCGTAGTTTGACCAACATTTCAGGAGAGGTTACAAATCGTATAGGCGATGTATGAGAAAATGATTAAGGATTATTTTCAAGATACGTGATAAGAAAAAAAAAGACGTGTAATACATGAATTACTGCGTTTACAACGCGATAAATAATGAAATAAATAAATTAAAAACAATGACATCGGCTGAAAAGCAGATATTGTGTTTTTAAATAAAAAAACCGTAGAACGAATTTGTCAATAACAATATGAAACACATTTTATCGTTTTGGGCGATGAAAATAATTAAAACTAAAGATCAATAACATTGATGACGATGATGATAATAATTTATTTTATTCGTCAATACTATACGCTTTACGTTACATAGGACCAACAATAATATTCAATATTGTTTTTTCTGTAGCTTATTAGTTTTCGGTCCTCGAGATTTCCCGAATACCTTTTTGAAAAACTGATATCTGTAAAATATATAATATTTCAATCGTGCATTTCCTAAAAATTATTATAATTATAAAACTATCTACACTATGCCTGACATAATATAATCATTTTATACAAACTAGGGGTCTCGTTTGAAAACGTGAAGTAATATGTACGTGAACACGGAGTCCGTGTACACGTGAATGAAAAATTTACAATCACGTATATTTAATACACGTGAATTTACTGTCCGTGTTCACGTGAATTAGTGTTATTCACGTATTCACGTGAATTAGTGTAATTCACGTATTCACGAATTCACGAATAGATCGTACGGCCGTCCCTATATATACGGTGTGTTCAATAGGTACAAGTGGACTGTATACTTTAAATTTATTCAGAAAACTGATATACATATAATTTACAAGAAAGGTGGTAGTATAGTTGTATTAGATCGACAACGATGTCGAAAAGGGATTGAAATATCGATATTAAAGCGGTTAGCTGCCCATAAATGTCTTTGCATATCGCAACCAAACTTTGATGATTAGTGGTCATCACAATAAGAACATAAAATACGTTTATCTTCTTAACACAGTGACTGGCCTTAGCGTACAGCGATTGTCAATTGAATTAACTGATTATTATTTACTTTTATTATAAGTTGGGTACCTACTACCTATCACTAATGAAGAAGTAAGTATTAAAACTTTAAAACACGTGAATACGTGAATACGTGAATACATAAATACACGTGTACACGTGAATTAATTACACGTGTATACGGATTTTTTAAATACACGGTTTAATAATTTCGAATATTAATTTCACGTGAATACGTGAAAACGTGTACACGTGAAATAACGAGCACTAATACAAACCCTAGGAATACTATGGCATACCCTCGTTCGACTTAACCGGTACCGTGTACAGTGAGTTCGATGTTATCATAGGTGACGAGTCTTCTTCTTCATTGGCATCACAACTCTTCAAGAGTTTTTGCCGCCAGCGATATCTCCTTCCACTAAAGAAAGTATAACATTTTACATATAATTAAAAACAGAAGGTGGGGGGGTCTAAGTTGACATTTGTTATTCAGCGCCTGATTGGCTCGTTTTTCAAATAATTGGTAGAGGCTTGAGGGACGAAGAAAGCAATGGTATTTCTAGTGGATCTTTGATGTACTTTAAAACATAAAAGTGAGGTAAGATCGATGAAATCACTCCTACCATCCAATAAATCTTTCACAAATCTGTTACCAGCAATACGCCTACGATCATCTAAGAAAGGAAGGCCAAGCAGTTCAGATACAGGGGAATAATTACGAGGAAAATGTTATTAATTTTTAGTGTGTAACTGGCAAAACGTCAAAACTTTCGTTGAACTCGTTCAAGTTGTGAGGAGTCTGAGGCAGTATAAGGGTTCCATATAATGCAGCCATATTCGAAAATTGGTCTGACAAGAGCACGGAATAATAATTTTAGAGATGTACCAAGTTTAAAGTCTTTAGCCAATCGCATAACGAAACCGAGCATTTTAAAAGCCTTGCAACAAACATGTTCTATATGCTCTTCACGGTTCTGAACTTTAAATTCCAAATTTAGTATCCCTAGCTTCTCTAAGTCTTGTTTTATTTCATCTATCCATCGCTTCTTTGGACGTCCTCTTGATCACTTTCCTGTGGGTTTCCATTCAACCGCCGCTTTAAGGTACTCTGAGTCTGGCCTTCTCATCACGTGTCCAAACCATTTTATTCTTTGCGCTTTCACAAAGTTGGTTATCTTTGGCACTCCTGTCACTTTTTTTTGTTCCTTCTTCTGTGCCAAGTTCGTTGTCGTGTACTGGCTCGCAGATGATTCTCAGTATCAAACGATATAAGTTTTTGTTCCATTCTGCTTGTTGAAGATCATACCTCACAGCCATATGTATAGATGTACTTTGGTTTTTCGAGAAAACAGTATAATTTTAGGTATTTGATTAATGAAAATGATGCCTTTTCTGCCTTGATCATTCGGCTATTTAATTCAATAGACCAGTCATTATTGCCATTGATGAAAGTCCCCAGGTATGTGAATTGGTGCACTTTTTCAAATAAGCTCATTTCATAGGTGACGATACGATTGATAAAACGACGACGAATCGCGCAGTTATAATAGTCGTCGTGTACATGCGCTGTAACGAAATCGCCGCTGTCGTTGATCTCTTAGATATGTAATTTCTGCACAGAATATTTTATAAAAACACGTTAAGGTCATTATCACGGGCACGATTCTAGGGCAATTACGGGTGTACTTGATATTCCCAGTTTTGAAATACGAAGAAACCCTCTGATTTTGTGCGCTTGGTAATTTCAGTTTTGGTTTTGATGTAGTTACGGAAAAACCGAGTTATTTTGTATCATTAGTTTTCAATACGTCTTCGTTTGCGAATTAACTCTAATATAACAATAACGACCCTCTGTTGTGTGAGTCGTGCGACGGCGAGTGATATGGAGCCGCCGTGGAAGTCAATCGGTAATACGCATTAACAACCGACATCGATTATAACCTGTAAAATATGTGATTCAAATATTATATTCTAATACCGTACGATTAAGTGGAGAAGAGAAAAAAACACAGTAACAGCTTCAGCGGTCCGAAATTTTTCCAATCCATAGTTTACAAAGGTTTTTGTGACCGCCAAGGACGTCGTCTGTAGGATTTTAATGTCGTCGTCGTCTCCAGAACCAAAGGACGGCGATCGGTCGACGTGACATCGTCTACGCAGCGAAATTTACGCGCGAAACCAACAACAATGCAAAGTATATCACACACGACATTGAATTATTATAACGTTATACAATACGTTGCAACCACTTCGCGATGTTTACCCACCGCCTCCACCACCTCCACCGCCGTTGTCACCGTGCACTGCACTGCTCCGTACGCGTCGATATATTTTTTTCTCGAGTTCTCACGTCATTCCGCGTAAATGCGCGTTTAACAATGTTTGTACAACGGGTGGTACGCGTACGTCTACACGAAAACCCTGTAAAACGGCGATATTGAGGTCGTTTAAACGTCGAGGCTTTTCGACGGCTGGCGCACACACCACCGTGCGCGCTCGATTAAATTCCCCGGGGCCTTTTCGCAAAACGCGATTTTTTCCCGACGCGATAACGATACATATTATCCGACGCGCGGCCGATAGCACGCGTATTGACGAACGCGCGGAGGTGAATTCGACCGGTGGCGTCCGCGCGCAGTGAAACGCGTATATCCCGACGTTTTTCTCTCCCGTTCCGAGCGACTTTTGAACTCTGCTCGATTAAAAACACACTGCACCGATCGCAATTGACGGCGAATCGCATTCGAAAACGGTGTTTTCGCGACGGCAAGAGTGAAAAAATTGAATTTTCCATTGTCGTTTCGCCGCACGGGAGTGTACAAAGTGCTTTCGTGTGTATCGACGGACGGGCGTGCGATTCATTAAAATACGTGATTACTCATAGGATATCGATATCGTTTGTTATTTATACGCACGGACGTTCGGTGTCGGTGTCAGGGGAGGGGGTGCGTGACGGACGTGTCTAATTGGACTAAACGACACGGAAACGCAATCTAAATTCTGAAGCGAAGATTCCACGTATTATATAACGTCCGGAATAACCGTAGGAGTATAATATATATATATATATATATACAGATTCAAAAAATAAATTCACTGAGAATTGTTTTTTTTCGCTATTAATTTTAATAGGATTTGAAAAAATAAAAAAAACGATATAAAATTATTTTCCATTTTGTCTTCCAGCTCAACGAGTTTGTAAACAAAAACCATTGTTCTCGACGTAATATACGGGTGTACACACACACACACACACACACACATGCACATACACTCACACACACAACCACGCTCGCACGCACGTACACGCTGTGGGGCCGGAGAAATCGTTTAAAAATTTTATAACGATTTGAACGACCATCGCCGCCGACCGGAGTGCGCGCGGCGGGTGCAAGTTTTTTATTACATAACTGCGAGATAAACGCGCGTACGGTTCTAAAACATCGGGCGAGAGAACGGCAACACTTTCATTTTTATCGGCAAATATTTACCAAAGTTGTTCTGCCAACCGACACGCGGTCGGTCGTTGTCACACACACACACACACACACACACACACACACACCACGCACGTAGTGCGCATACAAGTGCGCCGATAATACAACGACCGTATACGTATACAGACCCGATCGAACATTATTGGATTAACGCGCGCGGAGACGACCAGGCTCCCGGAAATGACGGTCTCCCAACATTTACTTGTACGAATCAAAAAAAAAAAAAAAAATCATTGTACTCCCGTGTTTATGTGTATCCCTTCATCGTCTATTCTCTCTCTCGTCGTGTATTCATACAGGGTGTACAACAAAAAGATATAATAATACGTCAGGTGTTTTCTTGAGTTTGGAGCGAAAAAGTCTCCCCAAAAGTTAAAACTAGAGGTCTTAGCTCCCTCCCCATCCTCAAAATGACCTTTTTTGTAAAGTACTGAAAAAGATTTGACTTAATAACGATAAATAATCAGGGCATAGTATACGGTTTTTCAAATAAAAACCTATACATTATATTAAAGTAATTGAGTTCCGAGTACAGCTAAAGTATAGCTGCTTGAAATATTTTGATTAATTTTACGGAATTTATTTAAAAATGATCAATTTGATTTTTTAAATTTTGTATACATTTATTCAATAGTACTTTGTACAAACATTTTTCCTAAGAAATATAGGTACTAAACTACTAATTATTAAATATAAACCGTTTGATTGATAGTCGCGAGTGGTTTTTGTAGGTATAGGTCTAATAAGCATAAAAACTTAACCCCCCACAATTTGTACATTGGATCTCCACCCCTGTGTGTGTTTGGAGCGAAACATTTTCAACACTAAAAACTTAAAACACTGTATAATGTAATATTACAGCATACCCACGAGTTGAGAATCTCTATACGATCCCGTAGAGTCTATAATATTAATCTATACGGTCTCGATTCGATGTATAAGTTGTTCCCGGAAGACAGGTGGGAGACTACGAGTCAACAATAAGGACGAGACAGGATCACAAATAAAACATTCCTGAAATAAATACGTCCAGTGCGCACGTCAGGAAAATTTAAGATTTTCATGAAAATTAAAAAAATTAAAAAATCTTACTATTTATGTTAATTCTATATAGTGGCAGGTATTCAAAAAAAAAAAAAGAATGAAAATAACGATCGATTTCAAGTCAATTATTTTCATCAACTTGCCAATCTTTGCATGAAATATTATACCGAGCCCAACTCGAGTTTGTCCACAAATATGACAATAACGGCGCACGGAACCGCCGCCGCGGCGGCGTGTATGTTTGACGTGTACTCGTGACGTCATTTCGGACGTGAAATAAAATGTCATCAAAAGACGACGATACACGCCGTTATGATAATTTATTAATTATCGGACGGGATCACGCTTTGGCGCCGGGTTTAGTGTGCAGCCATCAAACGCCACCCCCTCCGCCGCCGGTACCACAGCCCCAGCCGGCGTTTCTAATCTATTTTAAAGCGTGTATCGTAGTTATCCCTACAATACACGTGCACGCTCACACACACACACACACACACACACACACACACACACACACACACACACACACACACACACACACACACACACACACCCATGCACATACGTACACGATATTATATTAAATGGTTTTCAAATTGTCCAACGGACTTGCAATAATTGTTTGGAGTCCTCTCGCGTTGGGAGAGCAATTGTTTTCGAAAAGCAGCTCCTCGGAGGCGATTCTGCGGCGACGGCGGTGGCGTAACGCTGCGTACCGGGAGTAGGGGGGGGGCAAAAACGGTACGGAGGAGTGTCGGGGTAATTTCAGTTAAATAAATCACGCGCGTAAATATACAGGGACATGATTTGCGGGAAAAGCAAAATAGAGTATTTGAAAGTTTAATGAGACATATGAAATATTCAACGAGAACGCCCGTCCGAATTATAGTCGGTACACACCGAGTATGTTATACCAGATCGTCCCCGTGACCAGGATCGGTCTTTGAATGATCTCATTGCGAATTGATCGCTGGTCGCGTCGCATTCTATAAATATATATTTATTTCTTTATTTTTTTTTTTTTTTTTTTTGTTCTGGAGGTGAGGGACATATTTTTTTGTCATCTCCGTAGGTACTAACAGAGGGTGGAAGCTTTAACGGCTAAGCCCCCGAAACGTTTCGAATAGCCCTCCAAGCGCTTGTTAAATCGTTGGCTACTTATTGAATATGATCGCGGTCCGTGATGCAGGGTAAACAATGTGTTCTTAATAAATAACTATATAGCCATTCAAAAATATCATTGACTCGTATTTTTGTTTAGTAATAACATTGCTCTGTTGTTTCTTCTTGCTCTACGGCCACACGTATTGATTAAAATCTATTTAAATAATTCAATGTTACTCGATGTGTTATTTTTATAATTTAACGTTAATTTAATTTCGATATCCCTATTACGAGCAGATGAAATAGTAAATTAGAAAAACGTGAAATAAGTTTCATTGTAATATTTGTTATATTTATGTGTTATATTAGAAATCGAACGTGGTGAGAATAATTTATTAGGTTCGTTTATTACGTTCAAAAATGCTTCATCAATGCGTAGCTAGAGTGTTTGTCCCACCCCTTCAAAAAAAAAAAAAAATAAATAAAAAATTGTATTTAAATTGTATTTAAATTTTATTTGTGTCCACGGTCACCCCGCCGTAAAACGGAAAACCTAGCGTGCGACGAGTTTGTCGACTGACGCAACGTTGCGTCGTCTCCTCCGGTTCAAAACATTTTGTTTTCGACCTCGGGAAAACATCCACCGAACTCTGTTTTTTACTCTGTCGCGTTCGATGTTTTACATGTAAGTGCGCGCGTATTACCGTCGCATCGACTCCGGGGTATAAAAACGTTCCGTTAGTAATAACTTAGAGTGGTTCCGCGAAAAAAAATGCTTTCGATACCTTTGACGCGAGGTTAACGCCGGATTAACACGTCTCGTTTCCGGAACCATCGAAATCCACTCCAATGATAATAACGATGATGATAATAATAATAATAATAATAATAATAACAGTAACAATACGAGTAGTAATCATTTTTACTGACGGAAACTTCATTCCAACTCGCGATATTATTACTATACGCGTACGGACAACGATCGTAGTCGTTTATAGTTGATAGAACGCATTTTTATTGCAATCGAATACATTTAGAACATATTAATATAAAACTTCCGTACAGTAATCCACTCCGACGGCATGCTCGAGCGCCGGTCTTAGACGCGAACACATTTGTTCGTATTACGCCGCACATTTATAATGGGTTTCGCGGAATCTCGCGCGAAAACGTGTATCTCAAGAAAACCCGGGATAAACCCAAAGGCGTACCGTAAACAAACTGGTAAGTTCGGTGTTTGTCCAAAAACTCAAACAGAGACATTATGCAACACGCACGTTAATATTTTAAAGTGTATCATTTTTTTTTTCCCCACGCAATAATGTAATATACACACGCCGGGTGTCGAACTTTGACGGTTTTTAAAATTTATAATTTTATGTTTGACGCCGCGCCGGTGATTTCGAGAAAGAAAAATGTTTGGCTCCGAACCGCTTGTTATTGTTTTCGACGTCATGAATATTGTTTCGAGCCACACGAGAATTAAAAATGTCCGCGCCTCGGTTTCTTCGACGAAGTATTATCACCGCGCATGTTCTAGTTTGTTTCGGTGTAAATAACTTCTGATCTTCTCTCTCCCTCGTGTTTACCCTCAAGGTAGGATCCATCCCTGAGCTCCGTGTCAAATATAGAACCTCCATTATCCAAACTAATTGGGACCGCACTTAGATAGGATATTGAAAATAAAAAAAAATAAAAAAATTTAAACAGTTAAATACTATATAACATATTTATTATTACTATTATTATTATTATTATTATTATTATTATTATTATTATAATTATTATTATTATTTATTATTATTATTATTGTTGTTGTTGTTTATTATTATTACTATTTTATGAGTACTGCATACATTCAATTATCAAAAATAAATTACATACATAGGAACATATTATACTTATTATATTTTGTTGACAATATTTTGTCGATTTTCATTTGACGAGGAGCTGCAACGCGCTTTTTTGCAATCAAGTCTCGCAAACGTTTAAGACGAATTAATTGATAAGTCCGTTACGTTTTGACTATCTACTAACGATTCACACACGTACATTCATATACGTATGTACTAGTAATAAACCAAAAGAAAAATTTATGATAAATTCGATAAAACGGCCTCGGATACGAGTGCTTCAACGAGTTTTAACGTTCGGATAATAGATGGTTCGTAAAACGGAGGTACTACTGTGTATATTATAATATATATATATATATACAGATGTGTGTGTCAGTGACGTATATAGAAAATATTTTCGGGATGGGCTACTAAGGACAGAGTTAAATTACTACTGCTACCTAGAATAACTAAAAAGATACAGTAGGTTTCTATCGACATTTAATTTACAGAATGTCACAAAACGATATGAAAAACGCAATAAAATTTGTCTCGACTAATTGCATTATTTCGATTATATGAAATTCTAAATAAACCCAAATCACCATTAAAATATAACAAATGTTCAAAGTTAATTTTAAAGTATTTTGAGAGATTTCGGGGAGGGGGGGCAGTAGCCCACTAGCCCCCCCCTATATACGCCACTGATATATGTTTATAATATATTATATATGACGACAATGCTGCGTACTCCGCATTAACATTTACCGACCAGCACCACACGTTTTGGCGATTAACGTTTTCTTCTCCGGCGTCGCAATAGGTCAAAGCGAACGAGCGGTCGTACGGGCAGCACATTTCCACGACGGCAGCCGGCCGGACGACAAAAACCGAATGCGACGAAACGACGCGAGGCGGTGAATTATGTACGACAACGGCGGCCGCCGCGGGGATGGAACGCACCCCATCTCTCCGTCACGCGGGCGTTTCGGGGTGGCAGGCGGAGCGGGGCCACGTGTGATTTTGACGTGGTCGGCACCGACAAAACCCCCGGGTCGGCCGGTATATTATATTAATTGCCGTGTACGTTAACGCTGTGTGTGTGTGTGTGTGTGTGTGTGTGTGCGTGTGCGTGCGTATATTATAATTATGCGTTTTTCTTATCCTCATCATCGCCATCGACGACGGCAACAACCGACAACAACGGCAGCAGCACCATAAGCGGTGTAGGTCTTACGATATAATAATAATAATAATAATAATATTATTATTAATGCGTGTCTGCTTATTAAATACGATACACACACACACACACACACACACACACACACACACACAAGCCGCCAATTGGGAATTCGCATACCTCTCCGTGAATTGTTAAAAATGCTAAAGCCATGATTGGTTGAAACATTTACGTGATCACTGGTCGTCTGACTACCGGTTAGGTTAAACCTGGATGTTGTTTGAATGAAAAATACTTTTTGTAATTTTGTAAAAAAAAAAAAAAAAATATTGAAATTTGCCGCTCTCCAAAGGTCGCCGCTCTAGGCCTGGGAGCCTACAGGTCCTGTGCCTAAATGCGCCTCTGGGCATAGTAAAATTTGATTTACATAAATCAATACTACACAACGACGTTTATGAATAAATTCAGTAATAATTGTATTATTCACTAAAAGAGTCGAGTAAATTTGTTTGTTCGTGAAAAAGGTCAAATTCGATTAGTCAAAACACCTTACGGTTGGTTAAAGAATACATTTGAAAAATTGGCGTCCACAAATTAAAACGAGAAGAACTGTTGTTTTCAATCACCCGAAAATTTTCCATCGGGACCTCTATTGTAAATGACCGATTCACGCTGCACGTGACGATAAGTGACGACCGCGGTAAACGGCAAGATCTACGATCGATTGGCTACAGTGTACGTTTGAAAAGGATATTTTGACGTCACGGAATGCACTATTATCATTTTCATTATTATTATTATTTTTATGATTATTATCATACGCACTACGAGCCTCCGCGACGTTTCACGAGACGGCGACGAAACGTTTTCTTAATGCGAAAAAGTTGCGGACGAACCGACGTCGGTCTGTCACCCGTGTTATTTATGGCTTACGAGATTACGGACCGTTTTTCTCGGTTCCTTTTTTTGTTCGACGATAAAACTACATTGTCGTAACAAACGAAATTAAACACTCCTCGATTATTACAGTTAGTAATGAACGCGACGTCTTTAAACGGGCCCCGCGACGCGTCAACTCGGCAACGCGACTAAAAACCCCCAGCGATCGCGTTTTCTTTTTACGTCCGTGGTATTTATTTGTTTGTTTTTTTTTTTTTTTTTTTCATAATTAATGACGATTGTTCTTTTTCACTCCGTCCGTAATATCTGTAATCGAACGTATTTATTTACCACCGACGTCGGAACGGTCCACGCGGAGACGTTTCCGTAATGTACGTACATCAAACGTACCGTCGTCGATAAACCGTATCGGTTATTATTGCCTACCTAACGATTATGATCATCGTTCGAAACGGACCATTTGTCTTTTGTACGACGACGTCTGATCGAAAAACATTATTTTGCGGTGTTGTCGCGATTAATATTTTTAACGTTTCGCGTGTTCGACAAATAGCAAATCGTGATATTCACGACGATATTTTTTCGCCGTCGTCCTATTGTACCCCTCGACAGATCGTCGAATAAATCCACGATATCGAAACGAATTTTCGTTCGTAGAGTAATTCTAACGCGAAAACCGTTCTGGAATTTTCGAACGGCGTGCCGGATTTTTTTTTCTCGGACGACAAATCGTTCGATTCGACGACTTTACTCGACGCCGCCGCTCGACAACTATGTAAATCTCGCGTTGTTAAAGTAGTTTTTTTTTTCAACCGATCGGACACGTACGCAGAGGTACTTTCACGCGTGAAATACCCCGTCTCCGGGAAACCTCTCCGGCACTAGCCTAGCATGACGACACGCGGTACACGTACGGGTCTTTCCGTTGTTTTTTTTCGAAAACGATTCCCAACGACGCGCGTTTTCGTTTTCGAACGTCGGCGTGCACCTACGGATTCAACTGAACGTCGTGACACAGTGAAACCAACGAACACCGGACACTCTGGGTCGTCGAAATATGTCCGTTATTTAGAGGTGTTTGCCATTCAGAGGGCAAAATGAAAATGGTGAAAATGTCTCCGATCCCGTTAAAAATGTCCGCTATTTAGAGGTGTCCGTCAAGGGAGGTTTCGCTGTACGTCTAGAACCCAAACAGACATTACCGGCGTGCGTTTCGTACGCGTTTTCGGCAAAGGACCACTCGAGTAGCTTTACTCGTGGATAAAAGGAGTGTAACGTTTCGTACGCGGGAAATAAAGTCGAAGTATTTCGTTTGAACTTTCTGTTTTTAATTTTTTTTTTTCAACTTTTATTAATTATTTCTTTTGTACACCGATGTTATGTTGTTTGTGTACGTCGTCGTCGCAATAAAACAATATTACCATAAAAGAGTTGAGAGTGTTTATTTTTTTTTCATTTTTTTTTTTCGAATTTTCTTATGAAAAAATAAGACGATATTTTCCGTTTTTGTGTAGACATATTTTTCTCCTTAAAATCATCGTTATTATTATTATTATAATTTTTTATTTTTACGCGCGTGTTGCTGGTTTTCTCAGTCGTAAAACTGTTTGTTTTCCTATTATATCTGCTCCGTGCTTTTTTCCCCTCCCCTCTTTTTTTTCGTTTTCGTTTTCTTTTTTTTTTTTTTTTTTTTTTTTTTTTTTGTCCGTATTTTTAGTAATTTAATTTTCGATTTGTTCAAATCCACGACGACGCGACGCGGGCAGAACAAAAAAAAAAAAATAAATAAATAATAATAATAGTAAAAAAACCAAAACAAAACAAAACGATCATAAAAACCGTGTATACGTATAATACGCGAACACAACCCCGTGCGACGATGATTATGACAACGGTCACGTCCGTTACAGCGCGTACGCGTGTAGTACCGTACGTACGTGTATAAACACACGCGCTCACACACACACACACACACACACACACACGCACGCATTATACACACATTATACACACATACATTATATACACGTATAAACCGCGAATATATTATATATATTATTATACACTGCGCCGGGGCGGAATATATTCACCGACGTTTTTATACGCGTATAAAATGTCACGGAATAATAGGACTGTACACAATCATTTGCATACGTATAAACGCGCGTGTATTCGAGTGAAAATCGGTGAAACTGGAAAGGCACGCCGGAACGCCGCCACGAGGAGGTTATTTTAATAATAATAATAATAATAATAATAACGATAATAATAACAATAATAATAATAATAATGACGTAGAGCGATCGCAGAATTTGACGTGAACGCTGCTGTGTACTGTGCGGAACGTATAAATTTCCGCGTCACGTTTTCTACGGAGTAACATGTTTTTACGCGTGTGTACAGACGCGAAACGTTCGTGTGGTGCAGCCGCACGCGAGTGGGGTGGTTTGAATGGAGCAGGGGTGTAGTCAGACCAGTTAAATCGATCGGGCACGTGAGTAAGGCTTGGATCACACTACGAATTTTGTCGGTTACCGATAAAACGCTACCGTTCGGTGATCGGACCGCGACATTCGAAACAGTACAGGTTTAAACGGAAAACGCGTTATCACCCAATTACACTAATACCGATTTTCCGTAACCGTCGGGACTAGACCGTAACGTGTTCGCGGTCGGACCGTCCGGATACCGACCGGGATGTACAGCACAACACACAGTTTTAGATTTATCGGGCCAAGCTTGTGCGGGACGTCGGGTTACTGGTTTTTGTTTTAAATATTTCAATTTAATCAATTAATTAAGTTAAAAAAGTTTTATTACGAATAATATTAATATTATAATTAAAATATATCTACAGTTATCAATGCTGGAATAATTCTTAAAAACTCACCTGAATGTTTGTATTTTGTCTTAACAATGATAAATATTGACTGTATGTCTGTGTGGTATTGTGACTTGAGACTGCGATAGTATATTATTTCGTTTAAAACCTTTCAGTACATTTCATACACAACTATCCATTTTTTTACACTCCGTAGAAATCTAAAATGAGTTTAATATTATTTATAATTTACAATATTAATTTTAAATTATAAAGGATTCCCGCGATTTTTTTTTTATCTGGGATTCACCGGAAGAACGGCATTCGGTAACCGATAAAACATATAATTTTATCGATCATCCCGATTGCGTTTTATCGGGATGCGCTTTATAGGTAACCGACAAAACGCATAGTGTGATCCTAACCTAAGATCGATTCGCAAACTCGTCGAATTGAACCGGCAACGACTTGATTGAAATTAAGAGTGGCCCGTCGTTACGCGTGGAATAAACTAAATCAACGTCTTAACAAAAAGCTCTTTACAGATTTTATATAAATCTGGCACCCTACCCCTAATAATTTTGAAAAAAAAACTTATCGTTTAACCTTTATTGTTTCCTTTTAAATGTAAATTTCGTGATAAATACTGAAAACATGAATTAATTAAGTATAAAAGAAGTTAATCGGCACCTACAACATGGGTGAAACCTAGTGTTTTAATAACTATTTATTATCTATATTATATTATATCACTATTGTTGAAAAGCATTGGTCGGTGATAGTCGGCCCGCGGAATAAATGGATCGCTGAAAATATTTTTCTTAAAAGTTGGTTTTCTGCAAATTTTGAATTCAAATATTTGATCTATTGTTATGATATAATTTGAGATTACGAAATGTGCGAATATATTAATTGTCTTCTTATGTGCTGTAAAAATAAATACATTGATTAATATCTAACTAATATTTAAGTTTTTTCCGGCCCTCGAAAATTTGTTTTCCAACTATCCGGACCGTCATAGAAATGAATTGCCGGCCATCACCCACGTTTATAACGTACTGTATTTGAAATCTTTTTTTTATAATATACAGTCATACGTTTCATCGCAACGAGTTATTAGCAATAAAAAAAAAGTCACAGGAGTATCACCCCCTTAAAAAACGTCCCCCTCAAAATTAAAACAAAAAAGGTTGTGACGGCCACGTAGGGGCGTCCCTAGACAGTTTTCAAGGGGGAGCGAACCTATTTTTTAAATCGATATATTATTATACCTACGTAGTATTGTATTAATTATAATAACAATACATAAATAAATACAATTGTACAACGAAATATTATAATTATATTATACATATTAATAATAATAATAATAATAAATAAGTACAGTTATACAATAAAATCTATTTTTCGTTGTTTTTTACAAACCAGTCAATTATATTATTTATGTCAATCTGGTTTGCCCCATTTGGCTCCTTAACCAAGTTTTTAATCTAAAAATCATGAAGTAAATAACAAGCAATCAGGTGAAAGCAAACAACTAATGATTAATTAGTAGTTATTATCTTTCAATTTATTATATTTGTGGAGATTTAGTTTTTTCTACTTTGGCATAACAATAAATTAAAATTTTGAACATTAAAATGTTGTTGATATAATAGTAATTTTATAAATTCAAAATTTGTATGGGGGTGTTAACGCTACTCCTCCCTTGGGGACACGCCTGCGCCCACGTTCGGAATCGTCGGTTTAAATCAAAGTTTTATTCGTATATGTACAAAAATAGAAATAATTCATAAGACGCGATTCGTCAATCGATTCGTTGTACCTATTTCGTCGTCGCTTGGCTACGTCTGTGCACAGCGGCCAGTAGAATCAGTTATTTCTCTCGAATCGCATTCAGAAACCGTTCCGTCCTACAAATGCGCCTTCGTTTAGAAGAAACAGGGGAATGCCCGTGCAGCCGACCGGTCGTTCCGTGCGTTGCGGTCCGTACGGTGGTTATCCTCTCGGCGTGGTGGCGGACGGAATACAAACTTTTATGGGTGACACGGTAAAAACCAATGGAATAATGTAAAAAAAAAACACGATGTTGTGGTAAAAAAATAAATATATATTATATTATTTATACTGTTGAACTATAAATTCATGAACAACCACAATTCATCCCAGTGCGACGCAAAAAAAAAAAAAAAATAAATAAATAAATAAAAATACGGAATAAAAAAAACAAAATATACAGTAAAACCTCGTAAGACGCTCTCGAAGGAGAAATCGTAAAACCGCGCTTTATGCGGGATAGCGTTATACGAGGCGATATCCCGTCTATTAAAAGCGTTTTAAACGTGATAATAGATAGAATAAATAAGAAAAATTGTCATAATGTGACTTTTTATGTATTACACAGTAACATAAGTTGTACATATTTAAAGTTCACAAAAAAAAAAAAATCAAATATACATAGAAAAAAATTATTATCAGGAACATATTTTTTAATTATTTATTTTTTTTGGATTGAAAAAAGTGGAAATGGTAAGTTGTTTGAGTACATTATTTCTATAATTATTCAATAAACAATTTTCAATCTTACCTAGATATAGAAGCATGTTTTCAGAGCCATCAGTTGCAGTAAATGCCTGTCTCAATGTAAAATAATTGATGTGATTACCATATTAATTACATTAATAGGTATCTTAACTGGAAAAAAAAACCTGTTAACTCAACTCAAATTAAACAATTTCACTAACTTGCCCAGGCTTGGTATTATGCGGTGGCTTATTAACCGTGTTTCTTCAATGTTAAAAGTGTACAAGTACCTGGGACCGGGAACATCCTCGTGTCAATCGGGATGGCTTGCTAAGCGAGAGCGTCTTAACGAGGTTTTACTGTAAAATACAAAACGGCGATGAGATGAATCGATACACGTGTGGGTTCTGGTCGCGCGCAACGGCGTAGACAGGTTTTAAATGCCCGTCACACGGCGGTCGTCGTAGTGGCCGTAACGCCCGCGTTCCCTTCTCGTGCGAAAATGGCCGGGTGGGGTGCCGCTCTCGGTCGATAAGAGAATAAAAAATGCGTCTAATGACGATGCCGTTCGGGCCCGTGTCACGTGGTCGTATTATCTTCGATCGAGAACGATTCGTTGGTTTTGTTGGAGTCCGAAGACTCGACTTGGAATTTTAAATAAAACCGCGTGAGTTTGAAGCACGCGGGCTTCTATCTATTCGGATCTCGATCCCTCGCCGTATAGCGTATGAACGCCGACGCGCGGTAGGTGAATAATCGTAAAAACAAAAAATCAAAAGAAATAAAGAAAACAGACCGTTTACGTGCCGATTAAATTAAAACAATGGGTGTTTTGACGATCGACGACGGGCGATTTCAAAACGAGTTTTCACTCGACACCGGAACACGCCACGCCGGCCGGCCCAACGACGTTTAGACACGTATCTCGAGTCCGACGTCCGCGTTTTCCGTTCCACGACGCCAAACCCCCGCGTTAGTTTCGTCATCACGTGCAGCGGACGTACGCCCCGACGGAGGTTAGCGAAAAGAACGTCAACGGTATTATTATTACAGGGTCGGCAATCGATTGTCCTTTTATACTTAAAATCTCTCTCTCTCTCCCTCTCTCTCCCTCTCTCTTACTCTATTTCTCGTCTACTAAATTAATTTAATATTACAAATCCCATTTTGATTTTGGTTTTTTTTTTCGAACGAGACCGACGATTGCGTGCAAGGTGCTGCGGCATTTTCGTAGTACATATCTATCGATTTTATTTCACCACAATCTCTGTGTCCAACGGCGTGTTTCCGGGGGGCGATGGGGCGTTGGACCGTATCCCCCCAGTTCTATTAGTGTTCTCCAATATAATTATCATTCGTTTTTTGTAATTGTACTCCATTCAAGAATTACTTTTGTGAATACGGTTATTTGCAGATTGGAACGACAGTGTTGCACAAACGATCAAAGTGGGACGCGTGTACATGGTAACCTCGCCGTTATTGTTTTCCCATGCGAGTGGAAAATCTGCCAAAATACCGAATAAATACAGTAAAATATATTGTAAACGAGACTTTCAATAAATCAACTAAAGTTATTTCGTCAAAACTCAAAGAGTAATGTTAATAGAAATCTGAATTTACTAGCATGTACGAATAACATATCGTTACATATTTAAAAAAAGCATCAAAAAACATATTTTGAGGATTTTCGGGCTAAAAATAGAACTTTCAAAATATCTTTTTTTTATTCATATCAAATAAAATGTTTTATAATCGACAAAAAGTCATGAAAAATGAATATGATATTAATCCAAGTGAATCCTAATACGATTTTTACGAAATGAACTGTGTTTAAATCAACATCAAATGTTTAAAGAAATCATTGATCGATAAAAGCGTTTGATAAAGATAGAAAAACACTTTTTGATATCCGGAGAAGAAAAAATGGTCTCTTTTGTTCAAACGAAAAAATGTTATGAAAATTGTTAAACGGTTTTGACGAAAAAAAAAAACTAATTTACAACTAAACCAAAAACGGTAAAACATGACGTGAACGATACGTTATGTTTACACCGAAATTCAACTCGAAATCGTACGAACCGAATGAACGATACATCGACTTTTAAGCGTTCAACACGCCCGTCGCCTGCAATAACGGTTTCGCCGGCGAGCGAAGAACGCGCGTGAATGGCGAAGTGTGTCTGATTTGATTTTTTCGCGAGATTTTCCAATCGCACCGACAAGCGATCGACATTTTTACCGAACCGATTCGTTCGGAACTCGACGCCGCCGCCGCCGCCAAAAAAGGTGCCGGGGACGCCTCTCTGTTCGTGGTCAGCGGGTTCGGCGACCGGTGAAAAGCCGCGAGGAGTGTACCGTGTGTACAACTGTACGCAGACGAGACGACGACGACGAGGAAAAAACCGACCGGATCGTCCCGTGCGGGGGGCAGACTTAATCGCGCGCCCGTACACGCTTTTCGTGTTTCCGCCGCGGCATGATCGATCGGAGCTGCGGCACGGACACGCGATCCGTCGAGCGTCGCCGTCGCGACCGGAGGGTGTGTCGGGGGCGTGTGAGGGATGGGGGCGCTAATGCTCGCGAATATTTCACGGGGGACAAACGTCTCGGGAGCAGATAACGCGACGCGACCCCCGCGTCCCCGGCACGTCCGTCAAGTTAATTTTTATTCCGCTCTCGTACCCGTGCAGTGCCGTCGTCGGCCGTTCTTTTCTCCGTGCGTCCGATCCTCCGGATAAAATATTATATTGTCTCAGACGTTTGTCCTCCTCGTTACTGTATTATCACCGTTATTATTATCATTATCATTATTATTAGTTTCGTCGTAGGTACGTCGTGTTTTATCCCGGCGACTGGCGGACGGGGTGAAGGAGAGGTAGGGGGCGTAAATAGATAACGCCTTAATCGCCACGGCCGTGCGACGAGGACGGGAGACGAGAATTCGAAAAGGGCTGCGGAGAAAACGACCGCGCCGCGCCGGTCGCGTGCCGTGCGCGCGGGACCCGGAAAGCGCGCGCGTATATACGCCGCACGCATTGCTGGACCATTGTTCGTCGTCGTGGATGCTGCGGCGGCGGCGGCGTTCGCGATAACGGGTCCGGAGCGGACAGGAGAACGAAAAGAGAATAGAAATAAGGAGCTGAACAAAAAAAAAAAAAAAACGCGTCTTTGTTTTTCCACGGAATAACTAATGACGCGAGAGCACGGTCGCGGCGGCCGCGCGTACGACGCGCACACATATTATTATTATTACTATTATTATTATCACTATTATTATTATTATTATTATTATTATTATTATTACTATTATTACGATATAGTGCGCTGCAGATGAACCCGGGAAGATACGGGTCCGTATTCTTCTCGTCTCGCCTCCATCGCCGCACCCCCACCGCCGACCAACCACACTCCGCCTTGCCTGTCACACGCCATCGCGTCGTGGCAACTGCGGTGGCGGGCGCGGGACGAAACTTATTATTTTCTTCCCTGCACACGGAGAGTACAATAATAATAATAATAATAATAATAATAATAATAGTAATAATAACAATACGATTTATACACGAGGATATATATAGGTCGGTAACGCGACGGTTTTTTTTTTGCCCTGTCGCGTCCCCCGACCCACCGCGTCACCTTTTTATTTTTTTCTCCACTCGCGGATCGTTAATGGCCAATAATTTTTCCGGATATACGCCGTCGTATTTACTTTTAATTAAAAAGATTATAATATTATTATTATCGTCGTCGTTGTTGTTGTTGTTGTTGTTGTTGTTGCTGCTGCTGCCGCCACCACCGTCGTGTACCGCCACGGAGGGTTTCGTTTAGGAGATTTCGTTATCACGATTGGTCGTCGGTGTCGCCCCGCGAGAACTTTGGCCATAAATTATCGCGGCCCAAACGCCGCGAGTCGTTCGGACTGTTTTTACGTACACGCGGCCCGGTCGCATTTTAACATACCATACATTGTTTCACAACCGGTCGTTTATGATTGGCCCATTTCAAATTGCGCGCGTAAAAATATTATTATTAGGATTATAATTTAGAAAATACATTATAAAATATTCATCATCACATTATAATCATGAGTCACGATATTAATTTTAAACACCACCAAATAACCTAATAAATATTATTATTATATTACTTAATAAATATTATTATTTTTAATTATTTTATTGATTCCGATTTTAATTGTTAACATTTATATTAAAAAATGATACTTCCGACTAACTTTAAAAATATAGTGAACGAAGAGAAGTAAAATTATATTGGAGTCTGTATAGTGATTTAAAAACAGTATTGATGTTATAAATCAATGGGTTAAGGAGTTAGAACTTTTGACAAACACTCAATGGATTGTAAGGAACTCAAATCCATCTGGAACAAAAATAATGTGTTCGTTAGTGTTATGAATTATTATAATGTTTATAATAAATCTGTAAAATAATGATGCATATTTTTAGTTGATTTTGTTCCTAATTTAAATATTTAGAAATGTTTTTGATTTGTTGTTTCATGATAACGAATAATGCGATAATGAATATTGTATGATTATAATCTTAATAATAATATTTTCGCGTGCGCAATTTGAAATGGGCCAATCATAAACGACCGGTTGTGAAACAATGTACAGTATGTTTAAATGCGGCCCGGTCGCCGCGGTGTACGGCACGACGTTAATATACATCGCACGGGCACGCGTACCTACACGTCGTACACGCAACTACACTCTTCCTACGCGGGTATTTTTTGAACGGTTCAAAGATTTTCGGTCGTCACGTGTCTGTTGACCGATTCGTGGACGGCTCACACCCGCGTACACCGCACTGTCGTGCGCCGTTTCGCGCGGAAATGTTTTTATTTATGATCGTTTCTTTTGTTTTGTCGTAATATTATCCGAGTGTTGTTTATTTATTTATTTACTAAACAGTTTGAAGTTTTATTCGTTTGTGCCCTCCTCCCCCCCTCCCGTGAGTGCTTTAAGGGGACAAACAAGAATTCGCCACGGGCGGATGTTTTTGGATAGGGGATACACTTTTTCGGGGCTGGAATATTTCGAATGTTCAGGACAGTTTCCTCGGTCGATGGGTCACTATAGTGTCGTTTGAATTTTGAAAAATATACTCGACACTCACGATGGCCAATGGTACATGAAAAATCGTTTTTTCATTAAGACGATTTTGAGTAAAAATTTGGTGTTATGCACATTTTATTGTTAGTAAAAATACGTTTAATATAGTAAATTTATATATTATTATAAAATTAATGTTTGATAAATAATTTTAAAATATAGAAGTTTTGATGATTTTTTTTACGTAATTGGTGATGTGAAATTTATTTATTTATTTATTTATTTATTATAGTTTACGGTTTTCCCTTTTTTACATTTAGTAACAGTACAATTTAATAATAGTAGGACAATCAAAATATTTATATTACAATAAGAAAAAATACTTTAAGTGATAATACGTTAAAACAAATAATCATCAAATAAGGGGGCTGCATTGGCGAGTGACATAACATATCTAAGAGGTTCATTTTGTAAGTAATTTGTGTTTTCACTTAGAATGTGGAAGGTTTTATGAAAACGGAATGTATGTGAAGGGACTTTAAAATTTATTTGGGATAGCAAAGAAGGAGAATCAATTTGATTGGATATTAGACCACGAATAAATTTTTAATTTAATGTTCTTCTTCATTCGGCAAGAGCAGGAAGGTCAAGGAAGTTGGTGATATTGGAATAATTATGAGGTACATGAGGAATGTCTAACACAAAACAAGCAAATCTCAAAAATCTTTGTCGGACACGTTCTAGTTGATCAGAGTCGGAGGCAGTGTAAGGATCCCACATTACAGAAATGAAAATTAATAACTGAGACATCGGTACGAATAATGTGTACAATTTTTTTGTTAAACACACATATTATATATTAGGTATATATTTATCGACACATCTCGGCGCGCAGTATAATTTTACCGCTTCGTGTCACATTGACCTTGTTTACGCACCCACCACCGCCGTCGGCCTCGCATAAACGTTCGGCTCGTGTCCAGTGGCGTAACTGAGCACCCGCAGACTCCGCGTTGCGGGGGGCCCACGGTAATTTGGGGCCTTTGGTTAAAGTAAATTTAATTCCCGTGAAAAAAATTGAATCAGCTACAGCAGAACGTTCGTTTTTTAAATTAAAACTAATTAAGAGTTATTTAAGAAGTACTATGGGACAACAACGTTTATTAGATTTAAGTGTATTGAGTATTGAAAACGAGAGGATGCGCAGTTTAGATATAAACATTTTAGTTGACAAGTTTGCCCAAAAAAATGCTAGAAGATCGCAGAAATTTAAATAAAATAATTCAATGCAATTTAGTTATTAAATAATAATTGTGTACTATCTACTATATAAATATTATCATATTTTATCATATCATAGCAAAATTTTAATTAAAATAAGTAATTTACCTAGATCAGATTAATGTTTTTAAACTAATATACCTAACCTAAACAATATTTAGGGGCCCATTTTTTATTTTTGCGAGGGGGCCAAAAATTGTTTTGTTACGCCACTGCTCGTGTCCACGTGTTTTTCGCGACTCATGACCAAGTTGGCGACTTATGAGTCCAGATCGGCTGTGACGCACACGCGTTTTCGGACGATCCGTACCTACACGAGCGTTCATTGCCGGCTCGTAGGTACGTTCGATTCGTTCGCGGCGCGTACCCGATACGTCTCGGAGAAAACGGATTGATCGCGATTACCGGTGGGGACGACGTTACGCCGCCGCCGCGAAAGCGCATCGCGATTTTATGAACAGTGATCGCGATAATGACAACGATAGAAGGTACACTACTCTAATAGCTCGCGGGACTCGAACGAGTCTAATAAATCGTACGGACGATGATCGACGACCGAACGTTTCGCCGATTTCCCGCGTTGGTTCATGACGTTCGTCGTTCGTATCTGCCCTCGCGACGTTCCTCTCGGTCACACGACGATCACTATTCATCACGACAATCTGTTATTAATATGCACATTATGTTTATTGTATATACGATGAATACAATGTACAATAATCGTGAATCGAAATATAGGTCGTAGGCCAT
Source organism: Therioaphis trifolii (assembly GCA_027580255.1). Taxonomy (NCBI): domain Eukaryota; kingdom Metazoa; phylum Arthropoda; class Insecta; order Hemiptera; family Aphididae; genus Therioaphis; species Therioaphis trifolii. The sequence goes on from CM050406.1 coordinate 27,310,335, forward strand.
TTTACAAAATGGGTCAATTCCCGAACGGCTCCCGTCCAAAAAGTTCTGACGAACAGGTAAATTCCTAAACGGCTCTGGTTTTTTTACTTTATACAGACTTAGGACTGTCTCAATAGATGTGTGGTTAAAAATGTCTTGGTGTACACTATACGTAAACTATTAAAATCATAGTATGAAAAAAAGCGTATAGTATAATATTAAATTTTAAATTTTTAACGTTCAAAAAAATATGAAAATATGTAAAAAATGTATAAATAAAGATATTGAAAACAAAAAAATCATTCGTCAGGTAAATTTGTTAGGCTCAATTTTTTTATGTCGTCTATATGTCCAATAACTATTGTAGAGTTTGCCATTATACAATTATATCTGTTTGTACATTTTTTTTGTCGACGGGAACCGTTTGGGAATTTACCTGTTCGTGAAACCTCTTTTGATGAGAGCCGTTTGGAAATAAGCGAACACTAGACGGGAGCCGTTTGAGATCCCACGGAAATATACGCCGTTCGTCGGATTCGCCCTGCACCAAAGTATAACATGGCGAGCACGACAAGTGATATATCACGTCGACAGACGAATATTAAATCCACGTTTTATATACATACAATATCATATACGTGAGATTCAAATCTGGGAGGGCAGGGCGTGGAAAGGGCAGAAAAAAGGGGCGGGAAAGGGGCAGGAAAATCCCGAAGTTCTTATAAGCTAATAAATTTCTTATTCGATGTCGTCGCGGGACGCGTGTGATATTACAACGAACGTCGTGTTTCGCCGAACTTCGCGTATCACACGACATGATAACAATACCAAAACGGTATCGTAAAAAATTTGAATAATAATAATAATAATTGAACTTTATATCGTACGCCGAGCAAACGACACGGGCTCGGCGAAAAAGTTTATTGTGATTGCGAAATCGTGTCGACGTAGTGCCGGTTTACGACGAAAACGACGGCTCGAACGCGAACGGTGGTTGGGGGGGGGGGGGGGTCCGTCCGTGCGCACGAGAGCGTTTAGTTTTTCTTCCGTCGTGACCGGCGCGTCATTACGGCGGCCAATTAAAATCACATCACGCGCTCGCACTACGTTCGACCGTCGGATTCGACGACGCGTATCGAGTCGTGTGTTTGTTGAAAAAAAAATAAATAAAAAAACAAAAATCAAATTTTTTTAAAATAACCCCGTGCGTAGGTACGTTATAAATAATAATACGTCAAGTTCGGCACGTGGCACGTGGCATTGAATATCGTGCCGCCCTAGAGGAGTATGTGACATAATTATTAAAAAAAAAAAAGAAAAACAACAACAAAAAACACGTCGCCCTCGTAATAATATCATTAATATACACATGTGTATGCGAATGTATAATCATTTTTTTTTTTTGTCTTCTTTCCGCTAACGTGTAGGTCGAAAGTTACAAAAAATTAAATAAAAAACGAAACAAAAACGAGGAGGAAAAAAAAAACAAGGGACCCTAGATTAAATTAGTTTCCCTCTAATTAAGCAGTCTTCGCGAAACGACCTTTCACGAATTATCCCGAGAGAAAATGACAACGAGCGCGAGTAGGCGGTGGGGAGGGGTGTGAAAAAATTAACCAAATCGCTCAGACGGAGTATAATATAACATCATAACACATCGTCATAATATAAAAACTACTCACGAGAAGCGGTCGCGCTTTTGTTGGCCGCCTCCGTCGTCGTCGTCGTCGTCGTAACGCCAACTTTGACGAGAATAATAATAATAATAATAGTAATATTAATCGGACGTGTTTGTGCGACGCCGACGGATATATTATGATTTACACGCGTGGCGCAAACGCAAGTACTGAACGCGGATCCATAATGTTTTATTTATTTAATTTTTTTCCTCTCTCCCCGCCCCCCACCCACACAGGGACCGAAGAGATTTACCGACGAAATCGACGATCGTGCACTTGACAAGTCGTCTTGTCGAGCAAACGTCGTTTCGTCCCGTGACCGGTCGCGCCGCCGCCGTGGTGTGCGATCACAATACGAGGGAAAAAGTGAATACGGACGTGCGACGCGCACACGTCGTCGTGTTTTCGCGGGCCTAACACGTCGCAAAGTCATTCCGCGAACGCGCCCCGGCGAGATTTGTCGAGTTTTCAGCCCTCCGCCGCGGCCGCCGCCATGTGCACTTGCCGCGTGCGTGCGCGTGTGTCGATCACGCGAATATTCGGAATAATCGACGAGGCGCGTCTTCCGGTTTCGGAATAAAAACCGAATCGTTCAGTCGTACGTTTTGATTAGACGACGGCGACGAGTCACACCGTCCCCGACCTGCTGTTATTAATATATTGTTATATTTTGTGTACGATAACACAAACGTACGTAAACGATTTTCGCATTTTTTCATCAAATCAGAGCATAAACTTTTAAAAGGACTCGGAATAAATGATTTCGTTTGAAAAGCATACGTCTATGTCTTCTATATATAATTATATATCATATGTGTTATATATAAATGCAGTGGCGTACTTGCGTGGGGTCCCGTAGGCTCGACCCCCCCCCCCCGGTGGCTTCATTTGGGGGGGAGAGCGACTCATACATTTGCCACAGTCTAGTGTTTAGCTGCTCAGTCTCTCAAGTTGGTACATATGAAAAATATAAAATGTACAAAAAATATAATAATAATAATAATAATAAAACCATTAAACATGTAGAAAATAAATTATGAATAAAATTATTGACTATATTATTGTCTATATTTAGATGATAAAATTGAGATAACGGGAGACGGGCGCTCACATATTGACATTCCCAAATGCTAAATAGGTACACTGTACTAAGTACAAAACGTCATTATTTGTAGACTAATACCTTAGTGGACTAGTTTAGTTACGTTTAGACTAGTTTAGTTTAGTACTTCGCGAGAGCTGAAGAACGAAGATGTTTCATGAAAAGTTTGAAGAAAAGAAGAATTAAACTGTTAATAGGACATAATGATAGAAGGAAATAATGTAGTTGGTAGACCACTTCTGGACTACTTACAACAAATAATGAGGGATGTGAACGTGCTAAACTACAGACAAATGAAGAGGAAAGCGGAAAATCGGGAAGAATGGAGAGTTGCAACATACCAGTCCTACGGCTGCTAACTAAAAAAAATATATATATGTACGTGTAAACATTTATTTATCGTGTACACAATAATATATTGTACATAAATTAATTTTAAATTATTTTCTCGACTGTCGCGTTTTCGCAAGCGAAACGACAATAAAAAAAAAACTTTTCCTCCCCCGACGTTTGAATATTATTACACCACGTAAAATTAAAACGCGAAGTCATTCGTAACGAACGATTTTATTTATACACGTCGCGATGTAAAAACTTTGAAAACACCCGGGAATATTTTTTTTAATTTCGAACCAACACTTAGACCCGACGACGACAACGACTCGAAAAATCGATGCTGAAATCGTCAGTGTGAATATTATAATATACGTATGGATTTAAGTCGATGTTTCGATGATTACGATCGACGCTTTATGTAAACTGTCGAAAACCAGGGATGTACCTGTTCGCGAGAAACAAATCGAATCACACGATAATACTTGAAATAAAGTCGTGTCACTTTCTCTGAAAGCTATGAAAAAAAAAGAAGTAGGTACATGTTCATTTTCCGCTGTTTTGTCTCGGCACCTGAATGCTTTTTTTCCACGCTCAGACTTTAAGGGACCGCAATAATGATGTCAAGTATTTCGCTTTCTCTCGTTCTGCCAGACAACATGTAAATATATACATGAATTATACAGAGTAAACGAAAACTAATTTTTTTTTTTTTTTTACGTAACAATCGAGAACCTAAAGTTGTTACAGTCGTCGTTCTTATTGGAATAAAAAATAAATGCGATCTCAGTAGATCATGCATTTGAATTAATAACGTCGGGGAAGAAAAGAGTATCTGAAGAGTGAGACAATGAGAATAATGAAAATAATGCGTTGCCGGGGAAAAATACGAAACTTTTATTTTCTTATTCTATAGAATAAAAATATTATATACGTTTTATTACAATACACGTTCTAATGGCGTATGATTGTGTTTTGGCCCTCTCTAACCGTACTTAAAGGTATAATACTTACACGTTACCATCGCGTCGTGCGGCAGGTAGAGGGGACGGTGTGCGTTTTTAAGTTTCCCCTCGTTTCTTCGCGGCCGCGGAACGAAAATAAATATTTTAATGACTTTACGAGCGAAACCATTTCGCGACGACGATTGTCGTCGTAACACGTATACGAACATTGTATCACTACATGAAATACGAGTGATGGGTTTTCGATTTTCGACCGAGAACAGATTCCACCGCCGTCTAAAAAAATTATCAACGTGTACTAGAGTCGACGTTTTTTTTTTTTTTTTGAGGCAATTGCAATATTTCACTAATAATTGATCGATAAATCATTAATAATGTTTCACGTGAAAAACGGATGAAACACCGTCGTCCGTTCTTTTAACTAACGATTAATCTATTAAAAAACAAAAGTCAGCTTTTTATAGGTCTACCGAATTATTTAATGATATAAACTGTTCAAGAATTATTTTTTGTTCCCTAGTACGTCCCGTCTTAGAATATTATGTGTCCATTATTATGGAATCTTATTGCTATCACTCTCATACAAAAGCTCGAACAAGTACTAAGAAAATCTATTCGTTTTATAGGTTATAAAAGAAGGCTAACGAATATTTATGTTGATATCTCAACTCAGAGCCTAAAACATGATTTAAAACTTGATCCACTTCTAGCGCGTCGCAATATGTCAGATATATCGTTTTATACAAACTAATCAATGGTACTATCTCTTGTCCTTCTCTTTTAGAGTGTGTTTTATGCTGCGCAATACAATACCCGCGCATGTCAAACATTCCATATTAAAACACATCGCACCAACTATGGACAAAATAATCCACTTAATAGAATCCTTCTGCATTGGGAAATTCATCAAATTATGATTTCTTTTTTGATAATCTATCAAACCTAAAACGGTATTTTAAACCATTTCGTTATACGACATATTATTGTTTACTATGTTTAAATCTGTATTTGAGCCGATCATTTTATCAGTTTATCCAAATAAATAAAAATAAAAATAATAATAATAATAATAATAATAATAATAATAATTATTATTATTATTATTATTATTATATGTTAGGCTTTTGAATAATCATTCTTAAAAATAAGTACTACGTACTTTTTTTTTAATTTTTAAATTGTACTATCTATAAATATTTCATTTTACCATAAACATAAATTATATCTAAGTAAATAACACAATAATATTAAATTAAATAAACAATTCAATATCTATTGCATCAAGGCCAGTGTATGTTTTGGGAGAAGGATCCATACATTTATGGAACTTCATGACGGGTGTGGAGTTAAAAGTTTTGTCCTCCAAGAGGTCACGACACCATTTTCGTTTTAGGCGCATTCTCGGGTCACCTGGAAAAGTTTGAGTTGAGAAATCGGATATGAGGGGGTTTCGGTGGTTGGAGAGATAGGAGTGGAGGAGTTTGGAGAATATTTTGGCTACGTTTTGGATGGTTGGAATATCAAGATATGGAGAGTATCATTAGAAACATAAAATGGAGCTTTAACTATTTGGCGGAGGCATTTTGACTGAAAAGTTTGGATTCTATTGGTGTTGGAGGTTTTTCCCCAAAGTTGTATACCGTAAGTCCATGTCGGTTTAAGCAGAAATTTGTATATAAGCAGTTTGTTTTAACATTGACGTGTTTAGATGTGAGAAGAGGACGGAGCTGGTGAAAACGGTTATTTAGGGTTTGGATACGGGTTGCCCAGGTGAGGCGTCGATCAAGATGGAGACCTAGGTAGCGAACACTTTGGGAAGACGGTAGAGGGAGATTGTTGAGGTGGATAGTTGGACTGTAGTCTTTGAGTTTGAAGAGTGAACGTACGGAGTACGCACTTGACGTTCAAAAAGCCGCGGTGCGCTTCGTACGCGCAGCGCATTACCATAATTTATGCACGCTAAGCGTATTTCGATTTGCGGACCTTTCGCCGTGGGTATAGGTCGTATAATCAATGTTTATACCTTTGCGTCATCGACTTAGAGACAGACAGACAGAGAGAGACAGAGAGAGAGAGAGAGAGAGAGAGAGAGAGAGAGAGAGAGAGAGAGAGAGAGAGAGAGAGAGAGAGAGATAGAGAGAGAGAGAGAGAGAGAGAGAGTACGTATTAATCGAATTACAGTCATTACCTACTACACAACTCGTCGGAGCGCACGGTTTGCGGGGTATCGGTCCACGGGTCCGGGGACGCTGTGATCTCTCTGTTCGAGTGCGGCTCTCCGCAATGTCGAATCCGCGTCCTCTGTGTCCGAACCGCGTCTTGACTCGGCGGACGCAACGATCTATATATACGTACGCGTGTGCTGTTATATAATATGTATATAATATATATATTTACGTATACGTACAAATTATACGCGTCCCCGCCCGTATCGCGGTTATTATTGTAAACGTACTAATAACCATAAATATAGTAAATACCATTAATACCGTCGGACGGATCCCGGACCGTTGTACGGGCGCGACGCATTCGCCGCCGGTAAAACGTAATATAAATACAAAAACATAAACGCACACGCGTGCGGTGGAATTAATCGAGAAACTTCGACAATGGTTCGCGCGCGGTTACCGTACGTAGTCGTGGGCGGGGTACGCTCTTCGGACGCGATGAAACGCTATAAATTGAATTTTTCGACGACCCCCCCCCTCCTCCGTTTCACCACGGTATTGTCCGCGGACGGGGGTTTTTCATTTTTCATTTTATTTTTCATTTATTTCCTTTTTGGTTTTGTTTTGTTTTGTTTTGTTTTTTTTAACGACTCGTATATTATTACCTACACCCGTTCGACCGTTCGACGCGACGCGGGTACAATTAGTCAGGTTTTCGGCGTCATCCCGAAATCGGTAGTCGGCCAGCTCGCGTACAGTGTGGGGGGAGGGTGGGGTCTGGGGGGCACAGACGCGATATAATGATATATACGGACGTTTCGGTGCGATATAATCGGTATCGCAATATATTATTGTACACGCGACGTAAACACGCGCCACGGGACGCAGTCGAACGCTAATTATAAACGGTACGATCCGAACAGATTTCTATGCGGCCGAGGGACGCAAGCGCGAGGGCGTTATTTATTTCCGTGACTTTGGTCGAGAGGGGGTAGATTCGGAATACAAATATTTATTTTTTTTTGTGGCCGTTATAAGATATTAATTAGCGATCAAACACTTGTATACCTCATTTTTTTTTATTATTGTTTTAATTGTTGTGTCAAAACAAAGCATAACATTCGTTAATTTTCATCGATATAAATTATAAAAACAACTTTAACACAATGATATTCATAAATGCGTGATTTGAACATCGATATATCAAACATTTTACTTACCTTAAATAAATAGTGAACACGAATTTATTATGTTCAGTCTTTCAACTGCATCTTTTGGTTTGTTTTCCTGGAAAACGTAAATACGATTTAATGAACGTCAACGGGTATGTCTCGACTTATAAAATATATTATTTATTTCGGAATGTATTCAAACTAAAAACAGTTGTTTAAATGTCTGTAAATAAAACCCAGGAGCAAAAGATATTATTAAGTATTATCATCCGAGTACTACTTATGTGATTGCATCACCCACAAAGAATTATGGATAAGCTTTCTCTTACGTGTAATAAGTATGGGTTGAACATGAATGCGAATAAAACTAAAATCATGATAATAAATAAATATAAGACAGATACCCAACATGACTATAGTAAAAAACTGACCTTAAACAATATAGCTGTTAGAAAGGGTGTATTCTTATAAATACTTGGGAACACGGAGAAACATTAATGGTGACGCGTCTAAAGAAATAAAGTGCAGGATAGTGTGTGTGTGTGTGTGTGTGTGTGTGTGTGTGTGTGTGTGTGTGTGTGTGTGTGTGTGTGTGTGGTGACGCGTCTAAAGAAATAAAGTGCAGGATAGTGTGTGTGTGTGTGTGTGTGTGTGTGTGTGTGTGTGTGTGTGTGTGTGTGTGTGTGTGTGTGTGTGTGTGAGTACGGTGCGCCGTAATATTCGATGCAGACGAAACGTCACTAATTATTATCACGTCAGAGGCTGCGACCGGAGCAAATTGACAGCCGTGTCCGGACCGTGTCAATCAGCCGGTGCAACTGGTAGCGGTGCAAGCTCGTTAATAAAGCTACGTGGACGGACGGGCAGGGGTGTGTCAGTGCACGGGGAGGGTAGGGGTGCGGGAGCGGTGAATTGATTTGTGAGCATCGGGTCGCATCGAGATATCCGTGGACGGCACGCGGGGAGATCGGTGGCGGAGGAACCAGTGCGCGGGGGGTGACGTGTCGGGTGCGGGAAGCGGAGGGACGAGCGTTAGGACGCGGCTCTCGGTGCGGGGGGGTGGAGCAAAATCTAAACGGCAAAATTGAAATTCATGAATATTTTATCGGCCCGGGTCCCGGCGCGGCCCCCGTACTCTGCACGTCGTACGCGTAGTAATCGGCTACTCTCTGCACCGGCGGCGTTTGTGCGCCCGCGGCTACTCCCCCGGCGACGTTTGACTCGTGGCATCCCCGGTCAGGATACGCTCGTACACACACACACACACACACACACGCACGCAAACATACACACACACACACACACACACACACGCACACAAACATACACACACGTACACGTCGTACACGCATACACACACACACACCGGCTTATTATCGGGTACACGGTGACTGCACAGGTATACGTAGTTCACGTGGACGGGCCTGTCGGGAAATCGGCATTTTCCAGGTAGGCCACTGCTCGCGTTTGTGCTCGCGACCCCTTCGATCGGAACTAAACGCAAAACATAATGTATTCAATTAAAATTTTAGATTTTCCCCGGTAAAGTGAAAAAAATTACTTCGAAATCACTAGCTGTCGCGTTAAAAATTGAAGTACATAATAAATATTAATAAATACCATATTATTCATCGATGCAATCGAACAATATTATTAAAGAAAGCGAAAATATTATCTTTTTAATAATAATAAAAAAAAATAAAAAATAAAAACAAACAAATATATAGTCATCACAAGGGGTCGCTATTAAATTTCCTGAAATTATAGAAAAATGCATCAAACGAAAAGTTTTCCAAATAAAATTTTAAAAATAAACCACATATAATAATTAAATATTTATTTTCAAAGAACAAAATGTTCGATGTATATGTATATATGTCGATGAAATAAAGAAATATAGGTAAAAAACCCACGTGTTCGACATATTCGCATATCTAATTGGTTAGCGTGTAAACAGTTAATTTTATTTTTGGTATACAGGAAAAAAATTGAAAATAACTTAAAAACAAAAAATACTCTGTATACTAAAACGTTTTTTGAAGTATTGAAATTCGCTAAAAATACAAAATAATTCTACAAACAAATGTTGTTTATAAAAAACTGTGTACGTTAGTAGTTTAAATAGCACCTTGTCAATTATCAAAAATAAGAATAATATGTAAATATGCATTGAAATTCGATTCCTAATGCATAAACAATATATAATATTAACTTTACGAAAAAAAAAAAGAAAAAATGGAAATCGCTTTCACTGAAATTAGATCGTTATTACGTCTAGAAACATTCCAGGTTTAACGTTTAAACATTATAAAAGCAATTTAAAAATATTTTTTTATCATATTTCACTGTTTGAGTTGTAATTTATTAATTTTAATAGAATACGCTACGAACAACGCGTATTCTTTGCTCCATGCCCGATATAATTATTACAATGGACGTATTGAATTTTAACTAAACGATAAACGAACCATTTTTTCGGTCGAACGATTCGGACCGAAGGTGCAAAGTCGCAATATCACTCGCACGCGCACTCTCGCCTGTACACACGTGTTCATTTCGCACGTGCAAATCTTCCGGCGCCCACAGTTTTCCAATATACCTGCTCGGCAATCGGAAAAACCGCAAAACAAATATTTCCGTTCGAGTTTTCGCGAATGTAATTTAACCGCGGCCCGCGGCCGTCGGGCACCGAGGCGATGACTTTGACGCAAACAAAACGATATTTTGTTTAATGAAGATTTTCAAAAATGCAATACTCATTTCGTACTATATATATGGTATAAATAAAATTCCACCACGTAAAAATTGTTCTATTACGACATTTTTTTCTTCTACTCTTCTCCTCGTCCCACCAAACCTAACCGTCTTCCGTTGACAGGTGAGTTTATTGGTTTTGCATTCGTTTTTGCGTTTTTAATTAAATTTTAGTCATCTGATTAAAACTAGATTTTGACGTAGCTGTAATTTCCGTTGAAATTAATCAATTTATTTTACAAAGTCAACGTTTTCCGTCGTCTTGTACAGCGCACGCATTAAAATTGTCCGTTAAAACGTACAACGTTTCATCAATAATTGACACAGAAGAGTATGATATTGAAATACGTAAAAAAAAAAACGTTAATTACCGAGTATCACGTGCGGTTTTTACTACGATACTTTCACAATACGTTTATGTATCCGTAATGAAATCATTGAAATATTCATCAATCGATAAACAAGTGTTTCGTGGTAATTTTGAAGGAGACAACGATCGTTTAATGTCCTGAGTGTAATGGTTAATCTAATAGTTTGACATGTTTTTTTTTTTGTTTAATCTATTGTCGTTTTTTTTTTTTTTTTTGATGAGGATAGTAAAAACCGACCGAAATTTCCGTACGGACGGGCCATAGAGCCGAAGTAATATTCGCTCTGTAACAACAATAATTTTACTTTGTACTGTATTTTTTGAAATTTTCCTTTTTATTTTTCTTCAATATCGGAATTAATTATTGGTAAATTTGTAGACACTTGATGATTAATAAATACGTAGGTAAACCTTGTATTAAACGTGAATAAATGAAAATTCATACAGGTTGTTACGGCTGTAGAATTATCAACGTCCGATTCTTAGCACAGACGAAACTTTTATTTTAATCTATTTCATTAAGTCGTGTGACGTATTCGTATTTAAAATCTTCAAGATTACATTGTATTTCAACGCGATTTCGTGTTTGTATTAATAATCACCTAATACAACGACTGAAATAAAAACACCAACAGAACCGTTTGACTTCACCCAACTCTGTACTCGTTATTGGTCGTTTTATGCAGTGGCGGATCCAGAAATAAATTTGGGGATGGACAAAAGCAAAAGTACGATATAATTTGACAGGACATATATATGTGAGAAAAAGCTACGAGTGCCCTTGCAACGACCACGCTCCAACAATATAATATGATAAGTGAAAATATTTTTCAATATTCTATTGATAAAATAGGTATTTTGGGTTTTAGCGTATTACTATGGGTAGCTTTGGGGGGGGGGGATTCTCCTTTGCCCCCCCCCTGGATCCGACACTGCTCGCCACTCTTAACACTGTTATGAACAAAATCGGTCGTTTTTTTTTTTTTACGAAAATTTGTTCAAATCGTGCGTTTTAGTAGTGAAAAAAAAAATATTTAAAAAATATTTTCAAACCTATTCAAATACACGTACGCCGTCGGCTTTCGTATATTATAATTTCGAATATTCATTTCGGGTTCGCACGACGTGAAATTTTGGACGTGAAATCTACCGCGGACGTCGCGTCGTCTCGGCAGCCGAACGACGGCGACGACGGTACTCTTCCGTTTTTCGTGTGCCGCGCGAAACAATAGCGACGTGCACTGCACCGCCGCGCCGTCCACACACAGCGATCGGCTAAATTATTTATTGGTAATTAAATCAGTTGTTTAAGTTTATTCAGCCCGAGATTCGCGGACGCCGCGCCGCGGCGATTCATAAATTATGAACATTCTTATTAAAGACCACCGACACGCGTCATTGTGCAGACGGCAATGGAATCATAATATTTGCGACCGAACGTCACGCTGTGTGCGGTGGCAGTCGTACCGCGTGGAGGGCGCTATTAATAACAACAGCGACGATGATAATAACAATAAATAATAGTAATAGTAATAATAATAATAATAATAATACGTCGTTGTTTACTCAACGGAAACGGTTTCGACGTCATACTTTGCGCCGAGTATGGCCGGGCAAACAATATTGTCCGGTCGTTATACAGCGCGCAAACATTCAATTTTCGGTAATTATAATATTATTGTTATTATGATTGCCGTCGGGAAAACGGGGACGTCGTAGTCAGTGCGGTATAACAACCGTGTCGTGACACCGCGGATTCGTTTCCCGCCGCCGCCGCGAGGTCGGCGACGAATCGCACCGCGCTAATCCATTAATAACTAGGTTAGAAAACGATTAAAAATTTTTTTTTTTAAAACACGTCTTTTTACAGCGCCAACGCACTCGTAAAACGACCGTACGGTTCGTTTTGTATTTTATTTCATAGCACACGTATTCGAATATTTAATTGGCTCGGATTGTTTTAAAACGACGAAATGGGATATAAATAGATGACGTATAGAAAAACGTATATGACGCCTTTTTGTCCTGTCTCGTCAGAGCTCGACTCGGTGAGATCGTTTTTTTATTTCATTTTATTTTTTTTTTTATCGGTTACGAATACTTCGGCGACTGGGGCCATTGGCTACGAGAAATTACATTATATTCACGTTAAACATAGGGGCTGTTACACTTATTATAAACTTATACGTAATTACTTAAGTAGTACAAATGAATAAATAAGGGCTGCATATAGAATTGACAGTGATACGTTATACGTACATATTTTATATAATGTACTCTCCACATTATATACATTTATAGTTAATATTATTGAGATACATTTATTTTTATTTTTTCACGAAGTTCTGTAGCCCTGAGGAATTTTTCAATAATATTATTTAAAGTTATATTATTTATAGTTAATATTATTTTTTAATAATATTAACTATAAATATACATTTATAGTTAATATTATTGAGATACATTTATTTTTATTTTTTCACGAAGTTCTGTAGCCCTGAGGAATTTTAGAACATTAATAATTGTATGGAAGATAAGGCTTTCAGCTCGTTATCATAACATACTAAAATATAAAACTAAACTTACGTTTACTTTTACGTTCAGTTATTTCACCAGGGGGTCTATTCTTGAAATCATTCAGATCGGGTCCTAACCGTATTCTTTTCTATGGTCAGTTCGTGATTTCCTTATCTCTTGTCACAACATTGTCTAATTAAAAAATAACTGTTGTTAGGGGGAAGCCCCCCAATCTCCGCCTATGCATACATGTTAAGTGATTCGGAGTACTAGAATGAATTTCTAATTTTGATTTAGAGTTCTTTCCTTTACCTTTTGAACCACTTATCTATAGTAATACATTAAAGATTTAACAGTGGTTATTGTAGGTAATATTAAATAAATTGTATTTGGAGTTTGTGAGCATCACATAATTTCAGCACCCAGTAGGATAGATGAATAAAGTATGCAGATACTTTAAGAATATAAACACTTACTTTTTTCCAATTGTTAAAACTTTTAGTTATAAATGTTTCTTCGGATTTACATTTGTTTGTACCAAATGTACGACATGCATAGCAAAATACACTATCTTTTGAAATGCTATACTCAAGCCAACCGAATTGTTTAAATAACGCTGAAGTAAAAGCGCGATTTTGTGATCCAAAACAAGTTTTAGGATACGCCTCAATAATAGATATTGGAATAAGCAAACAGCAAAAGCCAATAAGTTTTAGGCGAGGTTTTAGGCAAGCTATACATAATATTATATATAATTATATAAATTGTATACCTATATTATAAAACTTACGTCTAATATAAGTGTTGCTGGGCCCGAGTCAATATCACCATATATCTAAAATGTCATTAATATCACATTGTACATTTTGTGTGGGTTCATGTAAGCCTTCACAGGCATAGCATCATCTACAGATGCATCATCTTAAACATCAACAATTATGTTTGTAGTATTTATTGATGCCACTGAAATGTCTACAGACTGTTTAGGTTTACAGAAAATACTAAATAATTTATTTTTTTCAATTTTGGTAAACACTAAACTGATTGAATTACAATAATTGTATTATTCAAAAGTTCGTAATGGCAATATACCTAGCATAGAACAATAAAATTAGTGATAGGTATTCGGTACATTTCGTTTCCATCACGTGCTTGTAGCGCTTATCTTATATTCTTATCAGTTATCGCAATTGCATTTTATTGTTCTGTGATTTTAGTAAAAAATAATAATAATAACACAACAAAATAATGAATAGATGACGTATGGACGTATTTTATTTAAATATCCCTTTCGATATTTAAATATCGAAAAAATTATTTATTTGAATATTTTTTAAATATAGGTGGCCTTAAGTTTTTTTGGGGGGGGGGGCTATTATTCCAACTGGGGGCTCGAAAATAAAAGTTTCATTGTTCACTGGCATTTTACACGAATCGAATGACTTATTCGGTCTGTACCCTATTAGAATACGCCCAAAACTAATCGAACGCTTTTTCTTTAAAATAATAATTGAACACGTAGTGTGATTGAATTGTTTTTTTGTTCAGAGTGCACGACGGTGCACGTGGATGATTTTGCGATTCGTACGTTTACTTGACGATACATACGAAATAGTGATGAAAGCGATGTCAAAACGATAAACAATTACAATCGACACAATATTACAAGTCTAGAAATGGGGGACAAGAATTAGTCGTGGACTTTTTCTAGTGTGTTATGCCGACGGTTCGTTCGGAACACGACTTGTCTAAGACGTATGAAGGTCAAAAGAGCACATAGTGACGGGTGACGCGCGTAGGAACCTCGAAAGAAATCTGAGAAAGTGCACGGTGTATACGCTCGGATCGACGATGAAAAAATGAGAAAATAATTTGGAAAAAAAAAACGGAAAAAAATAAAAACGTCGGCACCGTAAAGAAACGAAACGAGTTTTCTCACTATGAATTCGTCGAGACCAAAACACGAGTGTGTGTGCGCGCGCGCGCGTAAAAATCGCATCGACTGTCGTTCGGACGGAATTCGCGAGTGAACAACAGAAACGGTTGTCGGGTGAAAACTGGGGAAAAAAAAAAAATAATAAAAAATAAAACCTTCGCGCCGAAACGAAATGACATAAATTATTTTATTAACGTTTCTCCTCGTCGTCATTCCGTCGGTCGTAGCAAACACACACACGCTCAGCGTACAAATATTTACTCGTCATTTGCCTAACCAGTAGTCTGTAGCTCTTTATAACACACACACACACACACACACACACACACACACACACACACACACACACACACACACACACACACACACACACACACACACACGTATTATACAAACAGGCGCCCGCAGTGCGGTTCATTATCGGAGGCGTCACGTGCCGATAAATTAGTCGAATTTCGATTCGATTAACATCCGCAGCCAAACGTCGCGTCGCCTACCCGCCGTCGTGGCGCCTGCGGCCGGTTGATATCTGACGCGCGACGGTTCGGACGTACGCGTTTCGACGGCGTATTCGGGGCACGTTGGGTCGAGGCGCGTTTTCCACACGACCTACGTATACGGCCCAAACGCGTTGGCGTGGAGACGACGTGGCGATACGTTATCGTAAGGGTTGTTAATTTGAAATATTTCACTTGAAATATTTCAAAATTGAAAATTTCACTCTTCTCGAAATATTTCAATGAAATAATGAAAAATATTTTTTTTTTCTTTTAAACGTGTTTTTAGATGATTAGAAATAATATATTGATAAAGCACAGAAAACATTGATTATGAATAACTTATCAGTTAGGTATCATTTATCGACCAAGGTATACGAATTGAAAACCCTACCTAAATACTATTAATGGTCAATGGTTATAAATTATAAATTAATAATTATATATTTATATGGTATTTGTGAATTGGTATTAATTTTATATGACATTACAATATAATATATATATATATATTACAAATATATACAATATACATATTTGATATTATCAATCATGCAATTTTCCCCTATTGGCATATGGCTGACTTTAATATTGTCTTATAGCCGGTTATCTAGTTTTTTATATGTCTATGTTTGTGTATTATTATGTATGTAGTAACTATGTTACATATTTTCTTTATTTCATAGAATAAAACAACTTTTAAAAAATGTTCACTTGGAAATAAAAAAATATATTTTTCATGGAAATGAAATATTTCATGAATTTTTCATGAAATATTTCAAGAAAATAAAGTTCATGAAATTTTACAACTCTAGTTATCGTGTAGTATTATTCGATTTTAATCGTTTGGTACGGCCCATGCGACAGTCAGACAAATCACGGAATAACGGAATAATGACTGGTGTACGAAATATAACACAACGGTACTGCTCAAATCCAATTTGAATCAAAGGTTAAAAAAAAATTTAAAAGTACGTCTTCGCCCCCTTGGGAATTCTTCGCTCCTCGGACGAGTTGATGGGGATGAGTGCATTGGATTTCAACGAAATGATTGAGCATTTTTTTAGTAAAAACGATTCTGAGCAAAGCTTCAGGATTTAAATACACCGTTTGGATGGACCAATTTCTTTAAATAAATATTTATTTATTTTTATTCGACCCGTTCAAAGTCTGTTCAATGTAGACCAGGTTACATACGAGGCGGATTCGTCCCGAGGACTCCGTGATTAAGGTCGAGCACTAGCTTCCGGTTTGGTGCCGAGAAGCCGACCCGCTCTTTACGCCATTCCTCAGAACTATATTCTCATCTCGAACCGATCGGTTTCTAGGCAGTCTCACCAGGTGGACTCCTGAATTTTAATTGCTTTTCCGCAGTGCAGAGCAGTATCTATTACAAGAGTGATTGTTTCAGGTCTTCAGATTTCTTAACAGTTTTTATAAGTGCTTTTTTCTTTCGTATGATTGGATATCGTTCTGTCACACAATTGTTGGGTCATTTTTTTTTGGGGGGGGGGGGCAGGAGTAGGAGCTATGACGAATAGATGACTTTCTCGTTGTTGTTTTTAATTGTTATATTATTTGTGGGGCTTGGCGAATATTTGGGCCCTATCACTCGTTCAGTCCGTTTTGAAGCAGCGAACTCGTCACATATCACAACAAACGTGCGGTTTTTACGGATCGATTCACTTCGGTCTCGGAGAGGGGATTGATCGCAGATGATTTCAGCACCTAAAACAAACCCGCCAAGTGTAAAACGTCTCACTCACTCGTGTGTTCATAGGCGTTTATCGTTTTTGACATTTGTAAGAATGAACAATTTTGAATATTTCGACTTTTTTGGAAATCTTTGAAATTCGTGTCGTTTTATTGTCGTTGTTAATAAAAAAAATTATTTGCTAACTACTAAAAACATGAGATGTCAAACCGTAATTTCAATCGATTTGAATTATCAGTATTCGGACAAAAATATTATTTTTTCTAACACCTAATATATTTGTTCACGAAAGCTGAAACAAAAATAATGTTCTCCGTTCGAATTTCAAAATTTCCGTTTAGTTTTAGAATCTAGAAATGGAACTTGAATATTATATCAAAAAGGGGAGGTTGATTTCGACTTTGGCTGATCCCCTCTTCCTCAGGTGCTATTTTCACTTATATCTGCTGGGTATCCATACAGTGTACTATCGTGTGA
The DNA here is from genome assembly GCA_027580255.1 of Therioaphis trifolii. Taxonomy (NCBI): domain Eukaryota; kingdom Metazoa; phylum Arthropoda; class Insecta; order Hemiptera; family Aphididae; genus Therioaphis; species Therioaphis trifolii. The sequence goes on from CM050406.1 coordinate 27,327,998, forward strand.
CTCGACGGTCGTGTTTAGTCGTACAATTGATACGTATTACTATTAGACAGAACTCTTTCGCTGTTAACAAAAAACAAAAAACAAAACAAAACGAAAACAAAAAATTTAAACCGAAACCGTCTTTCGGGACTGTTCGAGACGCACACGCTCGTGCGCGGGTGGGCCGCAGCAGTACACGACCGCCGTCTTCGCGTACGCGAGTGCGACGTGAACACGCGACGACGGGACGTTTCGTTGCGTCACGTAAAAACGATAAGTCCCGGACGAGCACTACACAACAAGACCGAACTCGTCGTTACGCGCCGGCGGCGGCGATGGCGATGGCTGTTCTGCGGGCGAACGCGATCGATTTCGCCCGTGAATTATGGGTGCCAGCGCCGTCCGTACGCCTATACTCTCTCTCTCTCTCTCTCGCCCTCTCTCTCCCACTGTACGCGGCGGCGGGACCCGAAGATTTTAATTTTTTAGACTTTGTTTTGTTTGACTTACGAGGCTCCGGGGACCCGTAACTCACGGGTTTCGCCGGCCCCGCGTACACACGCACACACACACACACACACACACACACACACACACACACACACACACACACACACGCCGAGCCCACGGCCACTGCTAATTTATTCTAACCTTTTCCTCTCTTTTCTTTGACGACACGCATTACCTACTCCGACGGTTCCGATGGCTGTGTCGCCGAACCGCGTCTCCGCGTCTGTCCGACTTACCGTTTCCGAACTCGACGAAATCTCGTCTCTCGCGAACGCGCTGCCGAGTACGATATAATTGTTATATTAAGCGAGCATTAAACGCGCGACGCGTTCTCGTCGCTCGGCCGTAAACGACATTAATTTCTGTTTTGTTTTTCACTGTTTTTTTTTTCACGAAATTGTTTTCGCGCCCTCTGTGGACGGAACTCGCTTGGTAGTGACTACTCGCGCCGATTGTTAGAACGGTCGTCTGTGTGATCGCGTCGTATTGAAAGCGCAACAGAAATCGTCGTCAGCCCTAATGATAATCCGTATAATTCGACCCGGATTGATAAATGTTTACCCTCGGATGCGCGCTTGTTTCGCGCGAAAAACTAAAAACATAAATAACGGGGTTTCATTATTTCCCCGGGAAAATATTAAAGATTCAACTTTCTCTATAATATCGTACACGCGCGCGTTGTGTGTGTACATTGAAACGGCAACTGTTAAAAAGTGAATTTTCTGCTTAAGAATACGATCAATACTTTTCGAATTATTCTACAACGTAGTTTGAAAGCGACGGCAACAAAATAATGTATATAAATATATAAAATTTTTTTTTTCGCGAATTAAGTCGCTGATAGATCGTTACTACGTTTTCAACGAGGTGAGTATTTTTATGCGATTTTATTCAAAAAAAAAAAAAAAATGATATATTTAATCAAAAACAAAAAGCCGAAAGAGAATAAAAGTCTCTCGGGATTCTAATTTTCGCACTGAGCATCAATAAAATATATTCAAGGAAAATCATTCAGCGAGTCCCTGAAAACGGATAAAAAAAAATAATAAATAAATAAAATAAAATACAAATAAGTAAAGAAAAGGAAATGTAACGTTTCAGACGGGAAGTTCTATTTGTTTAGTTACAATTGTGTATTTTCGATATCTGTTTGTACGTGCCGTGCATAGTAAATCGAGGATAAGTTGAATAAAATCGAATAACGCGACGGAAAAAGACATTTGAAAAATATAAGTCATTCCGAATCGCAAACACGACGACGAGATAACCGGCCCCCGTCCGATCCCGAGATTCCAACAGGTAACGATTTATCGAGATTATATCCGGTGTTACGCGAAACATTATGACGTGGCGTACAAAAGCTGTACGGCCCGTCATTTTATGTTCGTCGGATCGTAAACGTACGCGTGCAATATTGCACCACATATCAATGCGATAATCAACAAGTTCATTTTGGGTAAAACTACTGAAAAAGTTCAAAAGTCAAACGGTCCGTCGCGCGTCGATTCGCATTCGTCACGTGTGAATCGAGCACGTGCTTAAGCTTCCCTAGGTCCGAAATGCGCCACACCACAATGTACACGAGTTGAGTAAATATTTCGATATTCGTTTGAGTGATACTCTTGAATTTAAGCGGAAAAACTACGAAAATGTTCTTCTGCGACTGATTGAACGGCCGGTTAGCTGCAAAATAGAAAATTAGAAAAAATTAAATTTTCATTTTTTTTTATTTTTAATAGTTCGTAAAATAATAACGTAACTTGATTTCGACGGTAAACCTTTTACTACTCATTTCGATATTGAATATTCGGCACTTGTGCGCTTTAACCGTTGAAATCGCTTTTAGTCTTAGGTGGAGTTAATAGAGATCGTCCACTACTAGTGTTTTTAATAATACAAAGAAAAAAAATAAGCGCTCGTACAAGGGTCGTTCATTCTTTAATTTCTAATTTAAATTCGCTTTGAATCGTTCGATTCAGGTGGTATCCACAATATAGGCAGTAGAGCTATATTTATATTAAGTGTGGATAAAGGTTAGGTCGGGTACTTCGGGCGGCGATGATATAATAATAATAATAATACTCGCTGATATAACGTGGTGACGAGGACGTTTCCGAGGCGTCATGGTTTCACACTCGACTTTTTATTAATATGCAGTCTACTCTCACGCAGAGATCTAATGATTGAAATCGCACTCGAGTTAAGAAAAATTAAAATTCGATATTTCTGCTTAAAACGTATGAAATTTGAATTTTTTTCGCTTTTAAAAATTCTCCTTATTGTAATAGCCTACACGTGTGCATTCGTATGATGCAGCAGACATATCAAACGCACGAGTATCAAATAGGCCAAAAACCATAGAATATAATACTACGAGAACTAACTACACAGAAAAATGAATTTAAAGAAATGACATTTTAAGAAAAAATAACAAATGATTCGTATATTTTTGATTATTTAAAGCTCGTCATTTAATTTGAAATATGAAAAAAATATACACAGTAGAACCTCCGTTATACGAACCCTCTATTATCCGAACTACAGTTATTGGAATATCCGAACGTTCTATTATCCGACTGTCAACACTCGTTGACGCATTCGTATCCGCGGCCGGTTTATCAAATTTATCATAACTTTTGCTTTTGGTTTATTACAGTACATACATTATAATATATGAATGTACGTATGTGAATCGTCAGTAGATAATCAAAACGTAATGAGCTCATCAATGAATTCGTCTTAAACGTTTGCGAGTTTGGTTGCAAAAAAGCGCGTTGCCGATCGTCGTCAAATGAAAATCGATAATTTTGTCAAAAAAATATAATAAATATAACACCTATGTTCCTATGTATGTAATGTAATTTTAATGATTTAATATATGTTGTATTGATAAAATATAACTAATAATAATAATAAAAATAAATATAGAGAATTAAACTGTTAAAAACATTTTTTTCTTTATTCCCAATATCCAAACTTTTGCGTATCCGAACTAGGTGCGGACCCAATTCGTTCGGATAATCGAGGTTCTACTGTATGTGTGTGTGTGGGTGTGTGTGTGTGTATGTGTGTGCACGTGTACATAAAAAAGGTATCACATGAAGATAAACACTACGTTTAATCCATGATTTTGGAACCACTGAAATGACAACAATTTATTGGGAAGGAAAGTAATATAACAAGGTATACATTAATACGATTACCAAAATATACCATTCTATCTGACGTGTTTGTAATACGAAATGAAAGTCACATTTTTTCTATAAATAGTTTCTTTTATTTTTAATTGGGTTTTCGTTGATTCCGGTGGCGATTGGTCCAAAAAATAAACTGCCGAGAGCCACGTGATTGACTCGCGTGGCGTCCAGGTACAAACGTCCGTATCGTACCGAAGCCGAAGACGTAATAATACGATACTATTCACGTTCCTCTCCGCTCTAAGCTATGGGGGTCGGGTTTCGTTTTTACGGCTCGACAAATCCATTTGTACTCTCTACCTCCACCACTCCCTCTCTCACCGCGTATTATTTCTGGCGCGCACTCTTTTTTTTTTGAGTTCCGATTTTCTCTCTCTCTTTCTCTCTCTAGTTAGCGTGAACCACCGACATTTTCCAACTAGAGCCAACTTCATCATCGTGCACTCGTGTGTACGCGTGTGTGTGTGTGTGTGCGTATGTATATATGTGTGTGTGTGTTTGAGCCTCACGGCAGCAACACAGGAAGGAAATCGCCGTGCCGTGGGAGAGTGGTAGAGCACGACTTTATAACATATATATTATATAGAAGGAGCGGACCGAGTCGCCAGTCGCGACTTGCCAGCCAAAGAGCACTCACATAATATTATGAACACATAACATATATATATATATTTACACGCATACCTGTGCAGTGTGCGACGGTGTAAAACGAAAAAGGCGTGGGGGATGAAACGGGCGGATTGCGGTGAGGGAAACGAACGGATCGCCGGCAAAGTGGCCGTTTCCGACTCACGCGACGCTTCGCCGAAAACGCATCGACACCGCGCCGCGCCTAGGTTTTTGTTTCCCCCCGCGCCCTTTTTTCGGGGCGCCACAGCCACCGGACGACGGTCGGTCGGGGCGGTTAGTCGTGAACGCGAGCCAAAAAACCCGAAAACCCAACGGACTTTCCGTAAAACCGCTATTGTTGTTCCCGTCGTGTTATCCAACCCGCTCGCACAATAACCGACGTCGACGTCGCCGTCCAGCTGTTACGATGTACAAACGACCGGTTGTCGGTGTTTCCTTCCCGCGGATCGAAGCGTGACACCACCTCTCTCTTCTACACTCATCATTAGACACGGGGTCGATACCGTTTACTTTGCGACGATTGCTTTTTGAAAAATGATACGTATATACATATTATATTATATAATATTATACATTTTATCGCTGTGGAATCGTAATCCGGTAAAACGTGAAGAACCTAAAACGGCGGTCGAGCCTTAATCGATTGGTAGGTTTAAGTTTTGACTCGCAAACCGAATTATTCACCAATCATAATATCTCACACACACACACAAATATATATATATATATATATATATATATATTTATTTATTAACCAAGTTTTTAATCCGTTTGATTCGCTCTTGCGTGAACTTCATTTTTTCGTCAGTGGAGTTAATCTCATTTTCACAGTCGATCGTCGTGAATGCGTCTTATATTTTTCTTTTACAAGTTCGATTTACTTATCGATTTTATGGTAAAAAAAAAATATTGGTTTTACTGATGATACTCAGACTGACGGTTTAAATTTTACCGTACAGCATGAAAAACAGTTAATTGAAATATTAAAATTTAAGAATTTAAATTTTAACACGATCGATGAACTCTAAACATGTATTGACTTGGATTCAAAAAATAATGACAATCGATTTAAATCAACTGAGTTAAAAAATATCATTAACTTGGTCAGTCTTGGAAATGACCTGTAAGCATAAATACTGATAAGACAAATCTGATCGTTTAAGGTTGTCCGATCGTTGGGTCGATCGAAAGGAACGTTTACAACTTCAAAGTCTGACATCATCGCATCATTGAATCACATTATTATATTATTATTATTATGATTACGATTTATTATTATTATTATTACGATTTATTATTTTTATTAATATTAACGGTCCCGTTCTAAAGCGCCCTCGTCGATCATCGAACATACAAAACGACCACGACGTAAACCCGCTCTGAAGATTTTAATTAAAAACAAAGTAATCGAATCGCACACAATAAACCCACAGATTTTTAAACAATATCGTATATTTATTTATTTTCATTTTTTGTTCGTACTTACACTCGAATCGATTGATATACATAACATTATTATTGCGTACACCCAGAAGCTCCCTTTTACCAGGCGTTTTCTCAGAGTCGAAGACGATCGTTCTCCGAACGCGCGTTTTACGTTTTGAAAAAAACGTCTAGTCGGCGTATCAAACAATATATTATAATGTAATGTTATATATTGTTTTCGCGAAACCGATTTCGGGAAAGAAAAGAGAGCGTTATTACGTTGTGTTTTCTTTTTTTTCCATCCGATAAAAAATCTCTTTTGAACCGCCACGCGTTCCTCGCGTACGTACAGTCGTCATACTCGTTACGTTCGAATAAAAAACCGTAAATAAATACAACGTAGAAATCTTGGTTTTTATTACTGCAGATTCCGACCGAAGCGACGGATCTATCGGTTTTACAGTGTCACGTCGATTCGAGCTTTTGTTATACTAAAGACACTATTCTACAATACACCGCCTAAACATATTTCGCTTTGTGAACTTCGTCTAAAAGTTCAATCAGCCCTGTAGATTAGATATTTGATCCAGTTCGCACTTAAAACGATTATTCACAACAACTAATAAACAGGTATACGGTCAAAACATGAAAAAAAAAACGCAGTACGAGAAACATTTCGTGTCGCCGACTATATTTTTCACATCGTATGAAAACACTCGGCTAAAAGGTGGAGTCAGCAGTGCGGGTCGCGGTACAGAGGTGCCATTTTTCGTGTCACCGACTCGAGTATTCGCAAACGAGTCGTCGATTGCCTGTGTCATAAGATTTTTACACCTCCTATTATTTTTACCCCTTGCCCCGGTAATAATATCCTAGGACATTTTTACCGGGGAGGAATAATTTCCTAGGATATTTTACCCCCCCCCAATACTTTTACTGGGGGTACCAGGATATTTTTACCCCCGGTAATAATATCCTAGGAAATTTTTACCATAGGGGGGGGGGGGTGTAAAACGATTACTTTACGAAGGACGCGAACACCGTACACGTTAATGTCGTGTCGTCGTTGTCGTCGCGTCGTCGTCACGACAGCGATTCACGCGATGCATGTAAGCGTGTGTTGTGTCGACGCGGATGGAATTTTTCCAAGTGACGGCGTGAAAAGGAATTGTCGAAAACCAGACAAGAGGCGTAAGTGTAATAATACGACACTCGTCGTACGCTGGTCGTAATGAAATACAGAGACGGATCCACGCGTGTGTACACGTGTGTGTGTGTGTGCGTGCGTGTACGTATATTAGGCAGTCGTCTCGTTAGGGTCTTGTGCACGGTCGAGACACGGTCGTTTGTCATTCGACTCGGAACGGATCAAAACCGCGTGTCGCGGGCGGAGGGAAACGTAGAACAATACGCGCGCATTGTCCGCCGCCACAGTGCCTCCACACGCGGTGTCGACGCGTGTCCGGATCCTCTGGGATTCGTCCGGCAAAGTGCGCCCGTCTAGGATCAGGACGGGCGTTACGGGGGAGGAGGCGACGGTCGCGCTTTTGTATTTCCGGGCTCGGACATAAGAGTCGCGACACGCGTATTGTTTTTGACGGATTGACGGTGATGCTGCGACGCGACGACGGCGTCAGCGCATTATTATTATTATCATCGTTTTACGGCCGCCGTATTGTCGGGACGCCGGGTCGCTTTTTGTGTCCCCCCCAACCGCCCCGCCCGAAACGAGAAGAGCTCGTGTGTACGTACGTGTGTGTGTGTGTGTGTGTGTGTGTGTTTTCTCGGCGAACGGTGACGTCGAGGTGATACTGAGCAATGGTACCCACGTCGTCGTGTACTGACCGGTGACCGATTCTTGGAGGCATAATTATGGTTGATAGATCCCTCTTGGCCTTTCTTTTTTCGATTCTATCGATACGACGTTACTTTTATGTGCATATTCGGTTTTCAAGCTGTTCCTGTGTCTAACCCTAACCGTTTCGAATCAAATTGCCATGGAATACGTCACCGTTCCCAGCCCGTCGGGTTCAACTCGAGGAAATAACTCGAGGTTAGATTATTAAATACAAGTCGATGACTAAAACCATAGTCCACACGGCATCACGTGTGTTGGATATTTGTCGCAAAGCGTTTTATCCAAACGTTCATAAACCCTTAGGAATATTTTGATACTATCCTCGTATCGATCGCTACGCCTAAAAGACATTTTTCGAGTTTTAAAACGTTTATTTCTTTTCTATGGACTCAATGGGCCGGAATCGATAGAGAAGTTTGGCGGAGGCGTGCGAAAGGCCTTAATGGCCTAGAAAAAAAAAAAAAATTCTTAAAAAAAGTCTGTTCCATGTGTGTTATGAGCGTGAGTAGAGTCATAAGTTTGGTAGATTTGAAATGTAAAAATTTTACGTGCTAATTATTGTTTTGTTTCTTATCGTCTAAGGCCCAATATTGTTCAGAAGTTTCATTTACCAATGATCCCATTGGTTTGTGCATTTCTGTTTACTGTATCCCTCATAAAATATTGTTTTTAAACACTTAACCGGCGAAAACTGGAATACGTACGTGGTCACCACTCACTCGGTTCGTTTATCCAAAGCTCTACATTCTAAATAGGTACTCAGGATTTTCCATTCAGGCTACTTTAAAACACGTTCAAAGTAGATAAGGAACTACGTGATTAATATTGATTTTTATACAAAAATTTACTATTTTCGGTACACGCTTTCGCTTAAAAATAATATATTCTCTTGTTCTACGAATAAAAGTAAATGACAATTGAACACGTGATCAATTATTCATTCCTCAGTCATCATAATAACATTGAAAATCGTAATGGTTAGGTACGATAATTATTATTTACTATAAGACCGTCTAAATAATCCAAAACGAACATTTCAAAACACTAATACTATAACACAACGAATTCGATAATTTTGAAAAACAAACAACATCGGCGGATATATACGATATTGGCATCGAATATTCGTGTAAAAATGTTTTTTGAGATTTTCAATTTCATCCCCCGAGCGCCCCTCGGTCGTGTCTTTGTCAAAACACACTCGTACGATCGAGTCGTTACTGTTGATACGCGTCGAAATTCCGTTAAATAATTCGTGTTATATGGATAAAAAATGAAATTAACCAAAAACGAAAAGGTAGTGGCGTGCAGGTGTATCAAAATCACATTATACGCTGTAGTCGTAACTAATCACATTAAAAATGTTTCTATGTATAAAACGTCTGTTTTTATGGAGTAATATTAAAAAAAGCATGCACAGAATATTCTATAAACATTGTGTTTGGTCCACTCACGTGCGTGCACACACACACATATTTATGATTGAAACGTAAACAAAACAAGTTTTCATTTGATGTTTAACGAAAAGGAGTCTTTTATTCGCGCATGACGTATAGTAAATATATAGTGTAAGCGTGAGGTCGAATAAAAGGGTATTATGGAGGGTTGTGAACAACATGCATACTATCTCGTAATCTCCAAAACATAAAATTATCGAAAAAAATTTAAAAAAAAATGGTAAATACTAATTATTGCGTCCAACAGAAATAGAATAAAATTCAAAATACGTAGTGGACGTGTAGGGAGTGGCCCTGTACGATTTCGTGTAATTTAAGGCTAATAATATTTAATCTCCGAGCGCGCGACGCACGTCGCATTGAACGATTCTCGTGATTTCTTTTCTTCGCGATGAATGCTTTTCTCCGTGTGTATGGTTTAGCGTAGTCCTCATTAACAATCGTATCAGTAAGGACGGGGACTTTTGTCCAGCGTAGTCGTGTTCCTCGTGAAGCCGTGATCGAAAAAAAAAAATTATATAATTAAGTAAATAATACAACTGTAAAGTCATAATTTGATTTTTCACAAAATACATTCAACTTTACCGACCACGCTAATTATTGAGCCGACTGCGCTTTGAAACGGTACTCGGTTAGTGAAATTATTATTATTATTATTATTTTTTTTTCATCGGAATATCATGCACTCTCTTTCTCCATCCTCCTTGTGAATAAAGTTCCAAAGACGCGCTCCCATGAACACATAAAGATGCAATGTTACATAATACGCGTGACTGTACGCAAAAAAAAATAATAATAATAAATTTAAAAAAAAACATTAATTACGTAATGCCCGTAAAGCCGTTCGTGGAATACGTTATGTTATGACTGCCGTTCGATAGTGATTTTTATTCGGCTAATTCGAACTTTCAGTCGAGTTATGAAAAAATAAATAAATAAATAAATACAAATAAAAGTAAATTGTAAACGATTTTTCAGTAAATTCTAATTAATACGACTTTGCTAAATAATAATAATAATATTATTATTGGTGTTATTATTATTATTATTATTATTATATTAACTTTGAATAATTAAATCGAATTATAACCTCCTCGGGACAATATAAAATATGTATGGTATCGTTTGTTTGGAAATTAAACGCGCAGAGTACACGTACCTACTTCAAAGTGCACATTGGCGTGTGTATACGAATATTATATACGTATATATGTTTGTGTGTGTGTGTGCGTAGGTTATTATCAATGCAACGCGTATGAATCTATTTCGCATAACGAGAGAGAAAGCTATATACGCGAGACGGCATTGCTCGAAATCAAATCCTACGTAGTTCGCAGTACAAAGATAAATACGACAAATATGGTAACCCTGAGAGACCCTCGGAAATTCTCCCGTGGCTCCTGAGCGATCGTCTCGCTTCGACCGCACGAAAATAATGTCTTTCGCGATGATGAAGAATATCGAATTCTGATTTTTTTTTTTTAACGCATGAAGACTACAAACACTCGTTTTTTAATCATGTTTTTACGTTTTGAAGAAGAATTAACAACTTGACTGCCATGTAGGTTTTTGTAAACTTGCCAATTTTGCCACGAGACCCAATGGTCGGTCTCACCAAACTTTCATAGTACTACCAAACTTTCAAACTCTCTTCATAAAGTAGGCGTGGGTTAATACTGTTGTCTTATAAACCGTAATTACCAATATTTAAAAAAAATAGCGTTTAGTAAAAATGCACGTTACATTAAAATCAAATCTGTATAATATTAAGGGTTAGGCTATCGGAATCACCAAACAGCGACGAGAACGTTAGTACAATTTATCAGAACCCATCACTCGTGAGTCGTCATGAGACATAATACGTGATTTACACCAATATTTCTCAAACTACATAATATTTTACATAATATCCAGTACACTTGACACCTCAGATCGAAATTCGGTTTTAAATTGTGTTTTTAAATTATCCGAACAGAAAGAAACTGCGCAGACGTTTTCAATTTAATATTGTACGGATAAAAACTCAATGGGTTACTAAATTACATTTTATCGTACATTATATATTTTCAACTTTTTCTGTTGATCATAAATAATTTAAATTACAAAACGTTTTTTATTTTTTTTCAAGAGAATGTTATTCGACGACTTCCTCGTACGATAAATTGTATGAACAGTGCCGAACGAAGTCATCGCCCTCGTGTACTAAAAGCGTTCTTACACTAGGGCGGGTATAATAAAATATCTATGATTTGGGTATAAATACTTTGAATAGAAAGAAAAATAACTTAAAAACCGTATTAAACAGTTTGAAAATACTTAAAAACTTTAATAAATAATCTTAAGAACTAAAATAATTATACGAAATTCTTTTAGAAACAATAAAATCATAAACTATGTCGGTACGTATTATTAAAACTGTGAAATTATTTCTCCGCTTATCTAATATTATTATCGATCACTATTAACATGTAATTTTCTCGAAAACTATCGCGAATATTATGAATACACGGTCAAGACATTTATTGATTTTTATATAAATATTTATTTTATACTATTCTATAAAACAACGTGATATACACATCGTGAAGTAATTATTTTGTAATGAGAAATATTACAAGTTTTGTAATATACGCCGAAGAAATGTTTACTCTCGTGTAAGATTTGCAAAATCGAAAATAACGAAAATGCACTTATACGCGGAGGGAAAAGACCTTTGGAAAGCCGAAGAATGCGTCTGTAAACAAAAAGTTTCGTGTCTGGGCTTCTCTGCGGACGTGCGAATCCGGGATCCCGTGCTGGGAAAGCATCGTTTTCGAGCGCTTCCCGAGAACGAGTGCGCGTCCACCGTAAAATTCCACTTACCCGCAATAACAACGGGTGCATTTCTTGACTAGTCGTCGACACGAGTTTGGACACGAGGGTCCAGTAACCATGGGCGCCGGGTTTCTCAAATTGCACGGGGTGCCTAAAATCCTTAGATATTAATAAATGTTAATTTAAATAAATAATAATTTTTTTTCAACATAAATTGTTACCTTATTTAATACGACCTTTTTGATATATTAAAACTTTTAAATACATATTAATTATTATACGTACAATTATTTTCATTTCATATACGTATGTTAGGAACGAGTTATCAAAACATCCAAAATATATTGTTGCTATAAATATTATACAACGAAAAAATTATAAACGTATTAAATTACGTATTGCTCTATATTTTTATTTCATGGGGTGCAGAGCACCCCATAGAATGATTCATGGGGTGCTTGAGCACCGCAGCACCCCAATAGTCGGCGCCCATGCCAGTAACGAATTGTTGTCCTGGCTAATCATATTACCTACATAGCTCGTCGTACGTGTCGTATTATGTGACATACGACGGCGTGTACCTACCCATGGTTGTAAGTCGTTCGAATAAGAAAAGTGCCCGACTGACGTAAATACGGAATTAATAAAAATATTAATTTCGAATGACAAAAAAAAAGTAATCGTTTTGGAAGCAGAGCACGAATAAACTTCGAATCATAGACGTGTTTTTGTGAGTCACTGTTATTTGCTGTGGACGAATCGGTGAAAAAAATACGAAGTTTTCGTTTTTTTCGCGGCCACTGTTGGACTGGTTTTCGTGTTTTTTTTTTATCGACTGCTAATAGGATCACATTTAGGTGTGAAATATTTGATAGAAATACAACAAGTCGTAGCCTCTCGATTCGATCAGTATGCTTTACTGAAATAATAATGTTTATCGTGTCGCCTTGGCTCGCACGGTGCCGATTCTAACCTCCGTCCGTCTTGTCAACAGGTGGCCGAGAGCCATGTGCGCCGCAGCTACCGCCATCACGGACCCAGCCATCACAGTAGCCGCCTCCGCGTCCTCCACAGACACCTCCATCGCCACCATCGCCATCGTCACTAACAGCAGCACAGCTTCCTCCTGCAACGATTCCGGTTCGGGGTCTGTACAACGGCCGACCGCCACTTCGGTCTAGTGCTGTTCATCGTCCGAAAGAGAGATAACTAGATAGAAAGAAAGAGATAGATAGATAGATAGATAGATAGATAGAGAGAGAGAGAGAGAGAGAGAGAGAGAGAGAGAGAGAGAGAGAGAGATAGAGAGAGAGAGAAAACGCAACACACTCCTCGGGAAAAGAGACCGTGTGAGTAGTGTCGTAGCGTGACGACGACTCGGACCGACATGCACACCGCGGCACTGTCGCCGCACCGGCACCGCCGCGCCAGGACCGCCACGGCGGTCGCCGTCGTCCGACTGGCCGTCGCGTTCGCAACGATCGCGTTTCACGGACGATCCGCAGGTAAGTGGTCGTTTGTAATATTTACATATATGGGAGCCAACTCTAACGACGATATCTTGAAGACTATCGTAACATTTGGGGAGGGGGGAGACAATTTGTACGACGTGCGATTAAAGCCGTGCCGTATTTACCGGGAGAAAACGAGGGATAGAATTGAACAATCTTTTTGTTTATCGTTTTTTTACAATATTATTCCATGTATTATATGACACTAAATAGAAAACAGAAAATCGTCTAGATTTCCTAGCTGCATTTCCCTGGCACCACCATTTTTGAATTTGTACCGATTTGTACCACAACTTTTAGAATTTGTACCTGAAAATTTCCCCGGGAAAATCGATGTCCACGTAGTGGTGCCAGGGAAACGTTTCCCCAGCACCACTCTTCTCTCCAAATTAACTTTTCTGAATTTTTTTTTACCAGGAAATCGTCCTCACTTTGTCACATTCGGTAGAACACTATAGAGTATTTACAAATGCTATCGACGCTATTGCACTGTGAACATAACTAATACTGATAAGAACGTTTCGTATCGTAACACAATCGTCATAATATGGCCAGTAACCATTGGGCGATAATTACGCGTCTGGTAATCGATAAACTTTTAGTTGCAATTTTATGGTAAGAATTCGTGGTTTCGTATTCAATATTGATATTTCATCAGAAAATCGAGTTGAATTTCACTCACTCTAAACAACAGGAAATTAGGTTTTGTGCTACATTCATAGTGGTATCGAGTTTCATTGCGAATAGATAAGTAATACCCGAGTAGTGTATTTTTCGAAATCAATCACCGTGCGAGTAAAATCGTTCCGGTGTTGATTATTTCCACAAGTGGATTGTCGAGTAGCCGCTCAAAAGCGATTCGTGCCCACGCGTGTAACACACGTCATACGGTAGGTGCGCGTATCGCGTTTGTTTATTTTTTTTCTGAAAACGCTTTTTGCTCGACTTAACTTAGTCCAAAAGTTTCATCCAGCTACTCTATAGATCGATGACTCGATGTATGTGTTGCTTTATGCAGGGTTTATTAAGCTCTCGTCTCTATAGTTTTTCCTGGAGAGAGGTAAAACAGCCGAAAATGGTGCGAGACCCACAGAAATTTGTCGTAAACGATACTTTCATTAAATCGACTCTATTAATTTCATCATTACTTCAGAGTAAATGTTACTAGAAACTTGAATTTTTCACCATATATCAATTTACTTATTACTGCGTACTTTAAAAAAGTTTCAAAAAATTAGTAAACTTTTAGGCTAAAAATATAACTTTGAAAATACCTTGTTTTTTTAAGTTTATCCGTAATAAAGTTTTAAATATTTGACAAAAACTCTTGAAAATTGTATATCAATTTACTCGTACATTTCTCTAATGATTCTGAAAAAATTTCAAAATCGTGACAAGAATTTTGTTTTATTTGCGTTTGAGTAAATAATTATGATACAAATCGTACGTAATAATCTGTTTTTACGTCAATTTTCAACTTTAACAATTTATTTGAAGAAATCCAAACGGTATATTTTAATTCTGAAACTTTGCTCAGAATCGTTTTTACTAAATAAATGACCAATTATTTCTTTAAAATTCAATAAACCCATCTCCATTAACTCGTCCGAGTATCGAAGAGTATTCCGTGGGGCGCTCGCACGTGCTTTACACCGTTGTCGCCGTCGACGTTATTAGTGCATAATTATTATGCGCGTGCGTTTAATCACACGCCTACGACCGGACGGCCACTTTATGGAGGCCAAACAATGCGATTACCACCGATAACGTAAACAACGACGCGATGTTTGTCGTCGTCAGACCACGCCGGCAGAATCCCGATGGCAATCCTCCGTTACTCTTTCTTCGCCCCCGCCGCCGCGAGAACGATTTAACGTCGATTAATCGTCGTCGCCGAACTATCGTAAGCGAGCGTACCTTTTTAGAAAACAACAACGACAATGACGGCGGGCGCGTCTTCGTGGGAGAAATCACACCTTCCCCGTGGCGTTTCGGTCTAGTTTTTTTTTTTTTTTTTCACAATGAAATAACGCGATGAAAACTGATGAGCTGTGATGGCTGTACGAATTTCACGGATAACGATGTGTAAATTGTTTTTAAACCACAACGCGAAATAAAATATTTATAATTCCATCGAATTGGATACTAGATCGTTTTGCAGTTCTTTTTGCCGACATCGTCGTATTCGAAGAGTAATATTCATTTTTGTGATCAATTATCAAATACAGGCGCCTCGTCAGTACGTTCGATGTTTGAAGCGTTCCAGATTTTTCAAAAGGACCATAAGTTTTTATTTTCAAAACGATGTTGAACTCGCATTTCTTTTACAGTACGCTTTTTTTTCCGAATTCACTAGAATTTCAATTAATAAAATCAATAAAAATGTATATGTTATGAATCATAATCTACAAACGCGAGCGCTGTGTGAAAAAAAATATATTTTCAGAATGGCAGTTTCCACGAACACGTAGTTAGAGTGTGATTTTTCGAGGTGATCGACCAAAGCGTCGATGCAGGGACCTGGGACATGAGTGATAAATGTCCACTTTAGAATCGACGGGACGAACGATAAACACAAACGAGCGTTGTGCGCCCGGAGAACGTCACACGAGTGTGTTCTACAGTACGTATTTATCGATTTCGCAATCGACAGTCTTTTACGGTTTATGAGCGAGGCTCATCACTACGGTATTGTGCGCGGCATGTGTGAATCGGACTAAATTGAAATCACGTACCTAATCGACCGACGCGCGACGGTTCGTGTCACGGACGATAGATTAGCTGAAAACTAATTGGAAAAAGGAAATAATGGCATGGGAAAATCAACCTACTCGTTTTACGCATCTTCCTCGCCTAAAAAGAAAACAGTGTTCATAACGAGTAGCAAATAATAATAATAATACAAAAAAGGCAACAATTGGTTTAGATTTTAATGACAATTCTATTAAACGCACGACTTTAAAAATATGAAAGTGTACGATAAATCGACGTTTGTTTTGCGTATCTCACCGTCCTTTGAAAATATCGAAATATCGAATACAATAACTATGACGTCAATATTTGTCACCGATGAATTACGTATATGAAAATATAACTAAATAACGAATATTCCCAGCGAAACTACTGTCAGCAGGACACGAATTAGAATGGCCAACCTGAAGATCCCTCAACAGTAGGAGTGGGCAGATCTAAAAACGACCTAAATAAATGGAGTATTCTTCATGATACCTCCACAAAATGTGATTTTGGTATGGAACAAAACATGGACCACCTTATGAACTGCCAAAGCTGTCAAATCTTCCTGTCGGAAAGAAGACCCGTCTGCAAATCAAGGATTATCTAAAATTAAAACAAACAAATGAACTCTGACAAATATGTTACCATAAAGTCATATCGATTTCTAACTATATTTATCAACCAATTTATGTATTTTATTATACTCTATAATTTATATCCATTACACTCTGCATTTCATATACATATTTATTTTACTTATTTACTTATGATTTATTATCATTTGTTCGTATTCATCTAATTGTGGTCGTATGACACGAAAAAAAAAAAAAGAAACGACGAATCGTTCGCCACGACACATCATATCCATACATGACATTGAGTACGGATCGTAAGTATTATTCAGAAGTTCTCTAAACGACTACCAATAAAATCGCCCGTTGAGCGCCCGGTCTTGCCGAAAGAGGTGCACCGCCACGCGATTTCGAAATCCGCGTCTTATTGAACAAAATTATTTTCACGAGGATAACGTTGTGACACGCGAATCGCGATTATCATTACGCGGGTCCTTTTCGGATGTTTTCTCGTGTTTAAACGATTCTCGCAGTCGTTTATCACCGCTTTTAAAATCGATTTACTACCGTCGTCGTACAGGCGTACGAAATTTCCCGGCATAAAAAAAATTCGAATAATACTCGACAAGCATCTATACCATCGTAGAGATAACGATCGTCAACCCTAAAGAATAGTATCGCGTGAGAGGCATGTTTTAAACCGTTCTTATGAATACGTATATCGTCCAGATCAAACGTCGTGTGTGTGTGTGTGTGTTTGCCTATTTGTGTGTGTGTGTGTGTGTGTGTTTGTTTTTGCCTATTTGTGTGTGCATGCGTGTGTTCACGTGCTTTATTCTGCTCATCGGGAAAATGTAATAATAACACGTCGTGTGCGAGTACGAATTTCCCGACCCGACCGCCGTAGTGCTCTCGACACAGATATAAACCAACGAACAAGTGACGTTCACGACAACGGACTGGGACATTCGTCTCGTCTCGAACACTCGCGCGTCTGCAAATAAGTCATACGCTAAAATAATAAGCAAAACATGTACGAATCGTTCGTCGGTTTGTGATTTCGACCAAACGGCGTGACAATCACGAGGTGTAGGTGTCGTTATTCGTCTCGACTCGATAACAATTATTGTCACGGGATATTGAAAACCGAGCGTACCGTGAGTTTCGACCGGTCGGACAATTATTGTTCACGGCAATATGTCCGGGCGAATCTGGAACGTTTCACGTCTCACGGCCGGACGTGAAGGCGCTGTCGATTCGCGCGTCGGTGTTTGCACGCTAAACGCGTAAAAGCGAGTTTTTGCGAAAACGACGTCACGCGCAACGGTGTGAACCTAAACCGACTTAAGAGACATCGATCCGTTCGGACTGTTCGGTTTCGAGTGAAAACGGTATGAAATTTACCCCGAACCCGGACGTTTCTCGTTTCCGCGCTACGGGCGATAGCGAAATATCGTCGTCTATTCACGACCGACCGAACCCTGTTCTAGACGCATTTTCTCTGACACGGCAATCGGTGTACCTGGAAATTTTCGAGATCCGGGAAAAAATCGTCAAAGACGACGTTACGCCTGCGCGCGGGACAATGCCGCCTGACTTGCGTCCGACTTTGGATGATTTGCGTTTGAAAAAATTCGTTTTTTTTGTCGAACTACTCTATTCGGCTCGAACACACAGACATGTCTGTAGGATCGTCGTCATATTTTAATTTTGAAACTATACGATTCCGGAATCCTCAAGACCTGCTTCGAAATTAAAACGTCACGAAAATCTTACGTGTAGCCACAAATAACGTTTTGATTTTTAATCACATCTTTGATCCATAGATCCTTTCATACTTGCTTTTATCATATAATACGTATTGTGTCCACGACGTACCTACATTGATAAACACGCATACGGCGGCAGTGAAATAAAACTAAAATTTAAAAATAAAATTAAAAAAAAAAAAAACCTGTAAAACTAACCTCATACAGTTTTTTTTTATCCGAGGCACACAATATAGATGGTAATAAAAAGGAGCTTAAGTTTTAATTGGTAAGCGAGACGGGTGGAACTTTTTAACGGCCAAGACCTGGCCGAGTACGGGAGAGGGGAGTTAAAAAAAAAATGAAAAACCCGTCTACACACACACACACGCGCGCACACACACACACACACGCACACTCATATAAATATATTATAAATTATATATATACGTACATAAAACTCGGGACGCAGCAAGTAATAAACGCGATTTCCACACAGCATTGTGTCTGCGGGGCGGGGGCCGTGAGCCTTCGACGAAAAAGGACGGTGGTGGTAGGGGGTGACGACACACACGGTCGGGGGTCCGCGCGCGATTAACCGTATTCCGTTTAAACGGTTTCGTGCTGTTCGGTAATTACCGGCTGCGGCGGCGGCGAGGGTAGAGGCGTGGTAGGAGGACGACGGCCTGACGAGCAGCGACGACGGGCAGCATGACGGTGAGACAGAGGGAGAGGAATGTGTGGAAAAAAGCGTATAAACAGCTATAAAGCCGTATTTTAATGAGTAAGCAAATTCGAGCCTGCCATAAATACTCACACACACACACGCGCGCGCGTGCCCACCCGTACTGCATGTATCAAATATTAATAAATACACATACGTGTGGGGGTGTTTGCAAATTTACACGCGTCGCGGTCGTCGTCGTGGTTTACTCGTTCCGATTGCGTTCGTGTTAAAAACGAAAATTTACTACGCATTGTCTGCGCGTCTAGTGGCGTGTGCAAGAGAGGTTTTAGGGGTTCGAACCATTCCTGTGATCTTGAGTTTACGAATTTTAAAACATCAAAACGTTTTTATTATTATTTTGTTTTCGTTTTGGTTTTTTTTTTTTTTTTGAGATTCACATTCAACAATTTCGTCAACTATTTTTTTCATCTCCGACAAGTAATTTTTTCGAAATTAATTGCTCCCGTGCTTATGATTGTAATTCGATTTAAATCGTTTCATAACTCGCGCATCTTTGTACGTGGACCACGTGACGGAGTGGTGGTGATCGACTGTTGAATCGTTTTAAAAAAACAGCACGTAGACACATGCACAAACGGTCGACACGATCACTCGCTGGATTCGCCGTCGTAAACTGTACGATATTTGATATCGCAGTACATAGGCGGACGCACGAGATGGGCAGTGTGGACAGCGGCCCCTCCACGGTAGGCTGACTTTTTTCTCGAAAATGTGTATGACATATAAATCGTGTGAATATCGGACAGTTAAAGCACACTTTATTCAGTAAACGTTAATTATTTGATACGCATTCACGTCGAGTAAAATGTAAATTGCCTTCATCGCTCTTGTCGATTTGAAACGTGGTATCATCCATTTTTTTCCCCATCGTAATTCAAAACCGTTTTGTGAAATCGCAACACTGTTATTTACGATTTTAAACGGAATACGAAATAACTTTGATTCGATACTGAACGCAACTACAGAATCTACGTATATAGAAGACGGTTTAAATAATCGATTTAAAAAGATTTTAATAAACATAGAATTTAGAAGAGGAGGGGATAGGAGAGGATAAAATGAGAGAGATCGGTCTGTCATAAGATTTTGGGCTTTGGAGTTTTGTAAATACGTATTTTTTATTACTTCGATGGTGTCCTTTTTTTGGATAGAGTATCTTCCTCGCTTCCCGGAAAACATTTCCACAGACACTGATATAAACAGGTGAAAGGCCAAAATGTTGCCCCCCCCCCTTTCATTAAGTTCTACGGACTCCTATACGACACGATTATCGTGTTAACGCGTCGTAAAAAAAAAAAAAAAAAAAAAAAAAAAAAACGAAACGAAATGGACCGTAGAAGACGGTTTCCAGTTTAGACTATGCGTTAATATCTCGCGGACGATCTCACGCGTTCCATAAGATATACGGCCGATGTCCGTCGCGCGCTAACAGCGATTTGTTGTTTATTATTTCGTACGCGTTCCGACGGACCTCCTCGCTCGAAATACAATCGCCGGAGATAACGGCGCGCGCTTTGTCAAAGCGTCGTTTTCGCGTCGTCTTCCGAGCCGTTTGATAAATTCGACGGTGACGACGACGACGACGGTACAATATAAGACCGTCGCGATCGAAATCCGATTTTATTATCATTAATTTTTTTTCCCTTCGTCAATCGAGACGGCGCTACGGGTATGCAATTTGACATCGCCGACGTTCGGGAACGAAATACGAGAATAATCATTGTTGTTGTTATTATTATTATTATTATTACTATTATCAATTCGCGTCGTGCACTGAGTTTCGATATACCTATATTATATTGAGAACGCACAATCGATACGCCAGAACACACCGACTCGTAATAAAATATCGTTTGTTATTCATGACTGGTCGTGACGGCCGAAACGATCCGAAACGTGGCGTGGGGGATGACCGGTAGTTCGTTTCGGATAAACACTACCGTCGGGCGGCTCGGGGTTGTGGGGGGGCGGGAGGGTAAACAACGATATAATAACGACGACGCGGATAATAATAATGATATAATAAACTCGATCGTTAAGACCAACTGCAATGAGTGGCCGCCGGCAGACGTGAGTAATAATCGCTCGCGCCGCGGCAGAGGTCTTAAACAACGCGAGCGAAACGTGTGATGGAAGTTTTTCTCGTATTAAAAACTAAACGCCCGAAGTTTCACGTCTCGTAGACACGTCCTTAATATTCCGGAATAGAATTTAGTTTAATTTATCCCGGGGAACGCGCGCGTGCTTAAAGCACGCCCGCCCGGGTTTAATTACTGCGCTAAACGATTGTTCGGACCATTACGACTGCGCTGTGACGCGCGGGCAGGGCAGAACAAGACGACGAGGGGCGGGTGGTCTAGGGTTTGAAATTAAAAAAAATTAAAAACAGAAATAAATAAATCATCGTCGTGAACACACACACATTCGTCTTTTAAACGGCGGTAATGACGTTGTTCTGTTAATTTTTTTGTTTTAATTCCATTCGAAAACAAATATATTTACGATCCATACGGTCGGTATTATAAGTGACAGTGACATTACGTTGGTTTTTATCGACCGATTCGCACGGTACTTAAACGTTAAAGAAACGTCTAGCAGTGCCACCCGACTAGACCGACTCAACGGTTTGTTCGTGTCTTAATTAATTCATGAGTACGAGGAATTTTTTATTTATTTATTTATTTTTTTTTTTTATGTTGTCGGCAGGTCTTTGACCGTTGCACTTTGAGCGTTACGACGTCTTTTCCAGGAAGTTTGACCGTCGAAAATCATTTTCGAACTGGAAGATTAGTGGAGTGTACTGTAATTTTTACTGTTGGTTAGGGCCGCGGACGCGTTTCAAACGAAAACTTATACATAATTATGTATGACATAGTTATAATGAAGACATATACACTATCACACACACACACACACACACACACACACACACACACACACATACACAACCACACAAACACACACATAGGCACGAAAGCGCATACACACGTTGCCATGCATCCACGTTTTTCATTAACTTAAGAGTAGTAAAAACATGAGTGTGTTTGTGTGTGTGTGTGTGTGTGTGTGTGTGTGTGTGTGTGTGTGTGTGTGTGTGTGTGTGTGTGTGTGTGTATGTGTTCTAAGAAATCGTTAAATGCGATTTGAATTTAATTTTAGATCCTCATGACTGAACCGACGAATCCCTCGTTACCACTGCCACCGCCTGTCGTTCAGTAGGAACTTTTTTTTTTCATACATACGTATTTTCAATTTTCAGAATATATGTACGATATTTGCAGTGAATATGTGATCGCCACCGGACAGAAATATTTTTTTTTCCTTTTTTTTTTTTTTTAATTCCTAATCTAATTAACGAAATACGATTAAGCAATATTGTCGTCGTATTATTTCTTTTTTTTTCTGTTTTTTCGACGAATGCCCTTGTTGTGTTATAGGGTACGCCAATGACGTTTGTGGCCGGAAATGTTCGCTTTTCGGTGTTTTTACTGTTATTATTTCCCTCTCACCCGTCTCCGCCCGGACGAGTTCTCTTTCGCCGCGGCGTACCGTAAGAAAAAACAATATTAATTTTTCGTAATCCCATTACCTACACGTCGTCCGCCGAACAACCTACGTTACCCCTCTCCTCCACCGGCCTGCACTATACACACGTGTTATCGTGACGTTTATTTTTATTTACTTGGTATTTTTTTTTTTTTTTATTTATTTATTTATTTTTTTTTTATTTCTCTTCGGACGAATTTCTCCGACACTCGGAAAACAACGTTTGCCAAAAAAAACCGACGGCGGTCAGTCGTCCCGCCCGACGCCGAAACGTTATCCCGCGCAATGATCCGGGGACGTGTGGTGAAAACGAGTGAGTGTCTTTCTGCGGTCTCTGACGTGGACGTATTTCGCTATTGTACAGTTACCCGCAAAACTACGTGTCACTGCGACAGTAACGATACCGCGTGTTGAGTGAAAACAATATTATTGTATCAAAAATTCTACGAATCCGGTCGGACGAGCTGCCCCGACCGTCGAACGATTTGTTACAACTGAGTTATTTCTCAAATCGTCGAGACCTGATTTCGGAATACAAACCATTCGACATAAACGGTGAAAGATATTCAGTATGTTTTTTAATAATTTATGATTTGGTTTCGCTGTTATTACTACACGTGTTTTTAATACGGTTAGTTTTTTATTTATAAATATGACACACGATTTTTTTGGAAACCATAAAATGTTTTCCCAAAAGAATTTTAAATCCTAAACGAAGCACAGGGCGAATTTCTTTTACAATATTATGATGTTTTTTTTTTTCATTTTCTAAAAACGCTTTTTCAAAGAAGTCTAGGTTACAATCGCTCTATACATCAGAAACATCATCTGAATGATAATTTAAACGAGTCGTTTGTATAATATATTGTTAGAAGTTTTACCAAGTGTTC
Organism: Therioaphis trifolii; assembly: GCA_027580255.1. Taxonomy (NCBI): domain Eukaryota; kingdom Metazoa; phylum Arthropoda; class Insecta; order Hemiptera; family Aphididae; genus Therioaphis; species Therioaphis trifolii. The sequence goes on from CM050406.1 coordinate 27,351,619, forward strand.
AGAAAAACTGCTGAAAAATTGAGTAAAAGTGATAAAATATGCCGTAAACAAGATTTTCGTCATATTGATTTTAATTATTTAGTCATAACTGTTAAAGTTACAGTACTAGGAACTGGAAATTTCCATCGTGTATCAACAACACACTTCTAAAATCTTGAGGAAATTTACAAAAAACTTTCATGCTAAATACAGATATTTTAAAATAACACCTTGTTTTTTGAAAGTTTATACCTACATATTATCTAATATCGTTTTCATTCTTGACAGTAAGACGTAAAAATGCAACCTCACTCATAAACTTGATTAAAGATACTAAAAAGTCTTAGGAAATGCGTTAATCTGGTTTTTTTTTTTTACTTTTATTGGAAAGGATTTTTATGTAGACTATTGTTTTTTTTTATAAATTTCCCATTTTAAACGATTATGAAAACAATTGGACGTTTAAATCACAATAAAATTTGAGATATCGATCAAAAACACGTTTCAAATCTACAGGTGATTGGAAATATCTACAATGTCAATAATCGAAATCGCATAAAATAGTAAATAAAAATAATAGTCTTTTAAGTAACTCGACCGAGAACGGTAGAACGATTAAATTTAATGATATCGTATTGTATTACACCGAAGCTTTTCTCAAAACCGTTTTACATGAAAACAAAGGATTTGTCTTTTCTATAAAATGCAACGCCGCGTCGCCGTGCTATTGGATCCGTTTTCCCTGTTCGTGATAATGAAAACGCGACTAGCAAAAATCACCCGGCGTCTTAATGAGTCCGGTAAGGTTCGATTATATAATTATACGATACGTGATCAATAAAAAAAAACACTTTGGCGAAATTGTCAATAAAACGTACCGCGGATTGTGTCGTTCCGCAAAAAACGCGATCCGTCGTATCCAGTGTTGGGAAATATCTAGATAAATTTATCCAGATAAGTTATCTAGATAACAATTATTTATCTTTTATCTAATCTAGATAAATTTATTTTAGTTATCTTTATCTTTATCTAGATAAAATTTTAGTTATCTATGAGTACCTATCTAGATAGGTAATTTATTTAAATGGCCTGAAAAAAAGGAAATTTAAAATATATTATTTTATTATTATTTTTTTTTTTTAAGTAATCGAAAAGATTACTGAGAAAAACTCGTGTGGAGGCCCAGGAAAAGAGATTATAATATGTACTACCATGAAAGTGAAGTAACCATACGCAAAAATTTGTTAAAAAATGCAGAAATGTATTATTATTTTAATTTTAAGTCAGAGAATGATTTGTCATCTTTTATGAAGTTTATTTAAAAAAGTACATGTATTTTTTAATGTTTTAAATTATGTATTTTTATTTTTTTACCTTATACATGTAGGATGTAGATCCTGAATAATTTCAAAATTAAACATGAAATTATCTCAAATTTATCTTGATAAAAATGTACTAATTTTTATCTTTATCTAGATAATATTTATTATAATTATCTTTATCTGTATCTAGATAAAAAATTGTGTAATCATCTTTATCTTTATCTAGATAAATTATTAGTTATCTATTCCCAACACTGCTCGTATCGAGTTCGAAAAAAAAACTCGCAGTCGTGCAAAAATACCCGTATCGTAATACGATTCGCGAAACCCGCTCCCTCGCCGTCGCCGCCACAGCAGCCGTAAACCACGCGTCCCCTACGTTTCGCACGTATCGAATGCGCGCGCGGCGAAAACTTTGTGCGACCGCGACCACGGCCACGTCGCCGCTCGTGTTTGTGCACTCGCACGACGGTCTGCGGACGTAACTTTTTGTAACACAAACACAATGCGACGCACGTCGACTGACGTGTGTGTGTGTGTGTGTGTGTGTGTGTGTGTGTGTGTGTGTGTGTGTGTGTGTGTGTGTATGTGTGTGTGTGTGTGTGTGTGTGTATGTGTGTTTGAGTGCGTACAATATACATATAGGTAATGTGTCGGCTGCCCGCGAGACGAGCTGATATACATACAAGTAATACGATTAAAAACAATTTCTTCGTCGCGGGGAGCGAATCGTTACTCGAGACGTGCACGCCCGTACCGTCGCCGCCGCCGCGTATAATATAATTGACACTTTGCGCGACTTTATTTGCATACATTATGCGTTGCGTACGCCGAGTGTGCGTGTGCGTGCGAGTGTGCGTGTGCGTGCGTGCGTACCTCCAAGCGACTTTGCCACGCCGTTCGCACGGCGACCGTCTGAGATTTCGCACGATCCTCTCCGGCGGCCACCCTCCTCCTTCGGCGGGCCGCCGGGCGTTTCGAGACGTGGTCGGTCGATCGGCACCAGCTCGCCGCGCGAGACGGTTTTCATATCTCACGCGCTCGGCCGAAAGCACCGCCGCGGACACAGTGACCAGACGTTACCACGGTCCGGTGCACGCGCAACGTTGTTATTACAAAGTTCACACACACACACACATGGACGGACGGGCGATATGTGCGCGGGATAGAATTTCAATTTTAATTGCCACCGAGCCGACCGGAATTCATTAAACGAACGCGAGCGTCACGCGTTTCGTGGTGGCCGTGGCCGGCCGCCCGTCTAAAAACGGTGTTTTGTTCTGTGCACTCGACCCGAAATTGCGAAAACACACACACACACACACACACACACACACACACACACACACACACACACACACATACTCGACAGCCGGGGGTTACCAACGACGTCAAATCCTTCTCCGAAACACAGTCGGGTGTACGTAAATACTTGTACGTGTGTTTGTGCACGCGCGTGTGTGCAGTATGTGTGAACGCGTGAATGTGTGTGCGTGCTCGCGTAAAACTAGGCGTATTACATGATTTATTGTACGCCAGTGTAGACGGACAGACTTTTTGGCTTTCTCGGAACGTCGTCGCGGCATCTTCTCCGCACACAGAGCCCCGACGTCGTCCCCCGTCTGCGCGCCGCCTCCGGACCTTTGACTCGCGTCCGAAAACAGTGTGACCGTGTTCGTCGACGAAGATAGTGAAATGGAGAGAGAAAGAGAGAGAGAGAGAGAGAGAGAGAGAGAGAGAGAGAGAGAGAGAGAGAGAGAGAGAGAGAGAAAGAGAGAGAGAGAGAGAGTCAACCGTAGTGATAGTAGTAGTGTACACGCCCGGACAAACAGAAGCACAAATGGAAAATCGCAGAAATTCCATTTCGACGGAACAACCCAACGACCGGCCAGAACCGGCGGATAATGGCAGCGGCGGCGTGTGGAGGGGGGTGGGGCGAAAGGTCCAAATTAAACCGCATTCGAGAGAACTTTGTGAGAGGCCCAAACGGAAAACGTCAATTATAACAAAACACCACCACTGCCCTTTGAGTCTCGAGAGTATGTTTTGTTTTTTTTTTTTTTTTTGAGGTTTTTTTTTGTTTTTACTTACGCCGCGGTTTGTTTTCCAGAAAAATTCCACCGTCACGGTGTACGCCATACCTATTGCGCGTGCCACCGCTCCGTAGCCGTTTTTTCATTATTATTTTCGTTACGAGACGCGTTTACAGTCGGTCACGGATTTTTTTTTGCACACGCGTCGAGAGGGCTCTCGAATTTCCTGCGGGACGTATTTACACGCAGTGTTATCTTACGAGTTAGCGCCCGTACACCTTTTTTTTTTTTTTTTTTTTTTACTCCCGCGGGCCGTTCCGATTGAAATTAAAACGCGGTTTTCTCGTCCACGGCGTCTTTTGTTTTCTCGCGGCTTTCGAACCGTTTTGTTTTCGTACGCCGAGACTCGGTAATTAAAAATACGTTTCACGTATTAAAAAAAATACAAAAAAAAAAATACAAAACAAAAACAAAAAACAAATGTTTTTAATATATATTTTTCGTTTTGTTCATTACTCCATACCCGACGAGCACGAGGTGCGCGTGTATCGAATGAAATAATCGAACCGCACACGACGTTTGGACGCGACGAAACAGAACGCATAACGACCGCTAACGTTTGTATCACACGGGTTTCGTCGACTCTGCGATTCTGATTATTACGCGACAGGTTTCGAAGATTGGACCGATAGCGGTTGTGGTTTTATTTTTATTTTTTCCCCCGTCCAAGCCTGCGCGTCATCCGAGTACTTGACGCGTGATGGGTACGTTCGACTTGCAGTTTTCGGATTCGTGTACGTCGAAAAAACGCGTCGTTTACGGGAACGTGTGCTCGAATGACGGGGTAAAAATATCGGAAACCCCCACGGTACGATGCCGAGTCTGCAAGTCCACCGTGGAGACGAACCGACGCGAGCTCACAATCGAGAGAATGTTTTTTGCCGAAATCGATTTCAAAAACGCGTCGTATTGATGTTTTTGATACTGACGTCACGACGTATTGATACCGGTGACACGTTGTGTCGTGTCTTGTTTCGGCAACGGTTCTTGGGAGTAAAACGTTTGATGGCATCACTTGCTCGTGAAGGGATGTGGAAGGATGTGAAACGCGACAGAACATTCGTCTAAATACATTATAATCATCTGTTTACTATTAGCCGCCGAATAATTAATGTCGTATTGAATTTTTAATTTTTTCCACACAAGCTCAGAACACCTCATTTTCTCGTCACGCGTCCGTCCGTTATTTACTAACACTATATTATAGTTGTGTATGATTGTTGTAATTAAGATATCGTTCGACTATACTGGCCAATATTTTCGGAAAAAGTGGTATCAAAATGTTTTAGTCATCGATTTGTTTTGTTAATTGTTCAAGACGTGGAATATTAATTTATCCCGTCATAATAAATGATTTTTTTTTTATTCGACTGCGTTTTAAAATCAGTATTTGAAATGTGACATTCACATAAACCTATACAATTCGATGCGATTTGAAAAGGTGATCGGCAACGACCGTTTCGTTTTTTACACAAGTACTAAGCACTGAAAACAACTAATGTTATTTTCAAAATAACTCGTATTACTTGAAATACTCAATAACTATAAATTACAGTAATAATAACAAAAAAAAAAATGTTTATTTCAAAACATAAACGTATTTTGATAATAGTTTTCGTTACTTGTACGACAAAAAAAAAAAAAAAATTTCTCATTCATTTTGATCCGGAAGAAATAGCAGTAATCAGGGACGCCCACAGATATGTCATTCAGGGGGGGCGAAAAAAAAATTGTTACGAGTAGGTACATAAAAACATTATACTCGTAATTAATGGTACAATAATTGTCTGAGTCATTGAGTGCGAGACTGACTTCATGTAAATAAACCTCCGATTTTGTAATTGACATGAAAAATATCTGGGGGAGCAATCGCCCCCACTGCCCCCCCTGCTCCGGGCGTCCCTGACAGTAATAAAGTCTTCGAATATTCAATTCGTGTTTAAAAAACACGATGATAATAATAAAAATAATAATAATAACAATAAAAATAATATATTTTTGAGATTTTAAATCACATGTCGTATGTTAGGTATAGTTGCGTTGTGTGCTGCAATGACGTCTGGACGTCACGTGTTCTTCCGACGGTCCGTCGCCGTCGTCGCGGTTTTCAGGGCTCATCCGAACGCGCGCACCGCGAGCGCGCAAAAGGCGACCGACGCGAGCAAGTCGAACGTCGAGCGAACCGTCCCGGACGCCCCGGACGCCACGGCCATCGTGGGCGGCGGGCTCCGGTCGGGCACCAGCGATCCAGGACCCATATCGGCCGCGTAGCTGATGGCGTACGGTATGTAGTTCTGCTCGTAGTTGCCGACGAACAGGTGGGCCCACGGGCCCAGGGCGAACACGCCCACGTCGTCGCCGCCGTGCGTCTCCCAGTCCATGTTCACCATGCCCGGGAACCGGTACTGGGGATCGTCTGGAACGGACGGAGAAAAAAAAATGATAAAACGTCCGATAAAAATTTGATGATCGGGGGGAAAAAAAAAATCAAAAAACGACCGCGACGAGACGTGATAACGAGTGCAGGGGCCGATCCAGAAATGTTCTTTGGGGGGGGGGAGGGGCGCAGTCATATATATGATTAAGCGGTGTAAATTGTAACCCAGAACCTTTTACCTGCCGTAGAAAAATGAAAATCCAAATTAGGTAAAAAAAATTATTATTTTAATTACTTGGACCAACATAGATTAACAACTTAAAAAATTAACAAATATAAAAAGTTAAATATCATAATACGATATGATATAATAATATATCGGCCGACGGTCGATAAGCAATTGGTTTTGACTATTTTTAACAAAATATCGATTTTTCACGGAAAGTCCTGAGTGACGGTTGATGTCGACAATAACAAATTATGGCGATAACAATTTTATTTAAATCTGTTGTACCAAGGTACATAAAACTCATTACCCAAATTCAGATAATTAACTACTAACTAGATTGCCAATAATGGCTTAACATTGGAAAAAAGTGTTTTTAAATTTTTTGGGGGAGCGCACGCCCCCTTCGCCCCCTCCTTGGATCCACCCCTGAATGAGTGTTATCATACGTATTATCGTTATTATTATTATTATTATTACTACTATCGCTATTGTTACTATCCCGACGGTCAACGTGTTTCGTGGGAGTGAGAATTTGGAGCGATGCCGTTATCAAATTCGTGTCGAATGAATGTTCGATTTTATTTAGAAACACTATCACGCCTGGTGTATTAAAATTTCATGTTTCTATCGTCATAACAGCCGATAACAGTCGTTCGAAACACGTTTTTTATAAGTGTTGAAAAAAAAAATTCGATGTCATAGTGATATTTATTGAATAAAAAGTACGTATACATATATTTGTCCGGTGGTAAACTCTCCCGATTGTACGGTAAAATCTCCCGGGTCGTTTCAGTGTTACCTGAAGGTTCCGTGAAAACTCCTCCGGGTTCACTTTAGTGCTACCTGAAGGAATCATGTACATTTACCCGAGCAGAGTGTTGGTAGAGAAAAAACGAGATCAAAACGACCACGACCGGATTAAAACGATTGTTATCATAGTATTATTATTATTATTATTATTATTATTATTATTATTATTATTATTATTATCATCTCGACGGTCGACGTGTTTTGCGGGGGTGAGATTTCGGGGCGGAGCAAAACACGATGACGTTCTCGAATGTGGATCAAATGTGGGTCAAATGAAGGTTCGATGTTATTTTTCAAAATAGTATCACGCCTAGTGTTTTGGTGTTACACGTTTCCATCGTCATAATAATCAGTAGAAAAAAAAATGAAAACAAAACATAATTCGATTTCACGCGATTATTCATATCGTTCGATAACGATTCGGAGAACAATAGCTCTGAACGTCTTCGTTTCTTTCGTCCTAAACGAATTGATGTCGTTCGGAATGAAATAAAGTCGCCAAGAGTGATATTATAGTGATATATTTTACTGGATAAAAAGTTCGTATACATTTTTGTCGGATGGTGCGGACGGGACTCTCCCGATTGTTCGGTAAACTCCACCGGGTCATTTCAACGATACCTAAAAGGAACGGGAAAACTCTTATAAACTCTAAAAGGGAATACTTTTTAGCTGGAAATGTTGATAGTTGTATCTCTATTGTATCGGACCGACAGTTTTTGATCAACGCTTGAAATTCAGAAAAACAAATTGAAAAAACAGTGGTTGCCCCGCGAAAACACTGTTCCGTGTTTAACTATAAAAAATTAAGGCAGCTTTAAAATACGGTATTCATCCAATATTATTACAATTTTTTAATTAGTGACCTCAACATTTTTAAACATTAAAATTGTAAAAAAAATGCGTATCTTTTCCAAAAAAAAGTAAGTTTATTAGTGCGTCGAAAAAAAAAATTAAAAAAGAAAAAAACTTGGATATGAAAATAATCTAAATCTAAAATAGGTAGACGACGTCTGAGCGATGAATAAATAAACGTAACGTGACATTGTCGTGATGACGTCATACTGTTAAAAAAGTATTTTTGCCGTGGGTAGAGTACGACTTTAACGCCAATACCGTTGGTTTGGTTATTATTATTATTATTATTATTATTATTATTATTATTATTATTATTATTATTATTATTATTATTATTATTATTATTAATATTATTTACGTAAACTCGAAGTTTTCGGCGGAGGTTCCGCGTGAATCTGAATTAGTAACGCGTTCGCTGTGCATTATTAAAGTAATACACGAAAGTGTATTCCGGGGACGTGTTACAAACTTTTAGGCTTCAAAAGCACTCCGCCGCTGAAACGCCGGGATATCTCGAAACCGCCTCACACGCCGGTATCTGATTGCGAATTTCAGAACAAGCCTTAACGTGTTTATATTATTTATAATAATTAACTGTGCACTAGTTTTAACGTCTAATTCGGACGGTGAAGCCAACTGACACCTAGTCATATCGTACGCCCGTAAGACGTATATAAATGCATATATTTATACAGAGAGAAATATAGAGGGAGAGAGAGAGAGAGAGAGAGAGAGAGAGAGAGAGAAAGGGAAATCAAAACAACCTAATCGTGTTATCCACTGTCGTAACCGGCGCGATGGCTTCGCGATCTTCTGAAAACGCCGTAAAACGGTAGGTACATTTAGTATTCTCCCTGCATAATACTACATAATAAATTGATGTGTTCGTTGTCTTGACTTCGGCACAACAGAAAGTCGAATGCAGTGTTCACCTCAAAGTAATGGGGTTGGTTTCGTTCGGAGAAACTATTGTACGGTTAGACACTTAAGAGCGATACGGGGTCGCATGAACCGTCTCCGTACAGTGACATTGACCAGTTTGATTATTGATAAGTGCAAAAACATTCGAACACGGCCGTTGTCTAGAGATCGATGTCCCGGAAAATTAGTTGATCGAAAACGTTATTTTTCTTTATTTTTATTTCGTCAAACGATAATATTATCGATCCTTACGATTAATCACAGGATGTTATTGACTTTTGTTTGAAAAATTTAAAATATGAAATAAAATTATGTAGCTGAACGGTTGTAAAAAAACAATACCGTACGATGTTTGGTTGTCGAGCGAAGGAAATGTGTTGGAAATTAAATGGTGTGCTAGAAGAGTTAAAAAGGAGTATCGAGTCACCGCGTTTTCGAGAAAGTTGCGGCCAATTGAACAGGGGTAGCTATTCGTCGTTATTATTATTAAGCACGAATCACGCACACACGCTCAAACTGGGGTACTCAGTGACACAACTAGGGTTAACAAATGCACAGTTCCCGTGGGAAAACGAGGCGATTGGCTCTGTTTTTTTTTTCTAATCGGCTCTGCTACTTGAAAATCGTAAAAAAAAAGTAAAAATATCAGTGGTTACAGTGCTCGATGTTTTTTTTAATTTTTTAATAACAAATTCATTAAACGTCTAAACACTTGTCAGTTTCAGCGTTTTACCTAAGCTATTATCGAACGGTGAAAAAAGTGATATTATTATAACCGTCAATCGGTGGTTAGGTTATCTTTTTGTTAGTTGTTATCGTCGTTGGATTTCATTTTTCGTAATACGGTCTACGAAAATGTTACGATTCAATTCGCATTGTTAAACCGTCGGAGTATTCTCGTGAAAGGGCCTCTGTGCTAGCGGGTCCCCTTTGCCTTTTGCCCCTTTGTAACGACCGATAGACAAAGAGGGGGTTGGTTCGTCGGACCGTCACTCACGTGTGTCGTTGTCTCTCGTCAAGTTGTACCGCTTGCACGAGGTCGGCTCTTCCCGGGCCTCGTACGGTCCGTTCGCGTAGCTCAGCGTCGAGTACGGCATGTGGTCGCCGCTGGCCTTTTTCGGGTGTCCCAGTATGTCGCTACCGCGTTTCGGGTAACCGTTCAGCGTCATCGTGTGCGAGTGGTCCGACGTGACCACGATCAGCGTGTCGTCGCGCGAGGTCATCTCGACCGCACGCGCCACCGCCTTGGACAGCATGACCGTCTCGTCGAGCGCCAGGTGCGCGAAGTTGTAGTGGTGCGCCCAGTCAATGTTGCCGCCCTCCACGAACAGGTAGTAGCCGCGGTCGCCCTTGGACAGCACCTCCACGGCCGCCTCCACCATTTCCACCAGGGTCGGCTCCACCGTCTTGTTGGCCAACAGGTTGTAGTCCATGTGGCTGGCGGCAAACAGACCTACGACAACGATAACGGTCAATGGAAGCGTCTCCTTTTTCTCATCCAAACGCTCTTAAATCTATTCGTTTGCGCGCGGCGTCCGTAAAAACGTTGTTTGTCGCCTACGTGTTACGTATTTGTTCCGAATTCAATTTAATTCGAATTCGTCTAAAATACAAACACGCCAACGAACGATCATAGGGGAAATCTGAAAACATTGATTCCAAACTCCTTCCTCTATCGTTACGGCGTTGTTGATACGACACGGTTTTTTCAATCGGTATTTTTGGGGGTTTTTGGTCGCCCTCCTAATGAAATTTAGTGACCCCCCCGGAAGGGTCAGGACCGCCGGGCCTCGCATCACCGGACTCGATGCCGAGTGCACGCGTCGGTTTAGGTCGCGCTCGCGCTCTGGTCTACGTAGAGTTATTACGACGATATTTTTCAACCAAACGAATCGTCGTTACGAAACAAGCGAAAACCGTTGGAATTTCGCGAAACGAAACACGAGTCGGTTTAAGGCCGAGGGAAAAAACTCGAATAGACATGAACGATGGTTTATTAAAGACCTCAGTCGTTTTCGGTTTTCCTTTCTTCTTTTATTTGTCTCGATCCGAGATTTCCAGCCGAAAATCGAGTAAACGTTTTTTAACGAATTCAACGAAGAGTGCATTATTGTAGCGAGATAATTAAATAACGTCAGTGAAAAACGTGCTTATTATATTATCATGTGAGAGACAAAGCGTTTTCAAAGTATTAAGTCGGCTAAGATAACACTTTTATAAATTATATCCATTGTGTACAACTTAGACTTATCGTGTAATTTATTAACGTAATTATAAAAAGTGTACATAATACATTTATATATACATCAAATAAAATAATAAAAGTTAATCATTCCGAGCGAAAATGATGAAGAAAACAACTCGTCCTTTTTCATAATACTTTTAAACATTGTTCCAAAGACAATGGCGTATTGATTATTCTATCCGAACGAAAAATTATAAATTTAAACAATTATTATCGTGAATGGAACGATTCACGTCGTGCTCCGGTTCGAACGTTTGCATTTCGTTTTATTGATGGCCGCCGTTACCGCCGCAGAAAATCGTTTTTATTATTATTTCGCGTTGCGCGACGTGCCGTGACATCGGACAATTATAAAATCCAGCGAACGTATGACTTTTAATGATCGTACAAATTATTATACACCGTTGACGAAATTTCCCGGAAAATATTATTATTATTATTAATAGCGTATGTCTAAATATTACCGTATTGTCTTCTGTTGTTACGCACGCCAACCGTACAATATTTTTCCGGCAGTGCAAAAAGAAAATAAATTACCCGTCAACGTTCACGACATTACGTCAGACCCGATGTATTTTACCGGTGACGAACGTTTAAAACTCGATTATTACGTTGTTATTGCCTCGAGAAAATACGTAGTTCTAATTGTTTTTTATGTTTTTTGTTTTTTTTTTCTTACCACCGCATCGAGGGGCGAATCGAATTATAATTGAGACGCGTGTATCAAAGGTCGAAAAAACCGAAAAAAAAAACAAAACACGTGAACATTGTTCGAGCTCATAATATCGTTATAGTAACTAATCGCGTTCAAACGTCGCTTTGCGAATCTTTATACAATCGCATAAAATATTAGTAACGAAATGATACGTATTCCGCAGGTTCGTATTCCGTCTTGCTGATTGTTCGAAAACACGCGAATCGTTTCGATTCGACGGACGTCTGAGCACAAACCACTGCACTGGGCGGGGCCCGGAATTCGACGGTTTTCGCGCGTCATTGCTCCGAGCGCCTTTGGTAGAAACACGACGATCGCCGGTATGGGAAAAAGGGAAATCGCGGTCGATGTAATAAAACATTAATATCGATTCAGATAAAAACGAGATACGCGTCGAAAACCTATTAATCCTATTATGTATTTGTTTTTATTATTATTTATTAAAATAGAAAATTTGCAAAACGTGACGTGTATGATAAGCGAATACTCGTAGGATATGACATAGAAAATATTTACAAGGTGATGTAGTGATGCGGAAGGAGGATGTCCAGTGACAGAGCCTTCAGCGGTATTACGGTCAGGGATTAAGCAAATCTTTGCAAAAACGTCTTTTTAACCGTCCGGAGAGATAGTTCGATGGGTTGGCTCCACCTTGGTTGGCTATCTGTGGGATGGTGTGGATGGCTAGTTAAGAGTGGAATTGAAACTGTGACTGTTTCAATTTTGAGGTGTTTGTGAAGTGAATTGTTAGTAACATACCACGGCGCAGAATTTAGTGACCAGAAAGAAATCGATTGGAATTGTTTTGATTCGGAACGATTTGGCACATTATGCGTATTTGTTATTGAAATATTTATTTTAAGAATATTCCGACGGAAACGATTGATTAACAACTGTGGCCGTTAAGGGAAATTCAAGCGTATGACGATAGAGTAGACGAACAAATGCCACGAGAGGCTGAGGGAGTTACCCGCCAAAAAAAAAAAAACGTCATAAAGAGTACTCATTCCGATTTATTTGAATTCCACAAAAGACTAAAACTCAGTTTTTCACTAGATTTCATGAGTAAATATAAATGGCATTTATTTTATTACAAAATCGGAGACTGAATATAAATAAATTGAACCGGTAAGACCACGGAGGTGTTTTTTTCAAAGTTTTTCGGTCAAAACGCGTTGACGTATTAAAATGGGTACCAAATGAAATACGATAGGCGGCTCAAAGATTTCAATACAGTTCAAAACAGAAATCTTGCGAACGTGTCATAGATACGAGAAAAATATACAGGATACACACTCGGTGTGAAATCTCGATGCGGGTGAGTGAGAGGTTTAAAGCCACGCGGAAACGTTTTCGACGGTAGAAAAACGCCGTAAGAGACGGCAACGAGACCGTGTCTCAACTATCGTTTAAATCAAAAGAGAATTATTGCCGTGATTTTACTAAAATTTCTGATGAATTTCCGTGAAAAAATCGTCTCGATTTTTCTTCGGATATTTTCACCGAGCTCATTGAATCGAGACAGTTTTCGCAATGGTACCTATATTAAACGATATACACTTATAATATAGACACGGAGTCCACGCGTTTCGTTTCTCGTGCCTGACGATTACACGACACACCTCCGGATCTCATCAGTAAGTCGTTCCGTTCGCTCGCGTCGTCTACCGATTCGGTTTCACCACTGGTTTGCGGCGCTAAAGGCCACCTCCCCGCCGAATCGAACCGTTTCGCGCCCGTTACGCCGACCTTTTCCCCAACGACCGGGTACTCGTAAAGATATCATAATTATCACGCACACCGATTAATACGATCGCGGGAAATTAACGCGAAAACACAAAATCAGTCGTCATCGTCGCCCGTTTCCGGCCCGGCGCGCCTCATGTATACGAATAATACGCGCTCGGCTCCTGTGCCCTCGACCATCGACGTGCCGGCGGACGCACAGCTACACGACCCCACGGCGACGCCGGAAACGCGCCCACGAATTTCGGCCAGAGGGGTGCGACTTATCGGAACGCGCGCCCCGCGACACCACTACGGTTCCATTGTTTTTCGTTTTTAACCCGTCAAACCACGCTCTCTCTCTCTATCCTCTTCGTTCTCTCTCCCTCTCTATCCACTGCATTCTCTCTCACTCTCTCTCTCTCTCTTTATCTCTGTCTCTCTGCCACCGACCACTCGCGTCGTACACAATGATAATAACAAAACAAAAATAGGTGTATTATACAGGGTACACACAGTCTCGAGCGCGTCCGGTCATTCGCCGACGACGGAGCTTTTATGTACACACAATACTACGGCCGCCTCCGTTCGTCGTCGTGTCGAAACATCATTGTGCGTATACGTTTTAATATTACACAATTCGCGGCCACTGTGTCGAATCGACCGCACAGTAACAAAAAAAAAAGTCATTATACGTTCTGCGTTATACGGTATTTGTCTTCGTCGTCGTCATTATATCCGATCTGTACTAGTAGATTTACTGACAGACCTGTTTATTCTACGTCGGGACCGGTGGATGTATTCCGGGGTGGTTAGAAGATAACGTGTACGGGTTGATTTCCTCGGCGTCGTGCGTCAGTAACGAAAATAATATTTCGTCAAAGGTCGTGACATTTTCGATTTGAGACGACGGTTTGTACAGTCGGAAATTCTAGAATATCACAGCGCGCATAAAAAAAAAGTCACCGAGGCACTGTCGCGACTGTCGTGAACGTACAACATGAGTTCGAGCGCACACCAGTTTTTGAAGTCAGTGTCATTCGAACGATTACCTTAAACTCGATAATATCGAGCATATTATGCTCTTGATGCACGCAAAAAGCACACCGTGACGATATAATTGACAGTAACAGATACTTTTACGAAGGCAAACGTTTTAAAAATAAATTTAAGAAAAACAAGATTTAGACACTTTTTAGCCGAATCACTCGTGACATGTCACGGGTTGAAGTTTGCGTACTCCAAACGAACCCGGGAATCAATTAATAGGCCACCAAAATAAATTAGGGAATCGAATAATACGTAAATAAAGCTTGTCTCGGAAATCGACTCACCGACATCGGTTATAGACGTCACGCGCTTTCAGGTCTTTCCGGGATTCCGGCGTTATCGATAAAAGATTTAAATGAAAGAAAATGTAAACATTTTTAATACTGCACGTACGGATGTGTTTATGAGATTCGATAGTATCGATTCGAACGAATAAAGTAAAATGTAATATTACAAAAGTGCAAAAGTCAAAAGTCAAATAAAGTAATATAATTGACAAAAAAAAAACACGATAAACACGTCCGCGGCAGGACGTCCATGCGAAAACCGTACTCGGCGCCTGTAGTTGCACACGTGATGAACCTCCGCCGACCGAGCGATAATCACATCGCGTGTGTGTGTGTGTGTGTGTGTGTTAGTGAGTGTGTGTGTGCGCGTTTGTGTGTGTTTGTTGTGTTGTGCCGGAGGGTTGATCCATCGGAACCTGCGAGGCGGCGGCGGAAGTACTCGGCACTACACGTGCACCTGTTGTTAATGACAAAGTGGAGAGGTCATTGAAACACGGCGCGGTGTTATTTATAATCTGTACGGCTTTCCCGTCGACGGTGGTGACGACGACGGCGACTCGAGTGAGCGAGTGGGCGACGACCGAGGGGTGGGCAGCGGCGGCAGTGTCATCGGCACACATGGCGATGCGTACGCGCGACGCGACGGCGCGTGAAAACGACCGCACTCAAATCGTTTTGAAAATCGCCTCGTACACACACACACACACGCCCGCCACTCGGTGTAATGCCGTGTGAATTGCCTGCTTTTAAATTTCGTCATTACGACCCCGGCCCCGGGCATCGATCGATAACGTACAACATGTGTGTGCGTGTGCAACGTACCTATGTGCGCGACACGGGACTTACGCGGTGCCGTTTTGATCGAGGGGCTTCTGCTCGTGTCTAATAAGGGCTGAAATTCAGGTGATTCGCATACTCTCGTCACGGTTGCCCGGGGTGTTAGGAAACGTTTGTTAATGTGCGTTTTGAGACGTGTCGTGTACCGCCGTTTTGCATCCGGTCACGACGTACTCGTGAGTACGACCGACTCGTCGTTTCGCGCAAGGATATCCAGTATTCTTCCGCGGCCGGACGAAAAATTCGAATCGTGAATTTTCGAGAAAAACAAATTTTGCGGTGTAAAACTCTCATGTCAAGTATGACCGTGAAAACAAAAACTAATAAAAACTTATGAAGGTCTGTAACACTTAATTATTTTGTTCTACGCAACACTACTAGCGACGAGCCGATGTCGTGAAAACCGGGATGTAGCCTAGAGAAGATGATTTGGATACAAACCCCTTCGAAATTCCGAAATAAAGCATATTTTGTTTTGAGCGAAAAACTTCAAACTTGACAAAAAATGCGTTCGTTTTGATTTTCGAAAAAAATAAATAAATTTTTATAGACGACACGACGATAATAGATCATTTTACAAAGACGTATTATTACGAAACGTAACGCAATATCCTCTTCGGTTCGCAGTAATAACGACAGTACCTAGCACAATATTTTCCGAGTACCCACTCCGAACAACGACAATAATACGATTCGAAACTCGCGGTGTCCTTTCCATACGTCGCCGCAACACGAGTGCGCCGTGTTCGGATGCGCTGGTGTTTTTTTTTTGTTTTTTGTTTTTTTTCATTTATTTATTTGTTTTTTTTTTCACGAGTACTTATTGCACGGCGCGGCGCACGACCGACTGCAGTGCACACACGCGAGCGTAATACGAGACCGTGTTCTACGGCCAATGCCGTGCGCATAACGTTCGGCGAGCATTGAAAAAAAATAATAAAAACGATGACGAAAACGATTTATCACTGTTCACGTTGACGCGACGATTCGAGTCCCGTCGTCCACGTGCAGCAGTCGAATCCGTATTACGATTATAATTCGACGAGGATCAAAAAATAAATACATAAATAAATAACGATAATAGTAAATAAACGCGATTTTTAAAATAAACAGATTTTCGCTCGGCGTCGGTTCTTTTCCGTGAATAAGTGTTTCGACAAATCATCCGGACGTTGCTCACGTGCTTTTACGTACGAGTACAGCGCGGAATACGATTCGTTTGCATTGCGTTGTAAATATTGATAATGATAATAATAATTATGATAATAGTACGTTAATCGCCAGTGTTTAATAATTTTTATATATTTATTGATTTTTTTTTCCCATTATATCAATACGTGGGTACTTATATTATTGTGTTCATGTTAAATCACCGTCGGTCGAAAAAAATGTATTAAAATATTCTCGTACGTATCACTGGAAATTATTAAAACGTTTACGTTCGAAACACAAAAAAAAATAAAAATAAAAACATCGTCAGTATTTAGTTAACGTCCCGAAGTCAAATGTTTGTATTCGGTTATATTATTATTATTTATAACGTAGACATCACGCGATACCGGAAAGTTATTTGTTTGTTTACTGTACAAATACATTTATGGACTCGTGAGTAACGTATAAAGAGATCCTGCAATTTGCGTTATGTCAAACTAGAGTTGCGTTATTATGGTTATCGGAATTTTTTTCACGTAAAAAAAAAACAATTTTAATTGAGTCTACATTTTAAAATTGTATCGAATGATACGGATTAAATAAACAAAAAACAAAAATAAATACTACTCTTAATTACTCAAATCTGATTAACAAAAATTAATAATCGAGGAATATTACGAATACGTTATTTGAATATCACAAATGAGTAAAATGAAAGCGAGTTTTTGTTTGTGCCTTCATATTTGTGCTAGAAATATTTTATCATCACGTCATTTCTTTTTTTTGTTTTTACTTTTTTACACTAGGTAATGAACATTATAAATGAACATAAATAATTGCACAGTTAACTACAGAAATTATTAAAATATATTATGTAGATTCCGATCATTCGTATCAGTCAGTTATTAGCCACAGGAACTTTTTCGTTTTATCAAAAACGTACGACCATGTGACAATATAATAACTGTCGAATTCGCACGTAAACAAGTCGTCTGGAAAACCTAGGCCAGGGGTCTTCAACCCACGGCCCGCGGGCCGCATGTGGCCCGTTTTGTCATTACTTGCGGCCCGCGATCACATTTGAAATATAGCATGCATCTTTTCTATTTAGATAAAAATAAAATGACCATGAGCCCTATGAAAAATTTGGGATTGCAGCGATAAAACAAATTAAATTACCTACTTACATGTGATAAATGTTGGCTGTTTTAATGATATTACTGATAGTTTGTAATTAAAAATATTTTAATCATAAAAATTATAATAGTAAAACTGAATTTTAGAATAAAATACACGTTTTTACTACGGATGCGGCCCGCGAGATTTGTAGAAAATAATGTGTGGCCCTCACCATAAAAAAGTTGAAGAACCCTGACCTAGACCGTCAGAACCTAATCGTGGTGGTTTTTCGAGTAACATCACGACCTCCTACATAATTTGTATTGTTATTGCCGTGTACTCGAGTCATATGGTTTACTACGAGTTACGACTGCCTGTACCTAAACCGTTTTCTATTGTCTTCAATTATAAAAAAAAAAAAAAAAAACTGCAGTACGATGCGATAGAGTACGCGACAACGCGCCTTCACATAGTTCGTTCGTTCGTACAATGTTTGCACGGTGTGAAAAAGAACGGCGAAAAAAAACGGCGAGGTAATAATTATTTTATGGGCCCGCAAGACGTGACGAGTGCCTTATTTGCACCTCGTCGCGCGTTATCTGTCGAGTGCGCGATGAGACGAGACGTCGAGAGAAGACGAACAACCGAGTGCGGCAATAATCGTAATTAGTTAATACCGAACAGATAATCCGTCTCGTTGGTTTTCAGAGATTTCAATTGTGTCCGATTGCTGACGTACGCCGTACGCGCTCCCTCGGTACGATTGATATTCAACCATTCTTTGATCAAGTCTCTGTTGTCCAGTCTTTGTCCGGTGTTGTTTTGCCAATCCCTCGTGGTGTTCGGTAGGAACTTTGTTCTCCCGCCGCCCATTATCACCTGTGAAAAACACACACACACACACACTCTTAATTCCACGTATTTTTTTTAAAACACTTAAAATCTATCACGACACAAAGTTATTAGCACTCGACGTTTTCGAATTACGTACAAACAGGATTAACTCGACGTCATTTAATTGATTAATCCGACGTACGAATTAGAAGAAGAAAAAAAACAACTCAAATTAACGTTCGCCAACCGACGAAACCTTATAGCGTATTTATTTTTATTATTATTTTTTTTTTTTTGCACGTACAGCTCTCCGAGTGTCAAAAACACGTAGAATATCGTTTACAAGTCGAGCTGTGAGTATAAGACACGTTTTATTGGTCGGATGTATATTATTTGCACCGCGCAAGAAATCGCGTTGATCGCTTGACAACTTGAAATATTTAGATATCGGACGCCGATTGTATTTTACATTGAAAAAGACATTTTTCGAATTTTTCAAATGCTTTTTGAAAAAATCGTGATTTGATGTAAAAAGAATATATGACTAGGTTTTTCTAGTGTTATCTGCACGCTTCGCAACAACACTGGTGTAGAACGACGGAACGTGAAACGTACAATTTTACAAACCTGTATATTGGTTTCGTTAGTAAAACTGTTTATTCCTAAATATACGACCAATTCGAAACAATTTTATACGGCGCCCACTATTAAATATTCTTGTATCGTAACCTCACATACAGTACGTCATACAAAAATCTCCTAATGACTCTGTGTAAAATCAATAAAATATGAATAAACACGGTTTTCTCAAAGAAATTTATAAGTGAATCCCGATTTGATGACGTTGATTAAAAAAGGAAAAATAAATTAAAAAATAAAATTGAAAACTCAATAAATGTATTTATATGTAATTAAGTTGTTCGAATTTTCTAATCGCTCTTTTTTTTTTCAAAGTTTAAAAAAAAAGCGTTGAAATAGATCAAGACTGGTTTAATATTTTAATTTTTCGAGGGTAATTAACTATACATTTTAGCAAAATAAAAAACAACGCCCCGATTGATTTTATCGATGTCGATCGTTAAATGGATTGTTTATGACAATCCTTAAAAGTAGATCTTGTTTACCCATTATATTCGTTATCAGATCACCAACACAAAGATAAACAAAACATTCGAAATATTAAACTCGACATACTCATCAGTAGGATCAAAGCCCCTGGGTTTAAAAATATTTTTTTTTAATAAGGGACGTATTTCGATTTGGGGGGGGCTGTGGTATTTTTTCAGACTGAAATTCCCAATTCAACCTATTAAACCGAACTCAAAGGTATAATCGTTCGATCAAAATCGTCAGACACATTACATGAATAACTTGTTCGTTGTTACTAATAATTCTTTATAAAATTATATTGAACTTTTACAATGTACATCTGATAGGACCTAATAAGCAGACTTCATAAACAATTCCTGGATTTGTTGGGGGGGGGGGCTGAAGGCCCCTCAGACCCCCCATAAATACTCTCCTGTTTATAACAATACTAATAATATTATAAGTTCTATAAAACTGAGATCCAGACCCCTCTCCTCCCGAAATATGACCGACGATACATTTTTAATCGAACGTTATAGAAAAAAGTACCTAAATATATTGTAAGCACTATAACTATGTTGTATGAAAACTCTCGTGAATTCCAAACCACATGGATGGATAAGAACTTCAATTTGAACGTGCCCTGGAAATGAAATCCCAGCTACTGTCCTAAGGCTTTGACCCCCCCAAAAACATTTTTTTTTTTTTTTTTAAACAATCTCGAACTCCCGGTAATCGATCCCGCGTACTCACGTTCAGGTTCCTGCCGGCCGTCGTCTCGATCAGCTGCCTGGCGATGTCCGACGACCGCGTCACGCACTTGGGGTCCGCCTTCCGGTCCGCCGCTATGTCGCCGTCGCACTCCCACTCGCGGAACGCCACGTTGGCGTACGCGCCGGCCGGCGTGGCGTGCGTCACCCGCATGTTGGTCACCACGCCGGTCCTCTTGCCAGCCCGCTGCGCCCACACCATGCTGGACACCGCCTGGTTGGCCGGCACGGTGCTGGCCACGCAGTCGCGCTTGGCCACCGCGCCGGACACGCCGATCGTGTGGATGTTGCCCTTCACGCCCGTCAGGTACGCCGTGGCCGAGCACGCCGAGTCGGCCACCTGGCTGTCCACGCAGTACGTCTGTCGGGCCCAAAACGAAAACGAATGAATAGGTTGCCGGGCACTTTGGTGCTCTGTTTTAGAGACCGGATCGGGACCGTGTTGAAAAATAAATATTTTTTTTTTTTTTTTCCAAACCAAAGTCCTGAACGAACGGATTTTTTCACCACCGAAACCAGACCGAACTGATGGTCGCATAGGTATATAGCTAAAAACTCAGACCGGGACGCATTTTTCCCGAACTCGTCTGAACCAATAACTCGTCTTTTTCCGTGTGTCAACACCGGACCGAACCAAATGTTTAAAACTCTTTGTAGACTTTAAAATCCCGGCGAAAAAAAAAATCATATAAAATAGTACATTTTTGTATTATAGCGTTGGTAACATCTGTCGGCACTTAATAGTCCCATACATAATCAAAAAAAAAAAATAACATTATCACCACTATACGTTATCAGTGTTTTTATCAGTGTTGATATTTTCGATTACGCGATTACGTGTTGCTGGAAAAGTGCTGACGAAAATCGCTATTTTTAATTAATTTTGTGGGTGATGATGCACTTTTGTTACTTATTATTGTGTAATAATATGTAACCTGACCTAAAGGTAATCAAATATGACGGAGGGACTGAAATCCGAGTGTAAATTTTTAATGTGTCGCTCAGTAGCCCTAATCTTTTTCTCCTACGCTCGGTGTGGTCGACCCTCATCAATTACGGCGATGGGGGCAGTGTTTTTGAGAAATTTAGAGTCTGCGCGTAAAATCAGACGGAAATATTATGACGTTTATCGATTCCGGGGAAGTTAAACCGGTCATTAGATATTTATATGAACATGATTCCGAAACAAATCAAACGGGATTCGCTTGTAAGTATAGTAAAGATTTGACAGTATGATTTTTACTCAACACGGGATCATTCATGGTTAAAAATGTTTTCCGAGTACAATTCGAAACAATGATGATAAATAAATGTTTATGATAAAAATTATTTTTACTGCCTTTTGTCTGCGTGATATTTTAAGTTTTTAAGTTTTCTTAATTTTCTTTCCTTATTTTAATCAACAGTATGAAAGAGAAAACATTTTATCCGAATTTGATATCTGAGCTCTGATTATCGGGCAAATACAGTAGGAAGTATAAACGTTTGAATTTTCAGAGTAGTGGAAATGTGACGGTATATGTGTCGGAGTACTTTTGGCTTCCCGTTACAATACTCAACAAGACTTAATACGCTATTCGTCCAATAACGAAAATTCAAAATCTAAATTCCTGTTAACAAAAGGATCACAAAAATGTTGTAATCAACAGTGGCCGTTTGAGAAAACCAAAAAAGCACGTCGATAAAAATGTGGAAAATAATAATTAGTTTTATAAAAATATAGTTCTATAAGTGTTTCGAATCGCGCACGGAAAAAATGTATTATTTACGCGTTATCCAAAGTCAAATCGCAATAGACTAACGGGTAAAACGTCGACATGACAATATTTTTCTACATGCAACAAATATGAACTATTTAGATATCGATTTCGTTTTAATCCCTCCGAATAGTCGTATGAGATTTTCCGGTGGTCTTGTTCGCTATCGCCTCGCCACTAGTTTTCGTGATCACCTCACCGTGTTTTCGTGGTTCCGAACAGCCACAATAATTGTTATGTATTATGTTCGTTGATTACAAATCGTAACGCGAGTCTGTCAGACAAATAGCGCATCTACGAAAAACACGACTGTGACCGCGCGAGAGATCATCACTATTTTGTAGTTTTTCCGGGGTGACCGCTGCGCTTACCTTGGACAGACCGGTGAACGGGAACTTCTCGAACGACAGCGTCTCGTCTTCGCCCGTCTTGTTTTCCATCTGTCCCTTGTAGATCCGGGCCGACGTCAGCGTGGTGATCGACATGCCGTCGCCCAGGAAGAATATCACGTTCTTGGCCACGCCGAACCGGTATTCCTGTTGCAGCTTCTGGCGCAGCAGGTCGTTGCCGACGTCGCTCCAGAACGCCTTGTCTGCCGACCAGAGAAAAAACGCCGTTATCCTAACCTCGCGAGCACCGTACACGGTTAGCTGCAGATTTAACGGCATGATATCGTTTGTGCGCCGTGTCCCGCGAACCTACGGACACGGCCCGCCGCGGCAGTCTGCGGGGACGCGTGTGCACGGGGGTTTCACCGCCTCGGGTGGTGCGCGATTTTTTTTCCGCAGCCCCCCTCTTCTAACCACACCCTTAAAAACTTTGTTTCTCGTACGACGCATGTTTTTTTTTTATCAATATCGACTTTATTCATAGAAAAGTTGTTTTCTAAGTACCCGTATTGAAAACCGTCGTTGAAGTTTTTTATTTCAAAATTAAACGACGTGCGCGATTTCAACGGTCGAAACGAACTGAATCGAAACACGAGCCTCTTGCGGTAATTTTCTAGTTCTATAATGCTGTTTCAGATACGTGAGATCAAAAAAACAATTTAAAAAAAAAATACGTTTTTGTTTTTTCCGCATTCGACGAGTCGTCCCCAAAAAGAACAACACGGGAAAACTGTGAAATCGCGGCTAAATCGTTTTTTTTTTCATCCCAAGGGAGAATTTTGATTCGTTGCCACATCGACTACGTGATTCGTTTAATTATCGTCGTCGTAATGAAACCACTTATACAGAAAAATGAAATATGATTTCAGATAGCCCGGCATTTTATCTAATGTTTCCACTGGAACACGCTCTCGTAAAACATAATATGGATACTTGAATTTTAAACGCGTGATTCGATGAATCAATCTATCGATTCGATTGAATTTAACAAACTCTTTTACGAAATGTATCATCTGTGGGGTAGTGCGCTTGACGCGGTTTTACGCGCTAATAAAACAATCTAAATTGTTTAATTTATGATAAGTTTTCGCACCAAGTATTAACTAAACATTTTAAAGTATTCAAAACAATTTAACTATTTTACGGAGACGATTTTTGAAAACAGACCCCTCGTCACAACTATTCGAGCCACCCACGTAATAAATAAATCCCACGCGCTTGATGGGTTTAATTATAGATGATCAACTTGTTTGTAGAAAAAAAATCGTATTTACTAAAATACTTCAAATAATAATAGTAATAATAATAATAATAATAACGAGACACCCGAAATTCAGAACATAAAAATATCAATCGATGAAATCGGTTCGACAACGATAAGGTGAACGATTATTACCGATTCTACACAATGTGGTAAGTGTGCGATATAATTTTCTACGGTACCACGGAGGTATTGCAAAGCATTATAAGCAATATAAGCATACCTTCAAAGCAAGTACCCGTCCACCTAATCACAATAGGTTGAGCAACTGTCCCTCATGTTTTTCCTCCCATCTAGTGGATCTAACCTATAGTGTTTCGCGGCCTTACCACACCCACCCACCTACCCACCCTTAATTGGTATTGCAACTGCAACACCTAGATATAGGGATCAGCGCCACTGATTTTCTCACATCACACCAGGCTATTGTTTCTGCAAAGTCGAACTAGGTGGTATTGTTTTTAAAGGACAAAAAGTAGGTTTAAAAAGGTGAATTAAAAAAAGAAAAAAAAACACACGTTCTCTGTGCACGCGTATAAGTTTGGAGACGTGATTTACTCGCGAAATACATACCGTTTTCCCCGGGTCTGATGTTCGCGTTGTTCATCCTGTTCTTGACTGGACTGGCCACGACGACATCGTCATCGTCGTCATCCGGGCTGTGCACGCGCCCTGAAAATCCAAGGATTCGAAATGTCATACACGTCGTTATATTATGATTTTTATTATTATTATCGTCGTCGTTTGTTCATTTTTGACACACCCGACACTCGAACAATCGCTCTACGCTTACGCAAAACTCAGTAACGCGAGCCGGGCGATAAAACGACCGCTCGAATTTCTAATAAAATATTATTAACGGCTGCGAAGGGTAACCGACACGAAGTGTATATAAATACACGTATCCGTCCCGTCGCCGGCATCAAACGGTTGTCGCCGTATACACACGACGTTAATATCACACAGCGGATTCGACTCACTACACCAGCGGTTAAATGTCTTTAATTTTAATTTTTTTGTTTTTATGTTTTTGAGACTACTGGGTTTGTGAGGTACGGTATTAAACATGTAATACAACTTGATCAACAGCGTTACGTCGACGAATTCATTATGTTTTTCGAATTTATGAAAATCTTTCCGATAAACGCGTCGAAAATATCACATAGGCCATAATAAAACAAATTAGTTTCGGAAAAACGTCGATGGTCTGCGCGAGAGCGTGACGGCGAGGTAGATATGTTATTATTTTTAATATTTGCTAAACTATGAAAAAATCGCGATCGATTCTACACTCGGTATTTTCATTTTAAACGAGCGACATAAGACCATAACAGCTTAATTCGCACAAAAGAAATCACTCAAGACTCGGGAAAGAATTTACGACAGTTTTAATTGATTCGATTTCTTTTTTAATAAAAAAAATCAAAAGTCTTACATACGATTCGCAAAAAAGTTATCTGATCTACGTGAAAGTGCGAAGCATAAATTATGATCTGCTCACATTATGTAATTTTTGAAACACTTCTATAACATGAGTTGTGGTTAATCGTAATAATTCGTTTTAAAATACAAATTGAAAATTGTACAGTAAAAAATCTCAATACGCACAAAATAACATTCAAACCACTCGACACAAACACTCAAACACGGCCACTTAAAAATTAACTAATAAACTATATGAACGTTTGTATGAGAGTGATTGTACCAATAAATATACCACTATGACTATGATTTATGAATAATAAACTAGGTATCAGTAGATTATTTCATGAGATAATAAAATATTAAAGGAAAATTATTTTAAATCACAAGTCGTGCCATCGTAATTTACAAGTAGGAGGATCAATTTTTTTCCGGTTTCTTTGTATAAATCACGTTTTATACCATTGTCGTAAAGTAAATCTAAATCAAATAAAATAGAAACGAATCTGAGAGTAAAACCTATGTAGCTTATATAACCTGTGAATCTTTAAAATACGTTCGATACCACGTAACGGAATTACATTTTTTGCAGATCGAGCAATTTGTTTTGGCCGTCCGTGCACCTCACATCATAATCGATCGATTTTAGGGGTGTACGCAAGGGTGCACGTGACGTCAGATCCGTTCGTGGCCCCCTTTTTAAGCCTGTTTTTAATATTGGTTTTTATCGAAAAAACTTATAAACATAATTGTTGTTTACGTTCATACGTTTACGACACATGTGTCACATGGATTACAATACAAGCGGAAATATTCGAATTCGATTCGGCACAACTATATTATAGTCTATCAACCATAGGTGCAATGTATTCATTACCGAAAATCAAAATATCAACAATAGGTGTAAATATATTATGTATGATACTTACCGATAGGTCGGTACTCTGTTGGCTTTTTGTTTACAATATCGGCGAATAAATCGTATTTAACGATGAACTTGATTTAATGGCAATGCGTAAGAACATGCCTGTGCCTATTGCTACCGAAGATGTAATTGACAAATCGACAAAGAAGAAAATCGGGTTTTGTAATTTAATGATTTTACTATATGAAATTTGAGAACTAAAGCGTGTGAAATTTGCATACCGTTTTATTGTAATAGAAATCTATCTCAGGACACTTTTTCGGTAGGAATTTTTCCTACCGATTTCCTTCAAAAAACAAAAATTATATGTTACCGTCACTGATTGAGTCTATCTTCGATCACGCATGGCCGTGAATCATGAATTTTTTACCACGTCGATCGTTAGGGTTTACCTTCGGTTTTTTTTCAAGGAGGGGGTCCGACATTTTTTCAACAGTTAAACACCTCATACAAACAGTATACAATCGTAGTAATAACTAACGACATTTATGTATTGAGCATATAAACCAACTTTTAAAATCGGTTTATTTTCATTCAAACGATTATTTGTTTTATCAATAAAACAACTTAAAAACCGCGTGAATATTTAACAATCGATATTATAAACCACTCATCTAACAATAGTATTCAAAAATTTAACAACGATTTGTTTTCATTGAAAAAATTCTTACAATACGAATGTCAACCTTTTGATTTTTCTTCTAGTACCATTGAAATGAAAAAAAAAACTGTCATCAATATTTTATCGAAAATCTTGTTAACCCTTAGATAAACGCATTTCTCCGATTAAATCAATATTATCTCTGAGCAGTGATTTGCACAATACAACACGATACTATTGAAATATTTCCAAAAAGTCATTGATCATGATCAAACGTAATATACCAATAAAATATTGAACGTAGTTAACGAAGAATATTAGTGGTTTGAATGATAATAATGTTAATAGTTGAGCCCTTAAAAGGTAAAGTGGTGTAAGTCATTTTTTTAAATATTGAGATTAATGGTGTACGTCAATTTACAATCAATTATCTATTAAATGCTTTATCGACGTAAGCCATAACTTTATTATTGATATGTGAGTATAAATTTGAAATTAAAATATGTAACGATTTTCGATTTTGTTTACTTGAACAGTGGCGTATGTTTACATTTTGTCATTATTAGTACAAATTAATTATTGATTTAATGGTGTAAGCTATTATAAACTAGCAACATAACACAAAGTTAGATTCAAAATTGTATTAAAGAAATATATCATTGAAATATGAATCGGACTTGTCCTGATTTTTAAAAACTCATTCTAGTAAATATTTCATTTCCCAAAAGTTGATGATAACGACTTACGCCATTTCACCTTTTAAGGGCTCAGTTCTCGCCGACGGATCCGAGGGAAGGGTGCCAGACCTAGAAACCACACTCTCGGTACGCCCCAGATCGAATACGAGAATTCGCGTGCAACATCGACGAAGATGACGATGATAATAATAATAATTTTAATATTAATAATAATAACAACAACAATGATAAAAGTACGGTAAAGGCCACGAGTACGTACTCGAGTCGACTTTGTAGCATCGCGTGACGTCCAAAAGCAGCGTGGCGAACACCGCGGCCGTGACGAAGACTCGCGAGTAACCGCCGCCGCTGCTGGCCGACCGTGGTCGTCGCGGCTGTGTCGTCGTCGTCGTCGTCGTCATCGTGTTGATCGTCGTAGCCGCGAGCCGTCCGCCGCGAACAACACACATGAACAATGCGATCGCGGACTGCAGCGGACGCGTATTTATAGCAAAAAAAAAAAATTATCTCTACGCTCTCGACGAGCCTCGTGCGAACCGGCTGCGAAATCACGGTGCACCCGTGGCCGTCGTGGTCTGCGATAACGACGTCTGCGATATCTGGCGACGATCCCCTGAAGGGCACGAGCGACATTTTTCAAATCGTTCGGGAGAGCTAATCAACGATTGTTTACGAATTACTCGACTTATCATTGAATATTTTTAATTTAATAAAAAATATATCGTTTAATAAAAAAGATGGGTTTTAATCTATTTCAAATGATTTTCCATTATCTATATCAGGGGTCGGCAAGTGATTTGTATTGGAGTCCGGAAAATTAAAATAATACGTAAACGGGGACCCTAGAAAAAATAATCAATTTCATTACATTATTCAATGGTTTTTACTTATACGTTAAAATTATTTGAAAAGTAAACATGCCTTGTGATGTTATGGGCGAAAAAACATTTCCTGTCTATAACTAGTAACTTGAAATCGGGAATTCTTGTAGAACATCTAATATGAAATATGTCCTCAAGAGTCAAGGTGAGAATCCGTTAACTTTGTTCTCTATTGCTTATAAAAAAATTTTTTTACAAAACGACGCCTTTTTTAATCACGATGGAAATTCAAATAACTTACTTAGTAAACTATCAAAGAAAGATATGTCGACGGTCCAGATTACTGCCTTCCGCGGTCCGGATTTGAACCGCGGTCCGCCAGTTGCCGATCGTTGATCTATATTTTTGATTAATTTTTGTTTATACCGATTGGAAGCTGAGTGTAATACGGATTTCGGCGCTCATGCCCTTTTTGATTGTCGCCGTCGAAGTATATAATAACGCAGTACGGTCAGTGTCGTGTCGGTGTCGCGTGAAGGGGGGTAAGAGGAGCATCTGCCCTGAGCGGCAATTTTTCGAAGGCCAAATATTCAATTTAAAAACAATTGGTCCGTCTAATCATCATTAACATTTAGACATTGATAGAACAACGCGTATTGGATCTTTTGATAAAAGAGGATTTCTCGTTCGCTAAACAAGAAAACTTTAAACAGATTTGATAAAAAAACAGACTGACAACCAAATTAAAAATGGTTGAATATTTTATATTAACGGTATATTTTTATACACTAAAGCTTTACTCGGAAATGTTTAACTAAATCAACGATGTATTATTTAATTAAGATTCCATACGCCCGTTACCCGTTCCCATTATCTGGTCCGAGGAGCGAAGGATTCCCCATAATGCGAAATACGTACTTTTTCATTTTCAATATTTTCAAGTTTGTGCATGCTTTATTTGAATATATCATTTCGTAGATAATCTAAAACGGAAAATGAAATTGTCTGTAGTCAGAGTTAATCGCCGATACCAACTCATATTATTGAATACAGTATCTCAAAATATATCATCAGAAAAATTAAGAAAAAGATAATATGTATTGGCATATGATCGATTTGTAAAATTATTCAATATATATATATATATATATATATATATATATATATATATATATATATGCACATCAAAGTGCATGTTGACGAAATCAATTCGACGCAATAAATATCAAGTATGATCCACGTGTTTATACTCGCACCTAAAAAACAACTATAAATTTAAATATAATATACGTATAAGTACCTACAACATATTAAATTAAGCCTCCGCAGACATTTTTCAGGTTTTCCGTGCCGCATTTAGACTTGATCGAGTCTGTGTTTTCAACACTCTTACTGGGCTGAAAATCAAATTTGTAATCATGTTTTTCACGTGCAAACTGTACATACGCAACGTATTGAATAATCGAAATTTAATAAGAAATATATAAAATAAATGTATAAAATAAATTCTATATTTAGTTTGAAGGTTAGCCATTGTTTTCGTTACAGTTTAGGGTCTCCGTGGTATGAAAAAAGTTAGAGAATAACGTATTCACGCAGATTATACGTGCACAACTAAACGCGTACCAAAATCATGGCATACGCACGGGACGAATACATATTGTACAATGATTACTGTAATAGATAATTATTACAATACATCTTGGAAATTCGGGCTACTCTTGAAGCTCTTCATTGATAGTAATAAATTGGTGTGTATAACCGTGACTCGGAAAGTGTCTACTCCGTTTAGTCGACATGGTTGACTGGCACGTGTGGAAATAGTCATTATTGTATTTCAAGGAATAAACTTTATAGTTTTCAGTAAGCGTTTGTAGAACAAGTCATTAATCATATTTATAGGTACCTAAGAGAAGAGCTTTTTGCACAAACCTTCTATGACCTTCGAGAGGTTTAATTTTTTACAGAAACTAAATTTAGTCAATATTGTTAATTATGTAATATACTCACACATAAACACACATTAATATATATATATATATATATATATATATATATACAGGGTGTTTCATAAAGATATGACTAGTTTGTATTGAAAATCGATTAAGTAGGATTATCCGATAAGGAGGTCTGTATATGTTTAATTAGTGTGGTCGTTGCTAGTATGTTTAATCACTTGAATAGGTGGAGCTAAAAAGTTTGCGTGTTTTCTTGTCGGTCTTGAAAACGGATTGTTAGCAAAAAGACAGATAAGATAGGCTTTTTTTTATGATTCAAGGACCAAGGTCCGATTCGATTTGACGATTTGCTTAGTCAAATAGTCAGTTGGTAAATAACGATAACTTCGAAACGTATAACATTACAAGTCAATTATTGCAACTTAACGACGCGGGTAAGGAACTACGCGTCTGCTCACGAAAAGCGCAAACGAAAAATAAAAAAAACGATTTGCTAATATTTGCTCGGACACGAGTGTAGACCACTGTATGTATATAATATATACTATATATACAGGCTTATTTTTCGATTCTCTCAAAAGTAAACAAATATTCAGGAAAAATACATACTCGAACGCAGACGATCGGTTGTGTGGTATTAGTATTAACGTGTAACGAATAACACTCAATTACGCGTTCTGACAAAGTATTGAAGTTGTGAAATTAAAATTTCGAGATTATTCGTTTCGATTGGTATATCTAAATGGAATTTTAATGTAGTGACAGAAAAAAAAAACTACTAGGATTTGTTTTTCTTGCTCTTACTACGACACTATATACACCGCTCGCACACGATACGCTGTACGGCACACGTGTTATCTCGAGTGGCTCGTATCATTCAGAGTGATATCGACGCTACGCAAAATATCGTACGACGTCCCGCGATGACCAATTGCGTAACAAGTCGTAATACGGATCGCATCAACGCGACCGTATCGCTTGGCGGCGTTTTTACATTTTTAGTCCGTCATTGTATAAATACTTCACTCGCGTCGGCGACAAAAACGAAAATACCCATCGCCCGAGTTTTTAACACGTCTCGCACCGTACTTTCTCTTTTGATTCGGCAAGCGGATTTCGAGGTTTTTTTTTAGATTCTGAGTGAAGCGAAGGATCTTATGGTTTTACAATGATGTTTATTTTTTTTTTATTTTTTTTTTTTCTATAAACACTTTTTCGTATAGAAATCCTTGTCCAAAAGTTTCGTCCAGCAATTCTTTAGATTCGAAATTGAACTGAGATGGTACTTTAGAGAGGTCATTTTTCCAAAATCTCCATAGTTTTTCCAGTAATCAAGAATAACGATCGAAAAACTGAGTAAAAACGGTAAAATCGGTAAAAATCCGCCGTAAACGAGATTTTCACTATTCAGATTTTAGGTATTTAGTCATAAATCGAAAAGTATTGAAGCTAGAAACTTGGAAATTTTATCCAATATCAAATACATACTTTCTTATATTGGACAAAACTTTCAGAACAATTAAAGCACTTTTGACTTAAATATAGAACTTTTAATTTACCAAATTGTTTGAAAGTTTTGATGTAATATAATTTTAAATATTTGACAAAAAGTTCTGAAAATGTAATATGACCTTACTCATATACCTACCTAATTATCCTAACAAAAGTTCAAAAATCGTTAGTCAGGATTTTTTTTTATACACACTTTAATAAATTATTATACGATTTTTTTCGATATTGTCTGATTTCTTTTAAGTTTATTTCTAATGAGTTATAATTTTTATAATAATTGAAGTTTAAATGAGTTATATCTAATTGAATATTTTATGAGGGTTTAATTACAAAAAAACTCACCGAAAATTATACAAATAACCGTAAAATACGTAAACAGTATTTTAATAATAATATATTATATTACACTGAAGCTTTACTCAGAATCGTTTTATACTAAAGAAATGAGTCATCATTTCTTTAAAACTTAATACATTCATCACCAATATCTTGTCCGAGGACCGAAGGGACGATGGACGAACTTGTACCACCATTATCTCACTTACCAGCTTTTTTTTGATACATATAATAACCTCCTTGTCGGGGGTCTAAAGCGCGACGCGATATCGACGTGATATTATGCAATAGTTACACGTTGTTATCGACGCCTTTAAAACGAATTCGGGCGGTTCGCACGTACTCGTCTCCTCGACCGTACGCCGGAATCCGGCCAAAGTAATCCCGCTACGACGCCAATCACGGTTTTCGCGGACGCGTCGGTCGGTCTCGGGACTTGTCGGCCGACCTCGAATCTCACGCGAGAACGTACCGGAAATTCGAAATACCGCGGTGAAAATCGACTCTGACGAGCCGCGCTCGAACGCCGCGTGAATGATTAACGGTATATCATAACTAGGGAACGGATTAATATGTAATAAAAATACAGAAATATGTACATATATATGGAAGTATAATTCATAAAATATGCGCTAAAAGCATCCAGATATGTAGGAAAAACATTAAATAAACAACAACAAATAATGTAATTATTAAATTAAGTAGAAAATATGTGCTAAAAACATACAAATATGTGGGAAAAAAAGCCGGGAAAAATTAATTCTGTTCACACGTCGAGCACGGTTTTTTTCGGTCTCAAAAATGTCCAACACCCCCCTTCTCCCCCCAAAAAATATCCCAAAACATACTACTGGGGAGAAGCTTTAGAGATACCGTGTATAAAACTTTGCGCTTTTTCGAATTGTTTTTCTCCCCCTCCGTAAACACTAAGTTAATTGACCGGTTGCGGTAAGGGCGTTAATTCGATAAATAAACAGTCCCGTGCGGACGGTCGTCGGTCAAAAGGTACTGCAGCGTGTCAAATAACACTTTATACTTTTTGCACATCACAAAATCTAAACGGTTTTTTATATTCGTCCGCACGCACGTTGTTATTTACTCACGAAGCTATTTATACGCACACGTCGAGCAGCGACACGTGACGATTGTTTTAAGGTTTTTTTTATCATCACACTCTGTGACGTGATTAAAGGCGATTGGACCGACGGCATACGTCGTGCGCTTGAGATTTCCAACGGATCGATCGAATTTTCGATCAATTCGGTGAATATTGTAACAATCCAGTTTTGAACGGACAAGTGAAGTAAACGTTGACCGAGGAACGTCAATGACGTCTGAGATAAAGTGTGCATCACACTGTTTGATGAGTTGTTTTGACAATTAAAAAAAAATACAAATAATATGTTGAAATGCATTTCAAACGATTATCCCGTTTTCGTTGACCCGCGCAAAACACTCGTTCGATACTGGTGGCGCGTTGTAGCAAGCAGAATAGGTTCTTTAAACGGTCTCCCTTCGTGACACGGCGCGTGTCACGGCAACACCAATGACAATAACGCACCGTAGTCGATGTTCACTTAAACAACGAACGACGCAGTACACTATTGCGAAACCAGTGAAACACGTGAGTGAACGACGTCGTAGAGCGACTGAAATAATTTTGGCTTTTAAAATTTGAAAAACATTAAACTGCGTAAGGGAGGAGAGTTTCTGCTCGTGAGTGTGTGTGTGTGTGTGTGTGTGTGTACCTATTATCTTCGTGCGTAAAAAAATTAATTTCCTCTCGAAGTTTCCATCAATAGTAGACTTTTAACCTTGTCGATCAATAATTGTTTATATTATAAAAATATGTAAAAATCGTAAGTAAATAAATTATTCAAACCGATTAAACATCATTTATCGTAACATAAAGTTGTGTAAAACAATATTATTTTTATTATTATTTATTTTTTATTTTTTTTATTCAGCTTCTAATTATAAAAATTACTACAGCTCAACAAACCAATATTATTGTTACGGAAAATATTGACATGTCGTCGAGACGATACGTTTCATTTCACAGCACGTGTGGTATACTTTAAATGTGATTTTTAGGATTTTAAATTCAAAAATGTCGACAGCCCTCGTGTTTCTTCGAATTATCGGGTGTATCGGTACAAAATATCGACAAAGTATCACTCCGAAGAACATATTGATTTTCAGGACGACGTGTTGTTGTTTTTATTTTTTTTTATGTACGTAACCACACATTCGTATACAGCAGTAATAACGGTTCGAAAGTTTCGTTCGGCTCCTCTCAAGACGTTCCGTCCTCTCGGTGTATGTTGAAGGGATCGTTTTTCGGAGTTCTCAATTGCTTTTCCTCGCGCACGCGAGTGTGGAAAAAACTACAGGACATTCGAGTTAAAATCTACCCCTAACCGCATTAACTAAACTTTCGTGAAACCTAGTTTAGTTATGTCCGCTCTTAACTCTGGAACGACTGCGCTGGAAATCCGCTACGATCACTAATTACCAAATAATGGTCTTATATAGACTTAAATAGGTACATCGGCTGACCGTGTGAGTACCTTACCCGGGGAAGCGAAGTGAGATCGGGGTGAACTTCCAACGACACTGTCTAACCGGCTTTTTATTTTTTTAAGTCCGTCTTCGAAGAAGTGAACTTTAACTCCGTACGGTTTTTTTCCTAAGCCTTTATTATTATTATTGTTATTATTATCATTTCATTCGCGAGATACGTATTTTTATTCGCCACGACGACGAAAATGCTATAGGTTTTTTTCCCCTTTTTCAAACATAAATATTGTATACTGGATGAAAAACGCATAAAAACCCCGCCACCTGACAGATAAAGTGCCGTTCTTCGTTCAGTGTCGTGTAACAATTTTCTGTTTGATCTACGACCGTTTATTACGAGTCACGACCGCCGCCGTAACGCGAAAACAAGTCCTCCCCCCCCCCCAAAACAAATTGCGTGATCACACCGAACGAGCAAAAGCGCAGCGCGGTACTGGCACGGGACCACTTGTTTGGCGTTTTTTTTTTATTTGTTTATTATTCATTTATTTAAACACACGTATGCTATACGCACTTAAATCGTCTTTTAATCTGGTCCGGTTTCCCGTTTATCCGTTATCCGTCACGATAACACGTCGACAAGATTGCCTGCGCCGAACGCCTCGGGGGAAAAAAAAAAAACTGTTACCGTCGTCGTCGTCGTAGTCGACGTCGCGTTGACAGCCGGGTATTATATTTCGGTATATATTACAACAATAATTATTATTATAGTCGACGACGTTTTTTGGCCCGATAAAACGCGATCGGTATCGTCGTCGGAGGGTTCTCCCGTCGTGTGTCTTTTTTTTTTTTTTTAATAATGTTTAAACGTTTTAACCTAAAATAACCGCCACTGTATTTACATAAATCTTCGCGTGACAATGCGTCCGTACCCCGTCCTACCCTAACCCCTCTACGCGCCTCCGCCCATGAAATCTCGAGTTCATAAATATACGTATTCATTATTTCTCGTGCACCATAAGCGCGTGTACGCCAGAGCGTGTGTGTGTGTGTGTGTGTGTGTGCATGAGCGCGCTCGTATAAATACGCGAGTCTCGAATTACCAAAAATCGTACTCGACACAAACAGATATAATAACGATAATAGTAATAATAATAATGATATATATTACGATTCGTCACGCTAGGCACGGGGGGCTCCTGGCGTATTCATCGTTTCGTCGTCGTCGCCACCGTTGTCGCCGCGCCGTTTAACAACGATAATTCAAATCCTACCCCGAGCCCGCAACGTGCGGTTTATATACACGCCGTACCAGTAATGAATTTCGTTTTGTTTTTTCATCACCGCCATAGGGCCCGACGCAAAACGTGCGCACAATGCACAATACGCGTACACCATAATACGTATATAATAATAATAACGATGATATATATGTAATATACATTTATATATTAAATAAATACGTTACGCGGTGACGACGACGACGACGACGACCACGGCGGCAAAAACGGCGAACTCGGTCTGCCGCCGTCATTAAATAGCATTGTTCGACCGCGGTGCGGTGCTTAGATTTTGGCCGATCATATTAAAACAAATGTCATTATTCCTCCCTCGTTTGCAGAACCACGAAAAACGTATTATTTCGCGGCCCCGTGGCCCCTGGAGAGCGTGCGTGGGCAGCGACGACGACACGGGTTGTTACACGACGAAATAATACGATCGCGTTTACACGATAAATAATCGTGGAAACGCCGTGTTTTTCCGACAAACGCCTATCTATCGAAAATTCAAGTTTATGATTGTTACTTTATTATTAGTGTTATTTTATTATTATTATTATTATTATTATTATTATTTTGATTCGCGTTGTATTTATTCTCGCAAACCGTTCGTTCGTTATTTTTCCCGCTTCCGTCCGTCGTCGGACGTTCTTCTATTTGTCGATTGGTTTGTTTGTTTGTTTTTCTACCCCCGTCGAAGCTAATGACCGTGTTGTAGACGACTGTTTTCGCAGGGGAAAAAAAATTATAATTATTATTTTAATCGATAATATTAATTTAAACGTATTACAAGTCGTTTACCCAATCAAATATACAACGAGAAAAATGAAAACAAAAATACAAAACGTATTAATTTATATTCGACGTTGTTCTTGATATTAAAGGACGATTTGTCGACCGTTCGCCCATTTTTATGTCATAATCATAACGGGCAATGCATAAATTACTTTTTTCGCTATGGTGCACAATTTAAAACATCGATAAAACCACTTATTTGAGCAAATAATTATTTTAACATTTTTAGTCTGAATGATATTTTAAGGTTTTTTTTCCTTTACGATAATCACAACATTCAATTTAATATCGTTCGTACATAATACCCGTATTATAACATAATACGTGATACGTGACCAATATTCGTTGGTATTTTAATTTTTAATTTTAAGTTGATATTCTCAGAAAACCTTTCAAGTATAGAATATCAGATTGGAACATATGGGGAGATACCCCGTAAATATTTACATCCACCACTCGTCTACTCAACACTTTAAATACTGATGTATCGAGAGCTGTTTTCTTTCTTTTTTTTTTATGGCCATTCAGGCCCCTTAACTCTGTGTGTGTGTGTGTGTGTGTGTGTGTGTGTGTGTGTGTGTGTGTGTGTGTGTGTGTGTGTGTGTGTGTGTGTGCGTGTGTGTGTGTGTATTAAACATACATAGTTGTGAATTTCGTAGATGATATCAAAAATTCAGACATTATATGTAATACTTTTTTTTAAATGTCAAATTATAAATATTGGTTATCATTAAAGAAAACTAAAAAAACTAAAATTCAAGTGGGCAATAAATAGTGAAATTTGGTTTTTCATCTCGATTTGTTAATTTATTAGTGTTTCGAATAGTGTACATGAAATAATCATCAATTCGACTTAACGCACTATAATATAGAATTGATGGAAACGGAATGAGTGTTCCTAAAAAAAAAAAAATAATAATAATAATAATAATAACCCCGTATACCATAAAACGCGGCGATAGAATAAAATTTAATATTCGGAATCCATACGAAAAAAAAAAGAGAAATTACAAAGTTTACTGCAAAACAAACGCTCGTGCCGTGAATACGTTATCACATGACGTGGGGCGATACGTCCGAAAATTAAGCCGCTCGAAAACAAGCTTAACCACGGATGTATTATAACAACATAAAAGTGGATCGCGCTCGGCCGGGAGACCGTGCGCATCGAATTGGGAACACTGGTCGAAAAAATCACCGATTTCGCCCGCGACGACCGTTCTCTCGGGAACGTTCCCTCGTCTATCGGCATCTGTCGCGACAATAATGACGAAAATGACGTGTATCACACACGCACACACACACACACACACACACACACACACACACACACACACATACATATATATATATTTATATACACCCACACTCTTGTCGGTAAACAACGTGTTTATCTCCGTTCACGCACGACTTGTGTTCGTTCGTACGAAAAAACCGCGACCACGAGAGAGGAGGCGACGCGTGTGCACATTTACGGACCGCATGACGGCACGTATAGTCGTATAACCACTGAGAAATGTGAGCGCAGAAAAAACGAAACGAGCACGTGGACGTGCGTAAGAGTCCCGAGTCCTTGCCGTGTCCCCCCCGTGAACTAACAACGGTTCGCGCGTATCGTCGACAATTATATCGTATACCATCTATAGCTGCAGGCGTAGTTGACAATTTTCGAAAGACGAAACGTTTCGGCGTGACGGCACATCGCCGGATTCTCAGGACGACAGTGGATTTAAAACAACGGATTTTCAAAACCACCGCGCCCGTCCGTGAACCCTAAAAACAGGAGTAATGATAACGACAGGTGTGCAAAGTGCCTGCAGGATGATTTCGCATCGTCTGCCTCGGCGCGAGTCTATGAGCGCGAGCGAACGTGTGTCGAGGTTTCGAGGGAAGGACGGAAAGGACTGTCTGTCCCTCGGATTTGAACTGGTTTTTTTTTTTTTGCTTAATACGTAAGTTGTGCAGCTATAACGTAATACTTTATCGTAAACAATTATTTTATTTTTATATTATCGTCACGCGTAAACATTTCAGTATTCAAGTTTACTTAGTCCTTAAAAATTATGTCATATTAACGTTTCGTGTACAACCTGGAGTTGACTCGAGTTATGTTGCAGAACATGTGTGTTTTTGATTTCGTGTAAGCTTTTGGTATATTTTACTGTGTAACCGGGTCTGTGTACATACAGGTATAGATTGTTCAACGTCGCGACTAACGTTGATCCCGACTAAATCGTCGTCGGAGCGAGACCGTTGATGATACTTTAGTATCAAACGACTCTTCAATAATAATAATAATAATAACAATAATAACCACGTTGAATAGTAAATGATTTTATAGTTGTTTTTTTTTTTTTTTAATTGTTTTCCTGGTCGACTCGTGTCTTTTTCCGGCATCGACGTCAAGTATATTACGCGCGTTTGTGTATAAACATATTACTTTTTATGCGATAATACTCGTATTTTTCGTACAGTAGAGTCTCGATAATCCGGTCGTCGCTAATCCAGACATCCGGATAATCCGAAGTCCGGACAATTTATATCAAGTACTTATGTATAATGTATATATAATATATACATACAATGAATACATGAAAGTACTCATGATCAGAGTTTTATCGTTTCGATTACATATTTTGATATGTATTATAGTATCGTTTATTATATATCTTTAAAATATTTATTAGTAAGTTTAAAAAAAACGTCATTCCGTTTAAACCGAATTTTCGATAATCCAGATTGAGTCCGGATTAGCGAGACTCTACTGTATTATCAACTATTTATCAAAAAAAAAAAAACAAAACAAAAAACAAAAAACGTGTACTTTTAAGAACGTCACTGGTAAAACTGGCCGTGAAAAATGTAAAACATGTTGTCACCGTGAAAATAATAGTTTTGAAATATTAAAAGTTTGAAATTTATTTTAAATTACGACCACTATTCACAACACTATGCACGAAAAAGAGAATAACCTATTCGGACGTTTTGGCGTTTTGAACTTAACTATCGAACCGATCGTGTAAGAGACGCGTCAAGCGTCCGAAGTTCACGGCAGCCTAGAGTCAAAAGTCGAGAATCCGGGGCCTCTGCGACGAGAATCGCTGTCACCACCCCGCCGCTCTAAACTATTTGGACTTACCTCTGAATACCATATCGGCCCGACGACGAATAGGAGTGACGGAAGAGTGCGAAAATTTGCGGCGAGAAAAACAAAAAACGAAAAAATAATCGGTTAGGTCGCGAATGTTCGCAACGTGCAAACGGTTTCGCCGCGGCGGTGCCGCCGTCTCACGGAAACGCCGTTAATGCACCGGCCACGTCTGCAGAGCCACGTCCCCGGGCGCGCGGATTATCATAATACGTCCGGAGAAAAATCACCGTGACGCGTGATGACCGACGATTTCGTCGTGCACACGTGCACGGCGGCGGGTGGGCAGGTGGGCCGACGGGTGGTCTGACGGGCGGTCGGCGTCCTCGACGGTCGTTAAACCCGTAAACGCGTCGTCCGGCGGGGATACGAACACCGTTTTCGGCTTCGTGAAAAATTTCCCGGTCTTCTCCACACGTTTTTCCCGCTCATGCTCTCGGGAAATTCGAATCGAATCGCACCGCCTCCGTCGTGACCGTTCGCGACGTCGCGCCGCGCTGTTGGCCTTCCACGGTGTAACGTCGTCGGTGGTCTACCGCGATTTTCAGGGTTTTTTCATTGAGGGCGACTGAAAATTTAAAAAATAAATAAATCCAGTACTCACGACGAATACTTCTGACCAGACGTCGCTTGTTGTATAGTGACGAGTGATTTGGACTTGAAAAAAAAACAATAAATCTTTTTCGAGTCAAACATTTTTGAGCAAAACTTTGATGTAATTAAAAGAATGTAGCTTTCCACTTAAAACGCTTTCGGAAAAAAAAAAAATAAACAAATCCAAACTTGTAATTGTCGAGACCATCTCAGCGTGGTTTTTCGATTACCGGCACACGAGTATTGAGTTGTTATGTTCGATTTCCACGTCGAATCGTCGTGAATCAAGAATCGTATTTCGATTATTTTTCAAAAGAAACCCCTCTCGAATTCTACACTCACTCAAAAAAAGTTCACGATATCTCAGCGGTTAAAACTTTAATAAATTTATAAAATATCTCGGTTTTTCGCATTGCGAAGATTGCGTTCACGGTTCTTAAAGCGATTTCAATTTTCGCGAACGTCGGGAAAACTTTGGAGAATAGAGAAAAAACCCCCTTTTCTCGTGACGGAATCACCGATCCGGGGCCGGAGGAAACTTTCGGACGAAAAAGTCTACCGCCAGAAAGAGCGGTTAGGAAAATAAAAAAATAAATAATAAAAATAAAATTGAAATAAACGTCGCCGTGAAACCGACGGATCCTTTGCGTCCGACGGTCCATAAAAGCGTGAGTGACGCATATTACACATCAGCCAGCAGCCACAGCGGCCGTCACACACTGCGCGCCGACGACAAACGGTTTTGCGTAACGCGACATGCAAATTACGGTGTCACGTGCAGCGATCGCCACTTACAACATCACACCGCCGTGTATTATCACGGTACACGACGAGTGCGATATAATATTATAATAATATAATTTACAAACGTGTGTGCCGTTACGCGTGTACGAGAGAACGTTTATTATCGCGGCACTCGCGATCCGTGAACTAATCATCGGCTGAGAACGGACCCCGACCCGCACCTCCACCCCCGCGCGACGGTCCCGTCCCTTCCATCCCGTATCCCGAAGCACACGCGTACGAAAATCTGAAGAGCGACGGGATGTAATATAATAGCCGTGCGTGCCACGTGTTCAGGGCGATTTTTGATCACTCCGTTCTTTTGACCCGGTTCAACGCTCGGATTTCAGTGCGTTTTCAATCGCGATTTCTAACACTCGCGGGACTGGATTTTTGAAAGAAAAAAAAAGCAAAAAACCTATTTTTTTCCGCCGTTTTTTGTTCACGAGATTTTTTTGGGATTTTTTAGTTTACACCAAACGGTAGTCACTTTATTTACAACGTTATGTCACGAACGATGATAATTTTTACGAGACACAATTGGACACTTTAATGATAATTGTTGTTATTAGACCGACAGAGATAACGCAACATTAATATTTTTAGTTTCGAGTAGCAGAGATCACGGTGAAAATTTTCTACGACTATTTTACTGACCCCTATACTTAACGTGCTTATTACGTTTACCTGTTAACCATAGGCCTAATCATACTAATTTGGATAACGAAAATAGCCCAAAAAAAAGTGTTCCTTTCAAAATATTATATTGAAAATAGTAGTTACCATTTAAGAAAATTAAAATCTCAAAAATCGTAGGCAACTAGAAATATTTTTTTTCAACAAATTTAGAGCTATCAACATAAAAAAGAAAAATTTGATAAAATTGTAAAAAAAAATTCAAGAAACTTATTAGATCGTGTTTAATGAGACAGTTTGTGAGAAAAATCCGATGAAAAAGAATAACGTCTTTCCGGAAAAACATGGCATTTGTCGCTTGTACTCATAAGATATTTATCAAATATTAAGTAAACACTCTTTTGCATCAGCTTTATCTAAAACAGTAAAGTAAAATTCGTGTCAAATTTATGAATATTTTTCAACGATTCAAAAACGAAAAATGAGTTACACGAACAACAAAAAAAAAACCCTAAATTATTCTCTTCTTTGTTATTTAGTATGACTGATTAGAAAATTAACAATTAATGAGCAGACATGAATAATATATTTAAAACACGATATTAATGAATACCAACATGAACGAATTTTGTAAAAAAAAAAAAAAAATAGAAAGACATTTAAAAGGATATCAACATTCAGATCAAATAGCTGCAATGATGACCAAAAAATAGAGCAGAGGCAAATGACAATGTATATTATGGCCGATCTCCGTATGCTGTAATCAAATTTTTATGCAGTAAAAAAACAAATATGTAGTGTACATAGTAGAAAAGATTGGTAGGGAAGAATTCGCTTTATCTCAAAATTTAAACCACACACATTTTCCATACTCTGAGAAAATATGTCCAATAGAAATTTACAATCTAAGAAAAACGAAAAATACTATAGGTCGAGTGGTAAAATTAATATTTTATTAAATAAAAGTACACAAACTTAATTTGCAATTAAACACGATTAATACAAAGTGAGGTTTTATCGACACAATCATTCGATCATTATATTTATATAATTTATAAATGATATTTTAAGTTACTACACATTATGAAGACATGTTATTTTCACTTGTAAGTCGACATGTACTAATAATACAACATTTTAAATTTTAATATAATAACACATATTTAAAGTAAATTGAAAAATAATTGAACAAATTCAAAAATGAGTAGATTTCATATTAATTCTGATAAACGTATAAATATTGAACACGCAACTTAATAATGAAATAAGAAAATTTAATTTTAATTTTACCATAAATATACAACCGAATTTAAAAAATAATGTTCTGCATAAATATGTTTTAGTTAATCATGATTTTTAACCAAGGAACTTTTTAATGTATAACTATATATACTCGTATATTAACTCTAGTAAACCTAACGATGATTATTTTGAAATAGGAACCGGTCATCAACACAAATTGGACGTTAATGTCAAAATTAAATGTTTTTGTAGTTATTTATTAACTAATTGTACCATTAATCGTTTATGTGAGTATGGAAAAAAGTATATTAATTGCACCTACTTGTCTCCAGAATTTAAATACATGAAAATACTAACTCGCAAGACCTTTTGTAAAACGTACAAAAAGATATTGTATTATTAGGTTTTTAATCGTATTTTATCGTATACTTCGTCCATTTTTTTATTA
This sequence comes from Therioaphis trifolii, assembly GCA_027580255.1. NCBI lineage: Eukaryota > Metazoa > Arthropoda > Insecta > Hemiptera > Aphididae > Therioaphis > Therioaphis trifolii. The sequence continues at coordinate 27,395,157 of CM050406.1, forward strand.
TTTGAGTACAACTCCTAACGAATCTGTTGTTTTGATATTTTTATTCGACGATATATACCTATATTTAACGTTGACAATTATTCGCAATACATGTGTAGATGTAACAATATTATGCTGATTATTCGAAATTATACTCGGAAGTCGGAATTAATTCAATCGACAAACAAATAATCGCAGTCGAGCATCTAAGTGAAACAATTAAATGATACACTTCGATCTTCGGTCGGATTTAGCCGTTTCTACTAAAACCATGCTGGTTACGCGTGCAAATCAAACGTCACACCGAACGGCTGCTGTTCGCATTCCAGGTCCAGGTGTAATACAGCACACGGATGAGACCACAAACCGACCGCATCACAAAGATTACTGTCATTATCGTAATCGTTATACTCACCATTGATTCAACTTGTAAATGACTGGAAAAAAAAAATGATCGAATTATTTTTTTTCTTTTAAATTAAAAAAAAAATATATCCTATGCACTTGAAATGATCAATTTATAAAATAATTAATTATTGATAACGGATTAAATATTTGGGCGGGACCCGTTTCGCCCAAAATCGACCTTTCCCGTTTCGCCCACAAACCCGTTTCGCCCAAAGAATTTTTAGTCGTTTAAAAATTAAGTTGGCAATGATTTTATTAAATATTATTATATCCGAGTATTTATTTTTAGTATATACATTAATATATAAGAGTTTTCAATGCTTTATCGATAACAAGTATTTATCTTGACTCTTACTATCGTAAAATGTCCTAATTTCCAATTGACGACGAATGCGTGTGAAGCATTTCACTCAACTTTCAATAAAAACTTTTATTTCGATGCTCCATCTATATTAAATTATCATACGGAACGATGTTCAAACTGAAACGTACATAAAAATGAACAGCATAGAAATACCAAATAATACAAAGAACAAAACAGTGATGGAAAGACAAAAACGTAATGAAAAATTAATAATTAAATATAGAAATAAACAAATGACTCGATTTGAATTTATCAAAGCTATGTGCGAAAATTAAAAAAAATATCAATAACTCTTAATGTAATCTTATAACAATATAAATGATGAAGTAAATTAATATAATACATTTGTGAACAATTACAGATAAGGTCTGTATGCAAAATATATTTTTGGAGAACAACGAGTTTCGCCTCCTCGTCGTGTTCTCTGGGTAACGCTAAATGAAACTCAAATATCATAATATTTAATAAAATCATTGCCAACTTAATTTTTAAACGACTAAAAATTCGTTTGCCGAAACGGGTTTGTGGGCGAAACGGGAAAGGTCGATTTTGGGCGAAACGGGTCGTCACCAAATATTTATTTAAAAAAAAAAAAACCCTTTTATTTATGTTCGGATTACATAGCAGTTAGTAAGTACATTCTACCTAGTGATGATTTTTGAAATTAAAACTCGTCGTAAATACCAAACACGTCTACAATATTCGAGACTTATGTTTTCGTTTTATTACACAATTTTATCTGCACGATATTTGTTTTGAATATATCATATACACTAAAAAGTAAAATTATATAATATAAAATACGTTAAATTCTTTGTATTATTATGTAAATTGGATACGCAAATGTTGAAATAAACACAAAAATAAATTTGAACTTCGTGTGTGTATGATATAGGTACTTTTATCGTGTCGTATTGCAGAAAAGTAATCAATCATCGATTTTTTAGACAAAAAATTACCCAATGCGATTTCAACCCTGGATATTATGTTGATTTGAATGTTTTCACGTACGATTCGATTCAAAACTAGAACAACATTTTCACGAAAAACGTATAAAAACGATTTGTTTATGTGATTTATTTCATTTATAGTTTTCTTAAACGGTAATCAGTAATCACTATTTAAAGCCATACAGTATTATCAAATACGAATAAAATGCCAATTTTCAAAGTTTGATACTTCAATTTTTTTAATTGGATTAATATTTTAAGGAGTAAAAGCGACCGACACAAAATTTACTGTTCCTATTCCAATTAATATGTCGACGATTAAGAAGAAACATAAAACTTAAAACAAATTAGAGACAAAAACAGTGTAACCATTTATTATTATTATTATTTATTTATTTTTTTTTTTAATAAATAAAAACCTAAGTTTTTGCGTTTAAAAATTATTTATGGAAAACGTATTAAATTTACCCATTTTCCAGGAAAAAGTCGCATTAAATAAATGTTTCTAGAATATCCTGTAGTCTGCATACCCGACGATACTATTTACCTGTCCGACGGTTTAACTGGAACGCGTGCAAAAACAAAAAATCAGACATTTCGTAAGAGTAAAAAAAAAAAATAAATTAAAATATTTAAAAAAAAATAAATTAAAATATTTAAAAAAAAATTATATATATATATATATTTATATATCTCTCTTCGGTAATTAATCGTAATTGAATTTTTTTCCCGTCTACGGTCGTACGTCGTGATTGAATATTATCGACGTAAAAACATACAACACACAAAAGGTCTTACACCGTGCGTTTATTATTTATCCGAGAGACTTCAGAGAAAATCGCAGCGTGGCGCACCCGGTACTATACGGTCGCGTATTGTGATCGAAGACCGTCAGTTCCGCGCGCATAATATAATTATTATTGATACGGGTGTCGGGACACCGCCGTCAAAACGTAGAGCCGTGGCAAAACGTCGCCGTCGGAATTCGGGAAAAGCGCATATTATCGTATTTAGCGTGGTGATTTCATTGCCGGCAAAATATAGCCACGACGCGATATCGTTGTCGGATACTGGAACAGGACGACGACGGTATCAATACGTCTGGCACGGGACGTTTTGAAATATTATTATTACGTGTTCGGTTTATACTTTTATTACAAAATAGCGTACTCGTCGAGCTATGGCGATCCAGCTTTTCCAGTTATCCGTATTATCGCGTATCGACGATTTCTATTCTCACCGGTAGGTACTTATACTCCGTACCCGACCAACTTCTGTCGACCAGGGGTCTATTCTTGAAATCATTCGGATCGGATCCGTATACGAAAACCGTAGTTTCCACACGGATTTCCACCCCGAAAAATACGTATTCTTGAAATTTTTTCGTGTACGGATGGATTCGGTTATGAGGAAAAGTTCCGATCGATTCATCCGAATGGGGGTATGGCATTCGGAAACGTATTTCCGTATACAAATAAACACATTATCATGTTACTATCCTATTGTTGTCGTTAATTAAACCACATTAATTAATATATGATTACTATAACTGCGTATTAACTATAAAAATAATTGATTATTTTTTTCCATTAATTATGTACAGCAAATTAAAATATAGGAAAGTAACAAAATAATTGATAAAACAAATCAATAACCGTGGTTGTTTGACAATATTTTAGCTGATGTTAATAAATAATACATTTTTTATCCGAATAATATTGTACATACCTGCCTATCTTGAAATGTTTATAAAGTTAAAAGTTTCAACATTAAACATTGAGACAGATATTTAATATATTAACACAAGTTAAATCGGATAATTAATTGTATCATAGTTAAAAATATTGTTGCTAAACTAAAAATTACCGAGGGAAAGTACGTAGGTAATAAAAGACTTGCGATAAATATACCGTCATTAATAAAAATCACCAATGAGATTGTATATTAGATTCTGAGTGAAGCGAAGAATCTTATGGTTTTACAATGATGTTTATTTTTTTTTTATTTTTTTTTTTTTATTTTTTTTTTTCTGTAAACATTTTTTCGTATAGAAATCCTTGTCCAAAAGTTTCGTCCAGCAACTTTTTAGATTCGAAATTGAACTGAGATGGTACTTTAGAGAGGTCATTTTTCCAAAATCTCCATAGTTTTTCCAGTAATCAAGAATAACTATCGAAAAACTGAGTAAAAACGGTAAAATCGGTAAAAATCCGCCGTAAACGAGATTTTCACTGTTCAGATTTTAGGTATTTAGTCATAAATCGAAAAGTATTGAAATTAGAAACTTGAAAATTGTATCCAATATCAAATACATACTTTTTTATATTGGACAAAATTTTCAGAACAATTATAGCACTTTTGACTTAAATATAGAACTTTTAATTTACCAAATTGTTTGAAAGTTTTTATGTAATATAATTTTAAATATTTGACAAAAAGTTCTGAAAATTTAATATGACCTTACTTAAATAACTATACTTTCTTAAATATTCTAAAAAAAAATTTGAATATCGTTAGTCAGAATTTCTTTTAATACATGTTTTAATAAGTTAATATAAATTCGGGTACGAAAATATTGGCTGTTTTTACGTTAATTTTCTGCTTAAAATCTGTTTAAAACTTTTTTGGTGTATCTGATCACAATAAAACTTGGAACATAGATATAAAAACATTTTTCGAATCTTTTGGTGACAGAAAATTTCTAATGAGTTATAATTGTTATAACAATTGAAGTTTAAATGAGTTATATCTAATTGAATATTTTATGAGGGTTTAATTACAAAAAAACTCACCAAAAATTATACAAATAACCGTAAAATACGTAAGCAGTATTTAAATAATAATATATTATATTAAACTGAAGCTTTGCTCAGAATCGTTTTATACTAAAAAAATGAGTCATCATTTCTTTAAAACTTAATACACGCATCACCAATATCTTGTCAGAGGACCGAAGGGACGAAGGACGAACTTGTACCACCATCATCTTACTTACCAGCTTTTTTTTTTATTTAGTATTTTTGTTTTGTTTTTTTTTTTTTTATTTATTTGTATTTTCGACATCTAATTTCCCGCATAATAATATATTTATTTAATTACGTATTCTATGACTGTAGAATATCGTTTTATATTCGATACTTTTAATTCTTACCGCGATAACGTGTTCTCGACGTCCGTCTGAAATTATTATTTATATCATATTTATTTATTAATATAAAAACGATCAAAAATTAATGTCAATTGATCACGATGTAATACGACCTGTTCATCTGTTTACATTTTCGTATACCAATAATAATAATTATTATTATTATTATCGTCATAGTTGTGTTTTACCGGCAACGATATTACAACGCGATATTCACGTTTGGCTGTATATGTAATAACGGCGACCGTTTGTCATTGGCTGTATTTTAACGGCGACGTTTCGTCGTCGTGATTCATCGATACATTCGATGAACCCGCGCGCATAGCTGTCGTTTTATTAAAACCGCACCGCCGCCGCCGCCGCGCCGTTTCGACGCATTTGCATTTGTAATAATGTGTACACACTCGGCGGCGGCACGCATCGCGTGATGTGCAGAGATGCAATTTCACGTCACGCGTTCGCTGCACGGACCTAATTTTATTTTGATTATCAAATGCGCAATTCGGAGTACTGGCGCGATTTTCGGTCGTCGGATCGCACGATTTGCATATGAAATTCGAACATTTTTAATAAATCGTTAAATCATCGTTATCCCATCGACTCGGAACACCAGTGTTATAAGTATAATATCATTTGTCATGTGTGAAAACGTGGTCGTATGATGTTTTTATTTATTTATTTATTTATTTATTTATTAATTATTTTTTTTTAACAATTTTACGGTATATAAAACGTGTAATATCAAATATGTGCCAAAATTAATAATTTGCCGATATCGGCCGGGGACGACATGTGTGTAATCAGAAACCGAACCGATATTATAAAAATGGGAAAATCCCATACGACAACATTTAACATTTATTATTATACTAATTAAAAAAGTGATTATAATTACGGCTACGGTTTCGTGCAGAATAGAAATGAATTCTACGAACCGTCGTAATATAACATAGCTACATGAAATATATACATCGCAATGGCATAGTATTATGGAATCCCGACAAATACACTCCGTGTATAAAAAAAAACGCTAAGCGAGAAAAAAAACTGAAAGGTAACTGCTTTAAAATGTGTCATATTAAATGTATGATCTAAGCAGTGGCGGCTCGAAGGAGGTATATTTGAATCACGTGATTCATAGAAATATTAATGGGTGGGTGGGTGTCCTGTGGTTGGGAAAGGTAGTTTGAATAATTTTCGAAAGTTTGTAATTCAATTAGAAAAATAATGTTTAGCTCTATATGTGTATCAGCGTAAGTCGTACAGTAACAGCCAACATTAGGTTAAGGGACGTCGTACCCTAGTACCCGCATGTTTAAAGAATGGAATATAAATATTATATTTGTTAATTCGAAGAAATTATCGATGAAAGATAACGATTAACGTTACTCATAATAGTAGGTTACTGATTAGAGGTTGGGTGGTGTAAAAATATTAAATGTGAGTCAAGAAAAAAAAAGTGCAAGCCGCCACTGGATCTAAGTAAATGCGTACAAATTATATATTGTTAATCAATCCGAATTTAATGAAAACACATTATATAGGTATATTTGTTTATTGTATGAAATAGTCTTACTGAAATAAATTACAATCTACAGTTTACTCGGTCGGAAACAAATATATTTATTTTAATAGGATCTGCGTTATTGATTACATAACACTTAATGTTTTACTATACGTTTTTAGATTGAATCTTCGGGCTGAGTAAACTAAATTTGGAATTATTTCGAGTTAAAAAAATTATTCGTACAATAAATGAATAAAAATAATGCATTTTTATTAAATTTAAATTGATTGCTATTATATAATTTTTACACATAAGACCATTTACTTAGATTCCACCTTACATCACACATAATAAAGCAGTTCTCTACGAGTATTTTTATAAATTACTCTTTTTTTTTTTTTTTAATTTGGGTTAGTTTTTTTTTTTTTTATAAAAGCGCCACTTTGTGACGGCAGACGGCAAGACGACCCGTGTTCACGCTGTGGACAAAGGAAATAGTGGGAAAAGTATCCACCGTCGTGTATGACGCCGCCGCAATGGAGCGGTGGCCGGCGTCCAAAATAATATTAAATTGCCGCTAAAACATTAAATACTTTTTGCTCGTAACCGAAACATTATTCAACCGAGTCCGTCGAGAATAACCGAAAGACATGATCCATGGCTTTGTCGGTCGTTGGTTCCTCATTCTAATACCTCATTCTGACGATTTGGTCCGTTCATTAGACCCGTGCGCTTGACAAAAGAAAACCAAAATATTTTCGAGGTACAAATGGAACGTCTGGTTTTCCGTATACATAACATGGCCATAGTGCTATGTTTTTTTTTCTTTAATTACTCGACTTTGCGTCACCGCCGTGTAATTGAATAAAAATAGAAAAAAAATTATAATTAAATTTTGCTCCGACTCCAATTGAAGGGTCCGGTGCAAGAACCAGGTCTCTCCACTTTTTGAAATTATTCAGGGGATACAAATAACCAAATTATTTAATTTTTAATGGAAGTATAAATGTTGTAAAAACATATTCGAATTCTCCAAATGAAGAGCTACCTATTCATGTATATACATTTACATTTTAGATTATCTTAAGTGTATTGTTTAATTAGTAAAAAAAAAAAAAAAAAACCATGGAGATACCTGGTTATTGCACCGAAATGGTATTTTTTTTTTTCATATTTTGACTTAATAATAATTCAAGGTGAAAATATAATCATTTATAATACAAAACAGTACCATACCATGCGGCATAAAAACAGTGTTGCACATGACATTACGGAGCAATAACCGGGTATATCTGGAGATACCTGGTTATTGCACCGAACACTGTAACCAGGTATCTTCATTTGTATGATATTAGCTTATCTAATAAATGGATATACCCGGTTGTTGCACCTAAATGTAGACAAAATTATTCTTTACCAAAAAGTGCAAAAATATCAATTTCGGAAAAAAATAGAGATACCGGTTCTTGCACCGGACCCTTCAATTGAATTATTTAACCGTGTTCCAAAGGTAGGGATAGTAAAATTATTACATAACCGTTGAAACCGTCAAAATAAAACGCATTCCGTGAGGCGTTAACAATTCGTGTTTATTGTTTGAACGACATCATAGTAGTCGATTATGAACGCTTGTTTTCCTTTGAACAGGAACTTTTAGTGTTTTTTTTTATTTTTTCTTGCACAAGTAACTATACAAAACTAATGTAAACTCGTACAATTGAATATATATATATGCACACAAAATCAACAAAAATAAAAGTTAACGTCGACAATATGACTACGACACATAAAACAATAATTCCGTCGAATAGATTATGATTGAAATATTATGATGATTGTGATAATGCTGTTGTCCTGCGTACGAAGAAAAATTCAACGGCAAATCCAATTTTTTTTTTTTTTTTTGAGATCTATAAGCCCGGCCGGAAATGACCCGCGAGAATCAGCGCCGCGGCAGCCGCGAGAGCCGCTCGGCCCGCATTGGTGTCGAACCGCACGGGGTTGCCGCCGCTGGACGCCCCCGCGGTCGGTGGTTTCGTCGAGAGACCGGCCGCCATGGCCATGGCTAGAGGGATTTGGTTTTGCTCATAGTTGCCGGTGAACAAGTGCGCCCAAGGGCCCCGGGCGAACACCATCACGTCGTCTCCGCCGTGAGACTCCATGTCCAATTCGACCAGACTGGGGTATTCGTAGTTGACTTTGGCTGCGGAAAAAGAAAAACCAGACGCAAACGTCACATTAGTCACGCGATCGAGGCACAATGGCGGTGGATCCGAAAATGTATCGAATAATGAGAATTCGGTCGTATCCAATTGCATTGTCGTACACTAGTGCTCACTGATTTATAGCTCAAGGGGAAGTATTTACTCCATTACCCCTACCCCTTGGACGAACTAATTGATTTTCGAGTGATTTCTCTGAATTCTTCGTACGATTTACGTATGTAATCAAGGATGGGATGAGATTAAAAAAAAAAAACAAAAACGAAAACAAAAATCGACCTATAAGATAATGTCAGTAGAAGGTCCGGCCTTCGTCCAATCAGTCCGAGAACAAGATAATGACGATGGGTGTATTATTTGGTTAGGTCAAATAAACAATAAATCATTTCTTATTAGCATATCGATATTATATAATATTACAAAGCGCATTAATATACTTATGAGTAAGGTCCCGATTTTGAGACATATTCTTTTTTTTTTTTTTTTTTTCGTAATGTCGCGTAGAATTTCCATACTAATCAATAGGTAATCATCCGCCTTTTTTCTCTATTAATGCCTTTCCTTGTCGTTTTCGAATCTTAAGATCTATAGATTAATATTGAAATAAATCATGAAATCGTCACAATTGAATCGTGCGCATTGTTCGGTAGAAAAAACAATACATAAAAATATGTTTTAAGTCTGAATCGCCTTCAATTCACGAAAGACAATTTTTCCAGATACGATATGGTCCTCAATTAATTTTTTCCCCTGACATATAAATAATATAAACGACGAAAACAGTCGACACGCGAATAAATAAAACGCGATAATTTCCGAGCCTCGGGTTTTTTTTTTTTTTTTAACGAACTTTAAAATCTTTTAATTTATTTTTTCGAACGCCTTACGCCTTTTTCACCGTTCAAATCGTCTCTGTCACTGCCCTACTCGCTACATAGGTTCCGTCTCGTCCGAAAACGACAACGTCAACGGCCGGCCGAACAAACACTCACTCAGATCGTCCTTGGACACGTCGACGCGGCTACACGTCACGCCGCCGCCGCTGCCGCCCGACGTCGGCCCGTACCCGGGTTTGTGGCCGTTCGCGTAGCTGAGCGTCGTGTACGTGCGGTTGTCGTTGGCCAGCTGGCCCGTCGTGCCCAGCACGTCCGCGCCGCGCTTCGGGTAGCCCGCCAGCGTCATGGTGTGCGAGTGGTCCGAGGTGACCACGATCAGCGTGTCCGACTCGCTGGTCGCGGCCGCCGCCTCGGCCACCGCCTTGGCGAACTCCACCGTCTCGTCGAGCGCCAGCCGCGCCCACGTGCCGTGGTGGCCCTTGTCGATCAGGCCGCCCTCCACGAACAGCACGAACCCGTTCGGCTCCTTGCGCAGCACCTCCACCGCCTTGCGCGTCATCTCCTCCAGCGTGGGCTGCTCCGCCGCGTTCGCCTTGAGCCGGTAGTCCATGTGGCTCGGTCGGAACAGACCTGCAAAGGGGCGGCGCATGCGCACGTCAATGTCGCGGAGTCTGCACGGGCCGAAAAAAAAACGGTCCGAGCACGGGAAAAGGGGAATGGGCGACGATCGGACCGCGTCGTCCAGATCGATGATATTGATCATTCTCAGCACTCGGAATTCAAAACGTTTTCATGGATAAAAGAGGATAATGAATCATATCCGATGAAACTGTTATCGACTCGCAGTGATCACGTGTCATTGGTTATTCGGTGAAAATTTCAAATTTCTACCGAGTATTCGCTTTTTGCGTTTTGACTAAACGACTAAAATGTACTTGAAGAAAACCTTGTTTATTTAACATTACTCGAAATGTTTTTCTGAAAATCGGAGCAACTTTTGAAAACAATTCAATCACCTCTTTTGAGTAGACTGAGACAGTTATCTACGAACTAAAGTCATTGTAAGACCAAGAGATCCTTTACTTCGCTTAGAAAGGTAAATAGATACGTTTATTCTTCAATGTCATAACGCCATGTGATTTTTCAACACGTCTATTAATTGACCAGAAATATTTGAATTAGTCTACCTCGTTGACCTAACTAATTAACCGAATATTGAATCACCGTATTTAAATATTTTGTGATAGCGGTATAGTTGTTTTGGTGGTCTACTCCTACATTTTGGTGGTGAGTCGTGTTTTCAGGAAATCTTCTGTTTTGAGTGCTAAGGTTGGTTTTATATATATACATATATATTTTTTTAGTGTTTTTAGGACATACAAATCCTAAAGTCACCGCCGTAATTATAATATTCTTACCCAGAACGAAATCGACTTCCGACATGTCCGTGTTCATTAGTTCGTCTCTGTTCGTCAAGTAGCTGGTCACCGTGTCGTTGCCGAACCGAGTCAGCTTATCCTTCTTCCACTTTGCAATCAAGTCTTCGTCCAACCGAGAACCCGTAGAATTCACTCCCCGCTTCGTGAATTTATCGCGGCCTCCTCCCATGATGACCTGTGGAAACGCGTTGGAAACACATCCATGACACCGAGCGATAATTTTCAGATCACCGTGACAACGGCATATTAGCGAATTATTTCAAGGGGCTAACGACAGGACAGTTGCCTTCTTTGACCCGCTAGTGTTCACTATACTATCTTTTTGTAAATTATTTTGATGCGTGAAATATGCAGACTTAAATCACGTTACAAGTTCGCGTACGTAATAGTACATGTATAAATTACAAATAGGACGCTTGAGCACCGTTTTTTTTTTTAATTTCAATCAAATCAATAAACATTTTTTTTTATTAAATTAACGTTTTCAATTTATTTCAAAATCGTCTACTCCCCAAAAATGGTTCCAAGGACGCCTGTTCATAACATATGGTGAGTCGTGTAAACCACCGATGTCGTTATAATCGATTTACACCGTGTACAAGATACTATATTATAATCCCTTGCCATGGGGTGAGAACACGTCAAAGGGCAGAAGGGTGAGATTAATTACAGAGAAGAATCACTTCGGACGGGTAACGATACCGCCGCGAAAACGACGGTAGGATCGGTATCTGAAATATAAGCTTGTCAAATTAAATTTTAAAACTATATCAAGTACAACGTTATCAATTCAGTTGTCATCAACATTAATATGTTTACTAAAGATAATATATGATTCTCATGATAAATATTAGCATTACGAACCTTGTTGAATTCCCAAAAGAGCCAGTGTAATAAATTATCACTAATGGTAAGTATATGAAATTAAAGGTACAACATTATCACTGCGAACAATGCATCGTGGCTCGTGTCATTGAGTGCATACATTTTAGTTTTTTTTATCTTAAAAAATATATATTACGGATACTACGAAATAAAATAATGAATTTTTAAAAACTTTCAAAAAATATTGAAATTATTTGATTTTTAATTTTGGAAAGTTACGATTTCTTAATAGTTTTTCGGTATAAAAACGAGTACACAATTTAAATTACTTCATTTTAACAATATCCCAACACGTACAAATCGCAGTGCAACTAGAAAGCTTTTCAGTTAAAAAAAAATATATCTCCTCAAATTACGTCTCGATTAATAGCCTATCGGTTATTCTTATCTAAGGATTAGTATTCCTGAGATAAATATAATTAATTTGATACACTTTGATTTGTTTGAACTGTTACAGTGAGAAATAACATTTAATTAAACTAATATAGAATTTAAGGTTTATAGTAATAACGTTGAATAAAAAAAAACAAAGAAACTCCCTATTCCTACCTTAATTAAATGGTCGATTCATACAAATAATGCCGAATCGGAGTTTAAAAATGTTAACATTGATAATGATACAATGTGAACACTAATAATGATGTACAAACTGATGTAAAATATAAAAATTGCATAACATTTAAAAAAACTCCACTCCCTTCTATTTTCTTGATTAAGGGGCCAGTTACAAAACTAATGCGAAATTCGGATTCGGCGTTATCGAAACAAATGAGTTTGATTAATCACGAGATGTAATGAGATAAAGTTCAAGAAGTATTGATTTATGCAAGCTAAATAATTACGATTCGGGCCACTGTTAGACGAACTTTTAATTTTTCGTCCAGGAGAAAACGACTTGTTCGCAGAAGGACGAGACGTTCAGGGTATCAAAAGGGGAGGTGTGGTAAGTGAAGAACGTAGAGAATCTCCCAAGTCCAACGCTTCTCAAACTGTTGGCCGTGACCTACTGGTTGGTCCTGAGCTAACTTTCAGCGGGTCGTGAGAATTTCGAATATTTTTTAAACTGTATACATTAAGATTGATTAAAAAAAAAAAAATCCCTGTTTTATAATATACGTAACAAACAAATTAAAAGATCGATACAAAATAATTTTCGTCCTTTTCGAACCACTTTTTTCGGCTATAAATTTACTGGTCGCGGGGGGAGGATATTATTATTATTATATTGGTGGATCACAGGCAGTTATGTTACTAACAGTTAAGTTACGTACTAAGCCTCGTTAGCACCCCTGACAGACTTAGAAAAAATCAATTTTTTACCAATTGAAAAATTGACGGTTTTTTTTAAACCCATAAAAATATTTTTTAAATGTCATTGATAAAAATGCCTATTTAAAAGTTATTATGTTTTTCTACTCGTACCGTATCATCACTAGGATGCCGCATAAAAACCTCTTATAGAAACATATTATTTACGTGTACTCATTGTAGCATAATTTATTGTTATTTTCAATTGTTTGAGTGTTTCGAGAATACTATAAATAGTACGAGTACTATACAGAAATTGAAAAGTATATAAAAAATTGCATAGAATTCAACCTGATATAATCATAGTTCATCAAATTGATAATTAATTCGTCAATAGTGCAATATTAACAAATTATTCACCATTAGAAATCACATGACTTTTGTGCGAGCGTACGACAATGTCGAGGGCCAAGAAAAAAGTGAACTCCGCTTTCATTCGTTTATTCGTGTTTGAGTTTACAAGAACGGAAAATGTGTGGTAAAAAAAAAACAAGCGGTGGAGCAATAACTTTATGACAGTCTACGTCGAAGCGATAGCAATCGAACCGGTATGAACGTTCAAATAGATCGAACATCGCAACATTTCTAACTAAACTATATTATTATTATGAAATAAGTTTTACATTACAGTCTGTTTTATTACCCACAGCGCTATGTTTTTCACGAAATCTTTTTTTTCTACAAAAAAAAAAATGTATTTCAAACGATTTCGCGGAACCTTGAATACATTTCGCGGCGCCCTGGTCGGAAAAGCTCGGTCGTTCCGATTTATAGTCATATAACTCCTGAATCGAATCACTATCATCGGCAGTCATTTGGTTATATTTATAATTATAATACGTCACGATTACTCTTTTGTAATTCTCCGCCCCCCCCCACCACTATAATTGTCGAGCTCGATTAACGATAGTAATCTAAAGTAAAGCTCTTGAACGAACAAAAGGAATTTTTGAAAAAAAAAAAAACAAAAAAAAAATTAAACCGTACCTTGAAGTTCCTGCCGGGGTCCTCGGTGATCAGCTGCCGGGCGATGTCCGTGCACCGCGTCACGTCCGTCGTGGCGCCCGACAAGCGCACCATGTCGGCGTCCGACTCCCAGTCGCGATTCGCCGTGTTGGCGTACGCGCCCGCCGGCGACGCGTGCGTCACCCGCGTGGTGGTCACGATGCCGGTGGCCTTGCCGGCCCACTGGGCCCACTGCATCAGCGACGTGGTGCGCCGGTCCGCGGGCACGGACGCGGGACAGTCGCCCCGCGGCACCGCGGCCGTCACGCCGATGGTGCCCTTGTTGTTCTTCACGCCGTTCAGGTACGCCGTGGCCGTGCACGCCGAGTCGGCCACCTGGCTGTCCACGCAGTACGTCTGCAAACCATGACATGGGCGACATGACGATACGTCGTGTAGGCGGCGACGGCGCGGACGGAGACGATTCATACGCATTTTTTTATTTTTATTTATTTATTTATTTATAATTATTGGATGTTGTTATTGATTTTAGTTTTTCATTTTTTCCCGTTGGTTTTCTTTTTTTTTTCGCGGGAAAATCGCGTGTAGGCCGTCGTTTAAACAAGCCCAATAGTTTTTCCGAACGCGAGGAAAAACCGACGATTATCCAATGAAAACGGCAACGGTTTTCCGTAAACGAGATTTTCGTCAAATCGAAATTTCGATACCGAAATAAAAGAATTACAAAAACTCGCGGGTTTCGTCGTACGTCGACAATAATTTTTGGGAACTCGAGAAAATTGTCGAATAAATTGAATGTGATTCGTATAGTAGTCAAACTTGAAAACGTCGTAAAACTTTAATTTTTTACTCAAACTTTAATACGAAACTTTGATTTTTGTTACAGGTAAGAACCAGTTACGAAAAGTTTGGCCAACGCAAGGAAAACGGTATGAATATCGAACGGAGATGATCATTACATTCAATAGCAGAACGGTAACCGATAACTATCGCGCACTCGTATACGCAGTGATGTAAAACAAACGTTTCGTGGTTCTCCTGGACAACAGACGTATTTACACGAGGCGGCATCGATGTCGTTAAAATGATCGTTTTAGGGGGGGAGTAAAAAACTTTTACTGTAATACCGTGTAAGGTGAATACACGTGCTTGTCGTTTTAGAGTAGGTAGAGAACTAGATTTTGAAAAAAGGTTAAGTCATAAAGTATCTAGTAACTTTTGACCGGAGTCGTGTTAAATATCACTCACTATACTGCACTCGTGGTCGAAAAATGTTTAAGTACCACTTTACTATACTTAATAATTTTCGCATTATCAAGAAATGAGTTGTGCTCGCGAGAACTGTTTAGTAAAACGAGTCGTTCGACTAGATCGTATTGTATTTCCAAGCGCGATGTTTCAAATTATAGTACGTATTTTCAAAGGTATCTAGTAAAACGATAGTTTGGCTGCTTTATATTTTCGGGATCGCAAAAGTAACCATCGATTCCCCTCGGTGACGTCTGCGGCTTGATCGTCGACGAATCATAAAAGTAAACATCACCTGTACATTTTCCCTTAATAGATCGATCATTAATTATTATAAATCACGCGTCAAAGTATACCTTCGTAATTATAGTCTGGTTTGTTTAGATCACGAGATCAGTGATGTCGGGTTTTATCGTATCTAATTGGCATTCGTTAATATTTTATTTACGTTCACTCTTTTACTCGTACGTGTATTGTTTTTCAAATCATTACGTCATAATATGTAAAATATACTGAATTCGATTTGTTTATACCACTCTACTGACATAAAAAAATCAAATTTCACTTATAATTTCTACTCGCACGACGCTATAATAATGTCGCGTTGGTTCTCGAGATTTCGTTTTCCGAATGATTCGTATTTATTTCATTTGAACTCAATAAATTTACTCGCACTCGGTCGCCAAAAATATGCGTCGGGATTTTTCGTTCCCGTGTTCCGATTATTACGCCGTAAATCGCACCGGTTATCGTATTTATCGTCACCGTAACACGACGGCGCCTCGGGACGTCGAGGACTTAAACTGCGGGCGGCGTTCGGATTACCTTTGATATCCCCGTGAACGGAAATTGTTCAAAGCTCAGATGGTCGCTCTCGCCGGAAATGTTCTGCAGTTGCCCTTGGTATATCCGGGCAGCCGTCAACGTGGTCAACGACATGCCGTCGCCCAGGAATATGATCAGGTTTTTAGCCGTGTTCGTCTGCAACGTCATTTTAGACTTTTCCTCCAGGTCTCGTTTTCCATTTTCCAACCAGTATTGGCTATCTGTCGAACGACATCGGACGTACATTGTTAATAATAATAATTATCGCGTTGAATAACAGTTATTACCGTACGATGCACGTATATAATAACATTAGCGAAATAGTATCTTTTGTTTCTTACATTTTTTTTTTTTTTACTTACGAAACGTTTTTAAAACCGTCGAAAAATTTAAAGCAAAAAAAAAAGCATTCGTCGTCTAGTCTCGAATATTGTTATGTTAATTCTGTTTTTTTTTTCGTGCGCATACTACTCACGAAATGATAATATAATAGTACTTCGTTACGTGACCGGTACGTCATAAACTACAACGTTGACGTGTATACGACAATTATTCATTGGTAATATTAGTTATGAATTTATGATCATACGACGTACGTACGAAAATTAGATTTTTTTATTTTTTTTTTTTTTTCAAAAAACAAACTCATCAACGTGTAGACGCCCCCCGAGTGACGACGCGTATTCGTATTTATTTTTGAATTCGAATAACACGCCATTTTTTTTCCAATCTATCGAAAAATTTTAAATTATTTTCGAAATCGAATACGGGGGACACCACAATAATTGCATTGAAATCAGCACACTCGAAAATACGCGAACTTGTGTGTGTATAATATGTTAATATCACAGTTAAAAAAATATACGTACTTCCACTCGACCGCTTACTCCGAAACGTACACTTCGAGTTCGAATAACGGTATGTTAAGCGCCGTAGTGTACCCATACGACCGATATTTTCACATTCGCTAATTATTACAATAATATACGTTTGTTGTACAGGCGATTACCGGTACGATTTGGACCGCTTTTAAACATTATTATACACTTCAAACATTATTTTCGTTATTTATTTATTAGGGTGACCTATTCGCTGTTATTTCGTTTATTTATTTATTATTTATTTATTTTTTTTTTTTGCATTTTCGGCGTTCGAGAGTCGGTGAGGGTAAACAACGGTTTTCACCGATTCAGCCGTGTACGCTATATTATTACTCGTATTACGACGTACGCATTAGTGTGCTTAAAGATATTATTGTACGGTGCGCCGCCGGTAGTACACACGATGACGACGACGGACGAGTTACCGGACAAAGCCGATCGTATTTCTTTATATTGTTGAACATCGTATTGTTGAAGAACGACGCGATATCGTTACTTTTAATGATTTTTCAATAAACTTACTGCGACGGGCGTGCAAATATTTGTTTTCCGACCGTCGGAATTTATTTTTCACGATCGGAGTAAATAATAATACAATAATACCCGTATACAGAGTGTCTCGCGAACGTTTTTCCGTTTTCAATATCTCGTGTGATAACAATAAAAGCGATCGAATCCTGTAATTATAGTTGGATTCATAACGTTTGAAAATTTTTATTTTTCTATATATATATATATATATATATATATATATACTTTTTTTTTTAACAGTTTATTTTATGCGTTTTGCAAGATTTTTACATGATTGATTGAATTTATTTTTCTGAAAATTTTGACTGTTCAGCTTTTTAACCAACTTAATTGTTTAAAATAATTATTTTACAAAAAAAAAAAAAAAAACAAAGAAAATAACTAAATCAATAAACTCGAAACATAAAGATTTTCATATAAAATAAACCCGGTAAAACGACCGAAAATCTTTAAATGTTTGGAAAATTATTAAATAAAAAGACATGTTTAAAAAATGTTTACCGAAACAATAAAATGTAATAAAATATGAATATTTTTGTCCTTATCCTCACGAAACATATAAAAACAGAACTCTATTGTTTTGTTTTAGTTTTTTTTTCTTTTTTTAAGATACCACAATGGGTATATTTTCGCGTACTCCCTCTTTATTAAAACGTACCCGTTTGAATCGGCACGCTATCGCGTTTCGTTCGACTCGTGACTCGTAATGATTCTTCAAAATAATTCAACGGGAGTTTGGATTCGTGTTTTCGTCGATCGTCAACAATCGGCGTGAATACCGTGCGCTCACAATATATTAATATAACCACCATGACGTTTGATGCCAAAGTTTTACGGCGGCGTGAAACGAACAAGACGTTTACAATGTTTGACCTTTTAAACAATAACTCGACACTGCGATCCCGTCGTTAGACCATTAATCATACGAAATTACATTCGGACGGACGACGACGGTCGACGCTGTTAAATACCGAAGAAAAGAAAATAGAAAAACACGTTTGTACGAGCACGCGTAATATTCACGAGAACTTATCGATCTAAAACGGACGGTGTTCGTGTGAATAATGTCGACGAGACGAAAACGATAAACGCACCGTACTGTGTTCAGTAGTCGTGTAATGTTATCTCGATAACACGTGAAAAACGACAAAAGCTTAAAATTGATTTCATTTGGCCCACAAACTCATCGTAACATTTTAACGACATCATTTTACTGGAGTTTCAATACGGGAAATATCGTCGGTTTACAACAGCGGTGACCACGACGGGGCCCGACAAGCGACCGCAACGTCGACGTTTATAACAATAAAATTCGGATACGATATTATTACGCGTACGATATATTGTGTGAATAACAAACACCTTTGACGGCGAACACAGAAAAATCGATGAAACACGACGGAGGCTATCAACCGGTGGTTTACACTTAAAGCGTAATACCGTGTTCAAGTAATATAAATTACCACCGACGCTAATGGGTTATCTCTAGGGCTGAGGACTTCTAGTACTTAAAAATCTTAAAATATGCATGCACTTATGCACTAAAAAAACAAGAAGTATGCACTTATAATATGCTATAAAAATGTATTTTATTTTATTAATTCATCTAATTATAATATTTATATGAAAAAAAAAATTGTAATAAGTATTATTTCGATAAGTTAATTATAATAAATTCATGAAAAATGACGATCAACTGAAGTTCACTTCCTATATATGTTTATATATATCGATTTTATCGGATAGACAGTAAATTATCTAAACGATACTAAAAATATTATTTTTAAACAGAAAATTTACCAATTAGTTCTTTTTTAACTAAATTAATTTAAGAAATTATATCGAATATTACCAAATATGATCTTGATTTTTCTAATATAGTACTCAAATTTGCATTTATATGCAATGATGATAAAATATGCAAATTAAAATTTTAAATATGACTTCCTGGTATTAAAAACATATTTGTTGATAACTAACATAGTTCTACGATCTTTCTAAAAAAAATATGAAAAAACTAGAAGTCCTCAGCCCTAGTTATCTCTAATAGACAGACGACGAAACGCGTTTCGCGCCGGCGCGGCGTGTGTGTGCGAGTAGGTATATGCACGATTTCCAAATAACGCTCCGCACGATTTAATACGTTGGAAAAAAAAAGTTATCGAACGGATGACTTTAATCTTCGAGCCTGTTTATAATTATCGTTATTATCGACGCGTCGTACGTATGCGGCTACGGAACAATATCGAAAATCAATAACAATCACGGACGTGCACACGCCTATCGACGTCGTGTCATACGCCGGTGACGATGATAATTCGTTCGACAGACGTATCAAAACGTACGTCGATTAAAAGGGAAAACCTTTGATTCACGGCACGACGCGCCCGTCCGTCGACGCGATAAAAACACACGACCCCGTTGTACGTATACACGCGTTTCGTGCGTCTTCAAAGACCCATAAGCCGTGCTCCTGGATCGAAGTCTCACAAGTAATCTTTTGTAATGAAACTAATTAATTAAAATTCGTCCGTGTCTGGATCGATGTGCACTGGGGTCTTTATGCACAAAAGCAACGGCACCCGGCGTCGGCCCACATACACGTATTGGAAATCGCAATAGTGTATGGCGCAAAGATTAATTTTCAAACAGCTTCTCTCGGTCGCTTAAAGACTCGACAATAAACTCGACCGGCTCGGTATATTTGTACCGTTTGAATACGCGAGTCCGTTTCATCACGTTATTACGTCGGATCTATTACGGTAATTATATTTCAGATAAGATAATAAACTTAACGTCGCTACTCGCCGGACCGTACTGCGCGTGTTGATGGTTATGTCGGGACGGCGTAGTGTACAGTCGAATCCGGTCGAAATCGATAAATTCGATTGGCGCGAGAAAAAATAACAAACGATCCGACCGACAAAACGATTTACCTCTGCTCGTCTGACCGACGATAATATCGTATCGTTCTTTTTGATGATGAAAAGTTCCCGTGATTTTGCCCACGACGCGACGTAAACAAATAAACAATATTATACACATATAGGTACCTATAAAACGTAATCGTACGTTGGCTGCGGACAACACAATCGATAATATCGCGTCTTAAAACATCGAACAATTCACCGGTGACGTAGCCAGAGGGATGTTTAACGGGTCGAACCTCCCCTCGAAATGTGTTTTTATTTTGTAAAATTTACGACAATTTTAAGACGTACGATGTCGTATTATCATGTCATAATCAAACGATTTTCGTAAACGGTAGGTATCATGTCGTTATGATGTCAGATTTTAGGCTAGAAGTATCTGAACTCGCGTTTGATATAAACAAAACCATGTGCATCCGTAAAAGTACATATCAATTTAAAAAAAAAACTGTCTTATCTCCTTAAATCGGCGTCTTCGTCGTCTTGCGGTTCCACAGACGACGAAGACTGAAAATGAACATCGCACCAACGCGGCGCGGCGTAGTTATATATAATATTATACAGTATACACACACTTTTATGTGTAGGTAAATTATTACTGCATGTCTATGAACTATCGACCGCCGTTATCACAATAAAATCGAGAATTTCATTCACGTTGAAAATTTACCCATTTAATGAATTTCGTTGGTTATTACACAGTCACATCCCATACTTATATGTATCGAAAACGTTTAGATGCGAGAATTTTTTTTTTTAGTAAAATCGATTTATTTTGAGTTCTGTTTTGAAAATTATCAAACATAATAATAGTGCGCTGAATTATTTTAGGCTTTTTTTTTTTAATTTTTTTTTTTTTTTTTTTTGAAGTGAAGTGAAGTCAATGGACTCCTTCTTGCACGATATTCATGCTTTGTATCATAATATTGTTTAAGAAATTTACTTATTGTATTAAGTTAGGTACAGAATGTAATATTTTCTTAATAAAAAAAACAAAAAAGGTTTGAACCAACGTCTGGTACAACAAATCGAAAAAATTTAAATACTAACGTATTGTATATTTTAGCATTCGTTTGAGTGACTTAAAGAAATCAAAGAAATCTGTACTAATGTAAGAGAGAAAATTCCAAATTTAACCCCCCCCCCTCACCCCCCATAAAAAATGTTCCCTGCTTACGCCACTGTAACGCACACGTCCGAACGGGTCAAAGTTTGAAATTTTTGGTGTATAAAATAATCATATGACGTTTGACAAACGAATACGCGTGTAGGTTTATTGCACGGGGCACACACGCCATCACATATAGGTACGCCCGTGCACACGGGTTTCGGACGGAAAAACAATAAATAAAAACACGTGGGGACACGCACACGTCGAACAATCAAATTGTTACTTTCATTATCTTTAATTACAGCACTCACAATGTGCCTTTGTTCTTCGCGCCGCGTACAATAATAATACGCGACGAACGGCCTCGAGTCGACACAATATATTCAGTCCGAATCACCAACCGAGTGTTGTATGTGTGTGTGTGTGTGTGTGTGTGTGTGTGTGTGTGTGTGTGTGTATGTGTATGTGTGTGTGTGTGTGTATGTGTGTGTGTGTGTGTGTGTGTGTGTGTGTGTGTGTGTGTGTGTGTGTGTGTGTGTGTGTGTGTGTGTGTGTGTGTGTGTGTGTGTGTGTGTGTGTGTGTCACCACACGACACGGGAACATAATATTACCGCCAGCGGTAACGACCGACATATTATTTGAAATGTACAAATTTCGTATCGGACGTATTCAACAAAATCGCACGACGGCGCTTATAAAAGTATATTATGACTAACGCGGTATACGTACGTGCGTATATTCATACGCGATCGATGAAAAACATATTACGAATGACGACGTGTCAGGGGGGAAAAATGCCGTAATACGATAGTGCGATGATAATAATACAATACTGGTGTTTGACGATTTTCGCATAATATTTATTATGTCAGAGTTCGTACACCGACCATGGTACAAATACAAACGTTCGATAAATCGTACGAGTACAAAGGATCGACCGAGTAGACCGAGAATTCGCACTCGATTTAAAACACCTATCGCGGTTAAGTTACCTAACCCAGTGTTTCCCAACTTCTTTATTTCGCGGAACCTTTGCAGGAGCTTGAACTTTTTGTGGAACCCCCATAGTTTTTAAAGTTGTAATGCTGACATATGTTTTCTATACTTGAATGATACTTCCGGCAATAGGTTTTCACGGAACCCTTGATGCTGGCTCACGGAACCCTTAGGTTCCGCGGAACACCAGTTGGGAAACACTGACCTAACCGATGCCGTAACGAGGAATAACGATATTATATTTTATCACGTTTTTTGTTCGTTTTTTCTCGAATTCCGTATGATTACGACTCGCGGACATCACAGATATCGGATTTTTATTGTTAATCGTAATATAATAATTTATATATATTAGGGCTGAGGACTTCTAGTTTTTTCATATTTTTTTAGAAAGATCGTAGAATCATGTTAGTGATCAACATAATATATGTTTCATGATACCAGGAAGTCATATTTAAAATGTTAATTTGCATACTTGAGTATATTTGAAACATCAGACCCTATTTGGTAATTTTCGATATAATTTCTTAAATTTGCTGAGACAAAAAAGAACTAATTGGTAAAATTTCTATTTAAAAATAATATTTTTATCATCGTTTAGATAATTTACTATCTATTTGATAAAATTGAAACATATATAGGAAGTGAACTTCAGTTGCCCGTCATTTTTCAATAATTTATTATAATAATCAACTTATCGAAATAATACTGATTACAATTTTTTCATATAAATATTATAATTAGATAATTAGATGAATTAATAAAATAAAATACATTTTTATAGCATATTTTAAGTGCATATTTCTTGTTTTGTTCAGTGCACAAGTGCATGCATATTTTGAGATTTTAAGTCCTAGAAGTCCTCAGCCCTAATATATATATAAGTACAAAATATTTAAAAAATAATTGAAATGATTACAATAATAATACAAACAACAAATCGTTTGCAGAGTTATTTTTCTCGTCACACGGATATACGTATTATAGCATTGTTATTTTTAAAAGCGAAATATAAAATACGAAAACCGGAGTGACAAACGGAATCGGTCGATACGCGTCGTCATGTAGAGAGTACCTGTAATATACCGACTGCGTACTGGTCTTGATGATTATTTGAAATTTTTATTCGCTTTTGGTGTACGCTCTATGACGCACGTTCGATTCGTAGTACACTAATATAACGCGATTTTGTTGTTATTAGCTGCGTAAATTTGATTACGGTCGAACGGGAAATAAAGCGTACCTACGATCAACGAACGGACGAATCGACGAATGGAAAATGTCCGGATACTTGACCGTTTGTGATTTTCAAACACGGCGTTAAGACGAGACCGACGAAGTTGGCCTTTTCAAAAACGTGAAAAATCGTTTCGTGTAACGGCTAACGTACCGCGGAGAAAATCCCCGTGGGAAAACTATACTGCAATACTGTTTGTGCACGCGAATCGTTGACGATCGCCGTTGCGTTTTCCTATAGTTTCTACAAAGCGTCCCGTATTTAACGCGCTACAGTTGATTTTCTCGGTCCATTTTGAATACTTATGATTTTGTTCTCTAGACAATTGTTTAAAAGTCAGTAACTATAACGTTGTAATGAAAAGGAAATATTTTAAAATTGTATTTCACTCGCTCGATTTTTTCGTTTTAAGTTTATTTAATGGTAAGCACTATTATTTACGTTTTGTAACGCAATATTACGAAAGAAAATACTTTTTTTTTTTAAATTTCGGATATAGAGTTCTTAATGATTGGACCAAAATTCAAGAGGTTTCAAGTTTAGAGTAGCGGAAAATAAAAGCAGGGGTTCTCACCAGAGTGTACGGCCACTACTCTTTTGCTCTGAGCTTTTAATGCTAATATTTCTCAAGTTATCGGTCAAATAATAAAAATTAAACAACAAAATATTTAAAAAAAATTATTCGTTCTCATAATATTATGACATAAAATATAATGATTGTTGTCCAACTGTCATAGTATTGTAGAACGAAAATTCTTAAAATTAAAAATTAAAAAAAATTAAAATTATGGTTTCTTTCCAAGAAAATCGAAAAACTAAAAATCACATGAGTAAAAAACAATGAAGCGATATTTTTTATAAAAACGTTGAAAATAATTTGAAAAAAAAAATTAACAAGGACATGAATGTTGTACGTTGACTAGGACACTTTGTATACATTAAAAACAACACTTGTGTTTTTGCTCTCTCGTTTGAAATGGCCTGCCATAAACACAATTCATAATAATCCAAGATGAACCAACCACGTGATTTAAATGTAAGTTTGAACTTTTTTTTTAGATTCTGAACGGAGTGAAGAATGTATTGATTTTACAATGATGTGTGTTTTTTTTTTTTTTTTTTTTTTTTATTTATTTTTGTGTCTGTCGACACGATTTGGGGCAGTAAAAATGCTTCGATTGCCTTATATAGCAACTTTTCTGAAAGGAAAGTGAATCTAGTTGGTACTTTGGGGGGTCAAAAGTTAAAAATTTTCAATATTTTTTTAACGCGCCGGGAAAAACCCTTAAAAAATGAGGGAAAAACGGTATATTTTACGCAAAACCAGTTTTCGACAAAATCAAATTTTTTATTTTGCTATAACTCAAAAACTAATCGATGTAAATACTTGAAATTTTCACCAAATGTTTAGATTAGCGTTCTCTATACACCGTTAAATTTTCAAAGTATTTTGACTTTTATTGAGCTAATTATAGACAATTGAAATTTTCAATTTTTTTAAGTATTTTTTTTTAAAATAACGATAAATTTTTTTTTTTTGCCAGAAAATCTTGAAAATTTAATACAAGGTTTCTTATAAGTTGTTCCATAACTGATAAAAAAAAATCCAAAATCGTAAGTCACAATTTTTTTTTATAAGTGCTCAAAGTTCCAATTTATACGAAATATGTAAAAATTGCGAAAATTTGCAAATAATTTTGTTGTTGAAAAATCGTAAAATTTTTTTCTTTTATAACTAAGTTTTGAAAATTTGGTACAAGGTTTTTCATTAGTTTTTCTTCAATTATCTGCAAAAAACACTCTACCGGATTCAGACAAAAAAATTTTATGAGTGTTTGAAATTTAAATTTTTACAAAAACACGTTAAACAACGGTTTAGCCTCAAACGATTTTTGCTATTTGTTTTTTTTTCAAAAAGTATAAGTTGTAGAAACTTGAAAATTTTATCAGTTGTTTATATTGGCATTTTCTTTATATAATTTTATTTTCAAAAGATTTCACTCATTTTTAATCAATTTATAGGCATTTGAAATATTCGATTTTTTTTATTTTTTTTTTTTATAAATGTTGATAAAAAAAATGTAGCTCGGACGAAATACTTGAAAATTTAATAGAAGGGTCCACATAAGTTGTTCTAACTCCCATTCAAAAATTATAAAAATACATAGGCACAATTTTTTTTTATAAGCAGTTGAAGTTCAAAAATCGACAAAATTTGTCGAAATCACAAATTATGTCGTAGTTGAAAATGTATAAAAAATGTTCTACTCAAAGTTAAGAAATGAAAATGTATTACAAGGTTGTTCATAAGTTTTGCTTGCAAAAAGTATAAAAAATCTCACGATCGGTTCAATGAAAAAATTTTAACGGGCGTCTGAAACTGTAATTTTTACAAAAATTCAAGCGATTTACTATAAACATATTATTCACTGACAATTCATCTTCGTTCAGAATCGTTTTTTTTTTATAATATAAAATAATGTCCTAATCTATCCTATAATGCCTAATCTATCAATACATCTCGTATATCCCACCCAACTCCTGTATCTCTACTCATCACCATAATCTTGTCCGAGGAGCGGAGCGACGATGGACGAACTTCCACCACCACTGTCTTACCGGCTTTTTTTACATTAAACAGTTGTCGGTAGCGTACTATTCTAGTGAGCCTCGCCAGTGGAATTTCGATTCGGCACGATTTTGCGGTGAAGTCTCCTTGTCGGAAGAGACTTCTACTTGTATAACATTTAGATATATAATTGTAGAAATAAATAAAACAGACTTGTCTACGAAGACGGAAACGGGTTATTTATCGATCGAGACAAATACACATGAGGTTCACGACTTGACTGATTGCGTGTCGAAACAAGTCTGTCTGATCGTTGTGATTCCGCTCGTATTTATATCCGAAACACAGGACGTGATCTGCCGTCCGTGTGCGTGAGAGAAGAAACGGTTTTTCTATTCCTACTCGCGAATCGACATGCAAATGGATGAATGAAAACTAATGGATCAATCAACGCATAAAAGTATGAGGTTAGACGTACCGGAGAAAAAATAAATACAAAAAAAAAACAATTGTTTTTTTTTCTCGTTTAAAAAATAATTGTCAATAATAATATGCATAAATAATCCGAAACAATAGAATAAATTCAGATATGACATTGGGAACCTGAACGCGGAGTCAAAAGAATACCGTGTTTACACTATCGGGTCAACATTCACTCGTGTGATGGCCCAATCAGAGAAATATAAACATTTTAATTTAACACGCTGCCGAAAAAATAACGAACGACAACATGACGTTGGTAAATTCATAATGGTTTACTCTTTAGAAACGAAGCAATGATTTTGCCACATTGTTCTATGCAATTGTGTGCGTAAGCGTTATTACGTCTCTTCGGTGTCGTGTGTTTTCCTCATTTGTTTATGGGAACTAACACAATTAAATTCGAAATACAAAACGCCCGTCACGGCGACGACGTGTAAGTAATGTGACAAGCGTACAAGGTCAGCCATTAAATATAGTTGCATGTAGATTTCTTCGGAATAACGAGTCATCACGTTGGCGAAACTTTCAACGAAGCCGATTTTTACTCATTTCGAAAAAATACATTTAATTTATAAAACACTCGCATTAGTCGTGTTTTAAATGTTTTCTTTTATTCAATGCATTGTTTGAATCGCCTGAACTTCATGAAAACTTTTTTTTCGTACATAATACAAACTCGTAATTTCATAATGAAAATAATTATTATAATTTTTAAGTTATTCGATTTTAAGTTAAATGCAACAAATGCAAATGCGTAAGACTTGAAATATTAGATTATTCGTCGGAGAAACATTTCTATACGGTTATTCATAGTTATTATATATGCATACACTTTTTTTTTTTTCATTTATACTTAATATTGAACACAATTATCGACAGTTATGATATCAAAAAATCATTAGGTTATCTCAACCGATTTCTTTCCGGTAACATTATAAAACGCCTAACTATCCTTTTAAAATGATCAGCTATTTTTTAAACCTTAATTTTTCATTATCATTTAATTGTAATAATAATCATTTGAGATTATCTTTTCTCTAATAGTTTACTGGCTCTCGACATGAAAACATCTGTGGGCAAATCCGTAAAGACTTTCTAAACACATAGCGTATTATCTTAGAGTGGTTGAAAAATTCATCATTGTGTACGCGTGATATGATGTATCGATATAATATTGACAATGTTGTGTAATCTTTAATGGTGTCGAGTACACATTATGAAAACCTCTTTATCTGGTTGATTGCACGAAAAAACTAACGCATCATTCTACTATATTGTCTGTGTATCCGTTTCATTGATAAAACGTAAAATGAAAATAATCCGCGCTTTCAAACGATCCACTTTACGTACACAGTATGTTTTACAAAGTTATTATACCTATACATTACGAGATAAGTAAACCCAACAGCATCAAAAACTTTATAGACACGTTATGTGGATCACTGGATCAGGTGATTTTTGAATTTTTTCAACATCAAAGAGCACGAATACGATTACTTGATAAATCTTCAAAAAAAAAAAAATAAATAAATAAATAAAAAAAAAACGTTTTTTTTTTTAATAAAAGCTATCGAGACAGTGAAACCCAATACTAAAACGTGTTGGTACAATTGAAAAGTTTCCGATTGTGTAGTAAACAGATCAGTTTGGTGAAAAACAAAGTATTAAAAAAAAAAAAAACAAAAACAAACAAAATGCTATCGAACTGTGCATATACGGTAATATTATGTTATGTTAAACGCCAATAGCATAATATTATTTACTGTTGTACCGTACCTGACTCCTGAGCTGCGACGGCTACAGACACCTGTAGCGCACAGGCCAAAACGCACACGGTTAGTGTCCACATGATTGACGGCGCCGACGGACGCGTCGCTAAACTTATATACGGCCGGCACGGCTTGCGGTGGGCAGTCGGGCCTCGGCGGAGACGTCAAAGCGGCCAAGACGCGGCGGAGAGGTGGCATGCGACCGTTTTCGCCATATTGTGACAGAATCATCGACGAGTGGACGACGGCGGTGGCGGCGGCGACGGCGACGAGATTTAAGTAGTTTTTTTTTTTTTTTTTTTTATCTCGGCGTGCCCGCCGGAGCGATTAATCGCGTGTGTAATACATTACGCGCTCACGTGTCGAAACGCACCGCTCGATAGTAAAAGTGCGTTGTAAACCATTGATCCGCACCACGGTATAAATCCGCGGTTAAGCCCGGAGCTCTTGTTTTTTTTTTTTTTTTTTTTTATTACCGTTAATCCCAAACACTCGAGAGAAGACAAATTTTTATCGTCGTACGATGATGGTTATAATATTGTTATTATCGTTATCATCGCACCTTGATACTGTATCGCCGGGCGGCTTACGGGCCGCATTTTCAGGAACGCGCCGACATCGTAATGGCGACGACCATCGCGTTTTTTGACGTCATACGCCTACGTCGAATACGGTCGGCGAAAAGTCGAGCTCGAGCGACGACAACGAGCGGTAGATCCCCCGCGCGAACACGTTGCCCGTTCGAATGCAGTACTCGTGGCGATCCGGTCCTTCTTTTCGAATGGTTTTAAGTCGTCGCTCCCTGCACGCCGTGTACCTATCGCTTGACCTTTCTAGGAAACCGCACTTTCCACGTCACGGTGGCTCGCTCTACTCCTATACCGCCTCGTGACCGACGCCGGAGTCTCGCGGGGAAGCAGCATGTGCCTATTTTAATATTTCCCATAACGATTCTGACTCTACAGCGTCGGCCACGCTAATAAAAACCATTCGTACGACTACGCGCAGTTTTGCAACGGTGTCTAAATGGACGGCAGAAATAAATACGAGGAAATCGGTCACGGTACTATATTTACGGGACGTGAAAAAAAACGATTCTTCCTGTTTACTTTCAGGGCTCTGCCTCCTGCAGTCCCGGCCACGAATCTAGCCCCAAACGCCGAGGAATATGGTTCTCGACAAACGGTTGACTTTGGGTCCGCCCTTAACCCGTCACCGGTCGCGCATATTGTTCGTCATGTTTGGTCGCGTTTTGGGTAGACATTTTCCAAAACACGAATGATATCATAATGCTATTCAAATGTGATTTGTGGTACTATTCATCTTGTTATTTGATACTATTAATATTAAAACTATTAAATAATATTGAATAGTCGAAAAAAATATTCATGCTTATAAATTATTATCGTGTAAAACAATCAGGAGACATTTCAATCAAGTGATTTCTGCATGTTAGCTTCACGCGATTGGTCCCCACCCTCGAGTCGTTTTTTTCGTCTCTATCTATTTCACAATAAGCGCACCTATTCAATTTTCTAATTGTTAGTGACAGAGGCTCCGTGAGCTTTGATTTCCCGCGCACATGACGTGTCGGCGGCATTCCGTTCACGGTCGTAATCAAGATGAATTTAATATGTTCGTTTCCATTGCCGCTTGAAACTCCTCCGAGTAAATCATCATCGACAATGTCGTTTCGGAAGCATTCAATCCGACGTCTATCAATACCGTAGACGCCGCCGATTTAGGGCCGGTTTACCGTTGACAGGTCGAGCGGTCTCAGTGAAAATAATAATCACCTCTAATGCCGCCGACTGATATGTGTTGCGGACAAGTGAAATATTTTCAGTCTGCAGAAAAAAGTTTTTGTTTTTATGAGGGGTGAATATTAAATAGAGAAAAATCATGGCAGTCACGGGATCGCCGGTAGATATTTTATAAACTTCAAATATACGCAAACGGCCATTAAACTTTTAATTGTTATAATTATTATTTTTTTTTTATTTATTTATTCAATATGTGGATGATTTGTAACAGATAAAGTGATAAAAACAAACGTATAATGAATTGTATAAATGGTAATATATATAATATAAGTTATTAGTTTTTATCACTTTATCTGTTACAAATCATCCACGTATTGAATAAAAAAAAAAAATATATATATATATTATCATTCAATACAGTTTGATCGATATTTTGTCAGAATACGAGCTTTATTCCAAAATATTAAGCATTCGTCAATTACCATTGATGCACTTTCGTGTAAATTAAGATTTACCAATCTCATAATATAAAACAGTACACTTAGAGCATCTCCCTTTGAGGGCAATTTTCCCACATAGATTTGATTTTGCATAGAACCAACTAAAAACACTGGTTTACGCGACATTTTTAACAATTGTTGAAAAATAACCACAGGAAAAACAAATATCGTTAATCTGAACGATATCCACACGCCTATAGAATGTACTAATGACTAATGACATTCACGCGTAATCAATTTACTTATTGTACATTGTATTGAGGAAAAATAACAAATTTATCACAGATAAAAAAACCTTATTATTTAAACCAACAAAAAGATAATGAAATATGTGTAAATATAAATAATATTATTAAATATCAGTATAATAGAACAAACCTAAATTGTACTTTCACGCCAAGAGTTTATTTTTAACCACAATATCCATTAGATGTTGAAGTACAAAGATAAAGCATACGATCTTAATAACACAAAAAATATTATTAAAACACCAATTTTTGTAAATTAATTTTTAAAAACGATTTAAATGCTATTTATTTTATTATCTGACAAGAATTATGTATAGAATATTTCTTATGTAGAAAAAAATATTCAATACATTTTATTCTATGCATTTTTAACAAATTTAAATTTTTTCGGGAAACAAATGTAGATTGTTGGTAAACTACCCTTATTACTTAAACTTCAACCGTTGGGGGCACGTGAAGGAGTTGACCCATTAAAGTAAAATTTCACATTATTATACATTTAATATAAGAGGTCATGGGGTACAAATTAAATTAAAAAAAAGTCACCTCTATAAATAACGATCACCCTTATATATATGTGTGTGTGTGTATTTATATATCTATATTGTTTTAATTGAATACGATATTTATCGTTTGTCTAATTATTTAATATTTTAAATACTATTGCATTATAAATAACTTCCGGTCGAGACACACTTTCGTGACGGGTTTTCCAGTTTTCACCGGTTTACCCTTAAGAGAGCGAGACTCGTGATTGAAAATTTACTGACTTATTTCTTTTTTTTTTTAAACACTAACAATTTACATTTGCGTTCTGAAATCGTATCGTCGAAAAATCGGTACGAGGAAAAACCGACCGAAAATTCGGTTACGCGTCGAGCCGACACTCCAAACACTGAAAATATCAGCTGTGCTACTTATCGTGGCAAATCAAAAGGGGAGAGGGAGTGTACGAGAATAAAAATAACAAAAATAATCATTAAAACGCGTCGACTGAAATCGCAAAAGTAATTTACGAAATGCAAGTCACAACAGCACGTTGTGCGGGACGTGTATTCCGTACGATGTACATCGTTTCGACCGGTCGGCGGCGTTTTCGCGGTCTAATTTCCGTCTCGGAGACGTCTGACATGACCCTGGGTGCGCAGATCGCGCGGCGCTGATAAGTCACCGCCGAATCATTACGGAAAACGGATAATTTTACTGTGCGAAATGAACGATCCGAATAGAAATCGAATGAATGGCGAGACGGTGGCGGTTGTCTAGAGTGACTTTTTCGATTAAACGATACACACGACTCGGCGCTTGAAAAATAATAGACAGTCGTATATGAAGGAGGAAAGGGACGAAATGGTTGTCGAGTGCGAACGACGTAAAATATAGCATAAACACGTAAAAACATGTGGATCTACCGTCGCCTGATATTGTATTCAGTATGTATCCGGACTGTAGTTTAAGATTTTGTGTGAATTGAAGGATCTATCGGTTTTACAATTATGTTTATTTCTTTCTTTCTTTTCTTTCTTTCACTTTTTGGTACACTTTACTTTGACCAAAAGTTTTATCCAGCGACTTTATAGACCGGAAATTACATTTAGATGGTACTTGGCGGGGTTCGTTTTTCTCTCTTCTAAACAGTCTTTCCAGGCATGAAGAAAAACCGCCAAAAAACAAAGTAAAAACGTTAAAATTTTCCGTAAACAACACTTTCACAAAATTGATTTTAACTATGTCGTCATCATTCCAAAAACAAAGTTGCTGGAAACTTGAAATTTTCACCATATGTTAATAACATATTATTACATATTTTATAATACTTTCTTGATAAATTATTGGGCTAAAAATAGAGCTTTGAAAATACCTCGTTTTTCAAAGTTTATCTCAATTTTTTTTTTTTTTGTGTTTTAAAATTAAATAATAATAAATTATTATATTATATTATTAGTAATATTATTTTGAAAACGAATACCAATTACGTACACCGATACGAATAGAATGTTTTACATCAATTTTCAACATGAAATGTGTATACAAAATTATTGGATCATCCGACTGTTATGAACCTTTGGATGCAGAATAGTTTAACTAAAGAAATGATTAATATTTTCTTTTAAATTCAATACATCCATCTCTATCATATTTTCCGAGTAGCGAAGAATACTTTAAAGTACGTTTATTGTTTTTTTTTATTGTTTTGTTTTTATTTAAAGCTATTCGTCATTATAACACTCATGTCCTGGATGTGAAAACAAATGAAACGAGTGTCACGCAGCGGCTTTTCATTCGGGTTTTTGGCTAGTCCACCGTTGGCCGTGAAACGCGAACTCGATAATTGTTGATTTCCGTCCGGTCGGCGACTGAACGTATAACGTAAACGCGGCCATCCCGAGTCAAAGAGTACACGCGACATGAGCACACGCTTTTAAGGGTGGCATTATTCAGATGCCGCGTTTCGAATTTCGATACTTGCCGTACTCGACTTTTTCAAAGACTATTTTTTTTTTTTAATTATTAATTATTGAAACTCAGTAATGATTTTAGAAATAATCCCGATGAAACTATTTTAATTTTATTAACGCCTTGTTTTTATTTTCGTTGAGCCTTAAACTACATTCGTTTTTAGCTTACTTTTGCTTGATATTTAATATTTGAATACAAGTTACATTATAACTTCGGTCTAATAATAGCTATTGAACATTTTATATTTGACCGGAGTTTATTTTGTGAAAAAAAAATGCAGTTTGCCACGGTATTTTGTTCGTTGAGAATTATTTTCTAGTGATTGTAGACTTCTCGAAATAATTTATATGATGAAAAAATTAATATAAATAATCCAAAAAAGATTTTGTCAATAGACGACACCACACCGAACTCGTAAATTTCATTTGATTTTACATTACGATTAGTTCCCGTCGTATTTAGTCCTGCGTATCAAAATATTAGTTTTCGATTTAAGGGACGCAGTGAATGCCGATCTTGGTACACTCGATCCACTATTTTTAGGAAACTCGTTATTTATTCTTGAAAATATCTGGCACTCGCCCAAGATGATCATACCGAAGCGAAAGATATTTTCCATAACCTATCACCATGAATATATATATATATATATATATATATATATATATATTTTTTTTTTATATTATTATTTTATACATGACGTAGCAAGTGCGATAAACAACGCGTTGTGCAGGCCACCGACGGTAGTCTGCCGCATAAACTGTGAGTCGTGATAACCGAAAGCGGTACCGTATAAACAAATAATTTTCGTAGAAAATGTTGTATTCATAAACACGTGTTAGAGGGTGGCAAAACTCGAGTTTGTTTAAAATGTTTAAACGCTTGAACCGAGCCCACGCGTAAACGCAACAACTCACACACACACACACACACACACACACACACACACACACACACACACACACACACACACACACACACACACACACACACACATGCACGTGCATGCATAGCTATAAACGGCGTAATTTGAACCCCTCAATGAACACATTAACGTGTTTAAAATTTCGAATCATAGTAATTTGGATCAAATCTTAAATTTTTCGAATAACGAATGATAACCTGAATATCAACAAGTGACCTTCTCTTCTGCACTCTTAATATAGGTACCCTGTGGAGACAATTGACAGTTTTGAAATGTTAATAATTTAAGATTGTGATGCAGTTTATCAACGCGTTGAATCTCACGCTCTCTTTCTCTAATGATATAACACTAATGGTAAACGTTTTTCCTATAAAAGTAAGAGAAAGATAGAGCTGGAATGCGTATGATGTCAATTTTTTTGTCTTTTAAACTAACTGTTAATGACAACACGCGGATGTTACAAAACTACAGTCGTATGCATTATTAAGTGCTGTTGTTTCGCTGTAGAACTTCATACTATTTTTCTTCCACGACACTTCAGCTGTAAATTGCTCAACAAGAAACGAAGTTTGAGTACAAAGCGGACATGTATAATAAAGTGGATATAATGCATCTTGCTCAGACAGTAGATACAACTAATCTCATTAATTTAATACGTAATCATTTTTACGTACCTATTGTCAATGAATTCTGAAATTCAAAACGACATGTTAAGTCGTTAAAGTATAAACATCTATAATTGAACTGTGCTATTTCAACTCGGGATCGGTTTCGGGTGACTATGGTCGAGTAAAAAACGAAACATAAATAAGAACCATTCAGGTGGAAGTACAGGGAGCTAAATTATTTATAAAAGAAAATAACCGTACGCATGTGAGTATTTATTTTTTCATTTTCATTTTTTTTTTTTTTTTTTTTTTTATTATTATTATTTATTTAAAACGTCTCGTCAAATATTACAAGTTTTATATTAGTATACAATATTAAAAACATATAAAGTTCCGTCGAGATACATGAGTCGTAATCCGGATATTCCGCGTATAAAGTGAACAGGTCGCGTAAAAATTTGCGTATAGGAAAAAAAAAAAAATTAAAACGCCATTCTGGACTTTACGGTTTGTTTCGCGCAAAACACTTTTACCTTGACTATACCAGGCTTTAGGCCGGGCCCATTAGGTCAGGTTATGTTAGGTTAGGTTTTAACCTAACCTAACCTGACCTAACGGGGAAGCCGCTCAAAACGTGTTCGACGCCACAAAAAGCGTAATACGTCTGAGGCGTGGGGGGGGGGGTACATAGGTGGCTAACGCTTAATCGAAAAAAAAAGTTGGTACAAACATAATTATTTTGAATCGCTTAAAACTACGACACTTGACCGGAACACAAAATAATAATAATAATAATAATAATTATGATTATAATACGTCACGATAATACGTAGTATATCGCGGCCGTCGGCGTGACGAACAGTACGTAGTCGCCCGCGAGAGGTGGTCCATCACCTGGTGACGAGTGCGATCAGCGCGGCCACGGAGCAGCCGAACGACGCGGCCGAGAGTAGCAGCGGCGGTTGCGGTGACGACGACGACGACGACGACGGAACGGCCGCCGGGCCGCCGGACAGTCGGGCGGCCGGCCCGACGCCCGCCGCGAACCCCATGGTCAGCGGTATGACGTTCTGCTCGTAGTTGCCGGAGAACAGGTGCGCCCACGGGCCCCTGGCGAACACCATCACGTCCTCGCCGCCGTGCGTCTCGTCTTTCAGCGGCACCAGCTTCGGGTACCGGTACGACGTCGAGCCTGAAAACCGCAAACGACGGGGCTGATGTTGTTATCGTCGGTGACGGGGCGGACGACGGCGCGGTGGCGCCGAAGTCGGTTTTCAGAGGTGTTGCAAGCGTTATGAGCAGGGCTCGGGACTTATAGCATTTTGTCTTAAAATCTAACAGAGTGCTATGAACATTCTTGAATTAATATAACAACGGTTTTAAATTTTAAATTTCAAAGTGCTTATTTTTGCTTATTTCGTTGGTTTCAGAAAAAATCACTTTTAACTAGTTTTTTCTGCTTTTATTGCTTATTTTCTAATCAATGATAAAATGTCGACGTGGGTCGACGAAAATTTATATTTTTTCAATGTGTACTTTTATCACAACTCCAACTAGAAATATTTGTTTACCTTTTTATTCTATTTCCTCGTAATTAATGTACCAAATTCGTATTTTTGTTTGTTTTTGTTATCTATTTGCCGTGTCGATCGAAGCTGGCTTTAATTTCAACGTAACACATTGGCGTGGGAATTCCCAAAATTTTTGTGGTTTTAATAATTTATTATATTATGATTTATGATTTATATTCTTATAATTTTTTGATATATTAAATAATAAAATGAAGATTACTTAAAAAAACATCATTCTGTGTTCACGGTTTAAAGTCTAAAAATATAGGGGCACAAATACCTATTTTTTTAATACAAATTATTGGAAGATTTTGAGGCAACGGATTACATTTTTTTTTTTAAGAGGGCAAATATTTTTGATTTTGCGTATTTTTGCTTATTTTAATGTTTTTGAGTGCTTATTTAAATGCTTATAATGAAGTATTTAAGTGCTTTTTTAAGCACTTATTTTGATGATTTTAAGTGCTTTAAGTCCCGAGCCCTGGTTATGAGCATTCCTTCAAAGCAAGCACCCGCCCACCTACCCGCAATAGATTGAGCTATTTGCCACTCGTTTTTTTTCCCTTCCGCCGAGTGCATCTAACCTAGTGTGTTTCACGGCCTTACCACACCCACCCTTAATGAGTATTTCGACCGCCACATATCTAGATATAGTGATCGGTACCACTGGTCGACGACATCCCCTCCCCCCGGGTGTAACGGGATCGACGGGATTATACACGGGCGTGCGCGGTTAGGTTAGATTATACGATCTATACGTAAAAAGGATGGTGAGGTATATTTTCGTTTTTGAACGTCATTCGTAAAAAAAACCATTGAAAATACTTGAAAAATTAGATTTCGAGTATTCGTACGAGTATCGATTGCACTTTGAAGAATATTTTTCGAAAAATTTTGGCTCGAAGCGCGACTTTCGGCTTAAAGAGAAAGGGTCAACCGTTCATTTTATCTGTGCGTAGGCCAGTCTGAATATTTGACGTGAAATCAAAGAAAATACGAACTGTCTTGCCTAAAAAGATTTGAAATAAAATAAACAGAAACGACAATGTAAAAACGTTTTACGAAGCATCGAAAAGATTGACTCACACAACATCAGGCGTGTATTGCACCGCCCGCCATTTTTGCTACGACTATACGTTTCCACGATCGATAATCATAATATTACACTTCTCTCCGAGGAAAAAAACCGAGCTCGAGAGCGAAAGATTTACAGTCGAAAATATTTGAGACGACGAAAAAGTTTCCAACTATTTTCAAACAATTAGAAAAATATAAAACGGTGTTTGTAAATTTCATCACTTTTTCAGAGACACGCGAATGTTGAAAAATAACTCGGTACACCGACTGCCGGCCCTAAATAATCGGAATGGACCGAATTTCGCAAGTAAATCGGTTCGTTTGCATATATTTTGACTTGAAATTTGTACGTGACATATTTTAAATTAAATCTACGTAAATCGTAAAATAAAATAGGTCACATATTATCGAGTTAAATCGAAAAACTACAAACGAAAAGAAATACACGTATCTTTAAAGATAATATATTCGATAATTCTCAGACTGGGTCGCTTCTTTTTTCATACTTATAAAACATAGTAAAGTGATTGCTTCAGAATCTTTGATCAGATATCAGACGATACTTTTTTCTAATTAAAAATGTATCCGGACGAGATTTATGAAAAAAAAAAAGCTGAGACAAATGACCCGTGCAGAGACTCTTCAACTTAAAATACATAAAAAATATATTTGAAAAAAGAAAACAAAAGAATATTAATTCACGATCGTCATACAGTTGTTTTCAGTGCAAAAGTCGAGTATTTTTTTATTTACACATTCGTCAGGTACTATTAATTTCCGGTTTTGTAATCGTGATCATGAACGAACGCCGATATCGCGAATCACGGTTGAAAAATATTGTACCGTGACCGTTACCAAAGTTACGACCCCAAAATAGAACCAACGGACTCGCGGTTATAAATCATGATGAACGTAATTTGATAGCGTTCGGAGTCCGTGTGGTTTAGCAGCCTTTGTGTGCCGTAGTCGATCTGCTAGTGTTCCATAACACCCTGCGCAAATATCGCGTCGTCCGTGTCGTCACTGGACCGGCTCGACGTCGGGCCGTACGTAGGCGTAGCGTAAGGCGCGAAACACCTGTCAAGTCTAGTCGAAAAAAGAACGTGACGGGAGAGGTGAAAGAGAAATAAATAGGATAATTAAGTCTTATAAAGTCATAAAATCGGAGCACTTAAATACTCACTACTCCAGCCTTCCTACCCCCGGCCCCCTGTAAAACGATTAATCATAACAAGGTCTGTGTATAAAATATGTCACGCACTTTTTTTTTTTTTTTTTTTTTTACTATCTCTCTAATTAATTAACACGACACCACGACGTTGGTATTAGTACTTTAAACCTAAATTATCAAAAAACATAAAAAAACAAAACAAACATCGGCACGCCGATAAGCACCCATAACTACGTGTTTGAACAGTTTATATACCCACCAGTTTCACAATATTGCGCTGTGCAATTAATACAAAACGTGCAAACTTATCGCGCGTTCAGTCTTCTTCACTAATGACGTAGACCACGGGTTTTCTATCGATCGAGTCCGAATTCACGGGAGTAGGTTCCATTTTTTTTTTCATTCAAAAGAGACATTATGTTAAAACCCTATTAAGTACGAATCCTTTTTTAGTTTTCTATTTCCTAAACGCACAAATGACGCTGCGCGAATCTAATCGAGTTTGGAACGCCGCTGTAAACTGTTGATGTAATACAGTGGCGCCGAGGTCAGTTTTCATGGGTATTGCAAAGCGTCATAAGCATACCTTCAAAACAAGTACTCACCCACCTTACCCACCTACCCACAATATGTTGAGTATCTGCTCATCATTTTTTTTTCTCCCATCGATATACAATTCAAACTAACGACAAGTAATAAGTGAATCTATATAGAATGCCAACGGGGCTGCAGTGTTAAGAGGGTTAATAGTTCTAACGGCGTTATTGCCACAGAGTAAAACTAGCTATAAGCCTATAATATTACTCAACGGTTTAGCGAATAGGTTTATCATGACAATTCATAACGTTAGACATAACGAATAATCATATAACTTTCACACATTGAAATTATTTTAGCTAGTGTGTTTAGCAGCCTTACCACGCCCACACGCCCACCCTTAACAGGGCTTGTACCGGCGATACCTAGAAATATTAAGACCGGCGCCACCGATGTAATATACGTCTTGGCGATGGGGATCGGGGTGATTTTTTGCCATCGAACGAGTATTTTTAATCCGTATTGCGAAACAAATACGATTCGGTCGTTCGTTACGCGCTTCGAGATGACTTCGGGAGGACCAGAAACCTCGTTGGCCCGTGAAGCTTTCACGACAGTGGTATACAACCGCGTCTTGTACTCGCCGCAGACCGATGCGATACGTTTTTAGTGTGTTAGTGTGTATGTGTGTGTATGTGTTGCGACCGCGACGGCCGTACGTACATAAAGTGAGAACGAATTGAACGTCACGGATAAACGAACATTGTAATCCTGGCGTCACGAGCGGAGCGGAGCGCCGAGTATAAAAACAAAATTACAAAATTGCATTAAACACGACCGTCGCGGCCCCGGCAGATGAAAATTCGCTAACAGCCGCCGTGTGCGCGCGAGAAACTTTCACGTGAATCGAAAGTTATAAAACACGTGTTGAAACAAAAAAAAAACACGTCGTGTGTACCTGCACAGTAACCCGCCGAACGGAATACCTATAAAAGTTTTTATTGGTATACAAACGAGTGAACAGCGCATGTGAACGATAAAGTCGTTATTGAATACATAA
Organism: Therioaphis trifolii; assembly: GCA_027580255.1. Lineage (NCBI taxonomy): Eukaryota > Metazoa > Arthropoda > Insecta > Hemiptera > Aphididae > Therioaphis > Therioaphis trifolii. The sequence goes on from CM050406.1 coordinate 27,435,670, forward strand.
CGTGTATACGATGTATCCGTTTGGATGGTTACGCTCCGTTGAAGATCCTTCCTCCTCCTCCGCCGCCGCCCCCGCACCCGCAAGACACGACGTGAACGTAAGCGAAACGGCTCTGATCTGCCGGATATCTCGACCCGGATGACTTTCCGTGCTCATTAGTCGAACAATGTTACCCAGGTAACGACTGGTTGGGTGAGAATTAAAAAAAATATAAAAATGATTTTCAAACACGGGAAAACGTCTAGCAGTTTTAATTTCAAATTATCCAAATGCGAGAGAAGATATTAATCAAATGATTAGAGAGAAAGAAAATTCATCCCTTAAAAAGGCACCAATCATTACGGATCGTCGTGACAAAATACCACATATATTATGTTTGGAAATTTCATTTGAACATTCAAAAAAAAAATAATAATAAGATTTGAAATAGTTTTTTGCTCCAGTAGTTTTTTCAGGACATAATAATCAATTTTTCGTAATATTTGTCAATCAATTTGAATTACACAACAAGTCTACACACGTTAATTGCGGAATCACTTCGTATATTGGATGGACGTCTAATGAAAAAATGGGAATATGAAAAAAATTTATTAAAACGGAAAATCCCAAAACATGTCAACTAAAAATCACTTTACTTTTATCGATTAATATTTGTATTTCGTGTAGAATCTCAAATAATCGCATATAACAATGACGATTTTCTGTGTATTAAAACGGAGTGCATAAAACAAATCACTCTGTATAAGCGTCAAAACGCTTACGTGCAATCATTTTCAGTTTTTCGAATTTCAAAGTATTATGACCTTAAGTAAACTGATAATACTATCTTAGTCTTTTAAAACGACGGCGGATGATTACAGTTTGAATTGATCTGTACCGCGTGTAGGTACTTGATAATCCTACCTGAAATGTGCTATTTCAGCCGTGTGGATTAAAATTACAACCGTAATCCATAAGTAAATTATTAATACTTGCTACTTATTTCCTTTTTATTTTTTTTTTCATTAGTTTATATTTCGTATAGTCGTAATCTCGACAAATAATAGATACGTACTCGTGATCATTTTTTATTTTCCATTAGTTAGGTAATGTAGTAGCGTAGTAGCGTGTAAGATAAATCAAATTATTAAACGTACTGAAACGTAAACAAAATTATTACGGTTTTATTCTCTTCTAAAATAAAATAACGAACTTATTGTTATGACACACAAATAAACGAATGGAGTGTGGATTACGTTTTATGAATTGAAAACTTGATGTTCAGCGATGAAACAATAATATCGTGAGATTGCCTTTGAAGATAAATGTGATTCCTAACCAGAATACTGTTTACGGTTTTTTTTTTTTCAATTCCACTTTGAATCGAATTTAATGGCACGGCGATATGACATTAAAAAAAAATACCTATTCGCTTGCGTTTCATTACCGGCGTCGAGTATATCCTTAAATTTCAAATATATGAGTGTATAATTAAATATAAAAAATTATTCGATTGCGAAATATGATTCGTACGATATGTTTGTCGTTTTTTTCTCAACGTTTATAAATATCTGACGTGTTTTATCTTGAAAAGTACGTCCGTTCTCAATCGGTTCATGATTAAATTTAAAGATTTATAACACTCAGATGTTCGAAAATAACGCCGAACGCTATTTGTATCGCAAACGGATCGCAACAAGTGACACGCGTCCAGACAATTAAAACTATACGCAAGTCGCCCGTTAATAATTTAACACTGAAAATCTACGTTCGTTTATAAATCAAGTTGTATTTTTTTTCTTTTAATCATGGGGAAAACCAACCTTTTAAACTTAATTGTCAGGTATACGTGTTTCACTATCAATTTTTAAATTGTTATTGTTATCATTCTCTTATAACAATTGATATTAAATTCATGACTGAATCTCTTTGCGAATAACTATGGTAAATACCAATACAGTGGTAAAGATGATCACGTTCAAAATTTCCGCAACAGCTATAGATCCTAATCGTGCGTAGCAACTGGTGACATACGACCGGAGGCTCTGGGACGCACCTAATTCGCCATGCGCTATTAAAATTCGTGTACGTGTCGTCGCACGCGTACGGGACACGAGTCAATGGTTTACAATGGTCAGAACTTGCGGCGATATCGTGGTATACGTGACCGGTAAACCCATTAATGAAAACCTTCGATTTAGTTTCGTGACATATGCACATAGTCGATACATCTATTGTTCCCCCGTCCGAACCAAAAGATAAATAAATAAATAAATAAAGTTACGCCTACCAAAACGACTTTTGAAAACGTAGTGCATGCGATAAATCATTTTGGTGTACGTGTTTACGTGCGTGTAATGCCGAGAGATAGATAGTATGTTTGAAGGAAAAATAAAAATGTGATTGAATGGTCGAATGTCCGGCAACGAGAGAAGAGATGTCCGAAAACAGGTGTGAGATGCCCAAAAACTAGGGGTGAGATGTCTGTTAAAAAAGAGGCCACGATATCCGGTGGAGGTGGATCCGAATAACTGTTTACGAAATGTGAACGATATAATAACGCGCGTGCTACCCACGACTACGACACCGATTAAGCAGGTATATCGTCATTCGTTTACGAAGGAAACGAGCGATTGTAAAATTGTAACCGTCGTGCGGTAGTTACCCGCCCGTCGTGTGATATAGACTATAATATGTGATACTGGCTGTGAAGTACACGTCGTGATCTGTATTTTCGCTCGTATAAATGAAGAAGTCCGATTAGAGACGAAAACACTGCGAAGACGGCCCACTGCGCGGTATAGTGGGTCGGCGAGATTCCCGAAAACGTTACCGGATCATCACGACGACGTTTTCCTGTGGGTTCAAAGTGTGCGTAGGATGGCCATTGCTAATACCATAAGTCCCGGTTAAATAAATACTTAAAATCGGGATCGCCCCTTTTATGATCCGGAAGAAAATTCCCCTCGTCCCAATACGCTTCGTAACGGATGTTTTTGTGTCCCGTTTTTAGTAGACGGTCCCGTTTTGATCCGGTCGTCCTCATTTAAAATTATGAATGAAAAAGAAAATACCTACCATACGTGAATTACACGAAAAATTAAAATAAAAAATGTTATTTTCATAACTTCGAGTTGAAATCGAAATCATAAACAACGGTTACCGTCAAACGAGGATATAAGAGCGGATTATTCGACGAGATCAAAATAATTTCGATCGCTGTGGTAAATATTCTAAGAGGTCAAAAACACAATTTAAATATTTTTAGACATTATTCGGGTTTTTCAAACCATATTTAACCCATGATTTTTTTTTTACATATTTAATAGATACATTTTTAGGTTGGCGCAACATGTTTTATTCCAACCAAACCTATTTTGCGTACCCACCCACGACTTGGCGTTACAGTAGTCATGACAACCGGGCAAATGGCAATAATAAGACAAAATAAATTGTATTTTGTTTACCGATTTTACGTAACAGTTTCAAATCAAAACCATACTATGATTATTCGATTCACCGACGATTTCCATAAAAAAAAGCGACCGAAAAACGACAGTGACCCACAAAAACGTATAATTCACATTACACGTACGATTTGATATTATTCCCCGTGCTCAGCGCCAAAATATCGAATCATCGATCCAAAACCTTTTTCTATCGACACGGTCACACCAAAAGTGCACCGCAAACAATTCAATTAGCGTGCTAAACCAATAACATAATAGTATTACGACCAGAGGCGTACCCCGAGAGCTCAGTCGAGGAAAAGGTCCGATATTTTTATTTTAGTAAACAGCTGAAAAAAAAAATTATACGTCAGTATTTTAATATTAATAAACATGTAAAAATATGCACCTATATGTCGACCGACCTTTAAAATCGGTTTATGTTCATTCAAACGAGCATTTATTTGATCGGTAAAATAACTTAAAAACCGAGTGAAAATTTAACAATATTGATGTTCTTAAACACTCGTCGACAATATGCGGAAATTTTACGATGACAATTTTCTCGCGTTCGAGAATTTTCGAAACACAGAAGTCTTATTTTCCACGATGGAAAATTAAGATCGTTCATTGTGTTTTCGTGAAAACGTTTATATTTTATCATATTATTATTATTATTTTTTTTTATCCGGGAAATTAAAATCGTCAATCGAACGCGTTAAATCGATATCACGTCCGAGCTACGCTTTACACAACGTGTAAATGTTTGAAAACGTCTCGATAACCTATCGATCGTACCAAAACGCTGTCAACGAACGACAAACGGTTTGAATCGTGACGATTTTCAGTTCTCGTCGTCTATGGGAAATGGTGGGGGGGGGGGGGGTCAGACGCCGAATCCGTCGCCTCGGGCACGCCTCTGGTCGGCTCAGCACGAAGACGGTTAGGTTAGGTTAGCCTTAGATGCGCGTTCTCATGAGTCAAGTGGAGTTGATTATCGATTATAGTTTATCAACAAAAATTGAATATAAGTTGAATAGGTTTTCGTTCACACATTGCATGAATTTTATTTTCAACTCAGTTCAACACATAATGCCGCGGTCGACACGTAGTCGACGCCATTGTCGAGCTCATTTTATCACATATACTAATACAGTTGAAAATGGCGTCGAAAGCAGTTGTATGTGAAATTGTAAATATACAATAAGTATTTTAGTAAAAGAAGAATTTAAAAAAAACGATTTTAATTAATATGTGTAAAAATCGTAAAAAAACGTCGTTTTGGTGTGAGACAATGGTTATTAAGAAGAAATCAATTGGAATCATCAAACAATTTACATAAAGAACCAGCATTAGAGGATAGAGGAAGGGTGTAGAAATCATTCTTTTCATTCAGTTTGTTCGAAAACAATCTGAGGTTCAACGTGAATCAACTGCAGTGTGGGTTTGTGTTCTCACGTGTCAAGACAGGTTTCAACTTGAAAGGAATCGGAAAACAACTCATTAACTACTCGAACGATAAAGTTTGACGACGGGGTCAAACTTTTTTTGATCAACTAATTAGTTGTTCGAGTTCATTGAAACAAGGGTCCTCACTGCAGATTTTATTCAATTTTCGTCGATCGACTATGACCGGTCAACTAAACTCGACTCGTGAGAACGCGCCTTCGGGTCAATTATTATAAAATTTACTCATGTCCACGTCGGTCAGGTCCGGGCGCGCGCAACCGGCCGCAGCCGCCGCCGCCTCGGTCCGCGGGCCTTCCGGGCCGTTGGCGTAGCCGAGCGTGGTGTACGGCAGACCGTCGGCGCCCAGCTGGCCCACCAGGCCCAGCACGTCGTTGCCCCGGTCCGGGTAGCCGGCCATGGTCATGGTGTGCGAGTGGTCGGACGTGACCACGATCAGCGTGTCCGTCTCGCTGGTCGCGTCCACCGCGCGTTGCACCGCCTTGGCGAACTCGACCGTCTCGTCCACGGCCTTCCGCGCGTACAGCCCGTGGTGCGCCTTGTCGATCAGGCCGCCCTCGACGAACAGGAAAAAGCCGCGCTCCTCCTTGGCCAGCACCTCGATGGCTTTGCCCGTCATCTCGGCCAACGTGGGCTGCGCGCCGGCGTCCGCGTCCAGGCGGAATTTCATGTGGCTGTCCTCGAACAGACCTGAAACGCGCGAGACGGTGTCGGACACGTCGATTTACAACAATGACAACAAATAAAAACAATTATAATGATAACAATAACGATAGTAATAATAATAATAATAACAATAATTATACGAAGCCACCGCGTCGGCGGTTTTCCAGACCGTAAGAAAGAGGAAACTAAAGTCCGTTCGAATATAAATAAACACGAATTTAAAACGAAAATTCGGTGTAAAAGCAGTCGGTCCGACAACGTTTCGAATAAATACTTAGGCATGAAAATAAAAATCCTTAACAAACGATTTTGGAGAATTTTCTTCGGTATCGTTTAAATGTATAGATAAGGTAGTTGTAATATTACATTTTCAGGTCTTATTGTCAAAAATTAAAAATGTTTCCAAGTTTTATAATATTATGTCCAAAAATTTTCAACTTTTTTTTAAATACTTTCAAATTTGTAGGAGTACGCGGTAAAAATGTGATGAAATTTGAAGTTTTTAAAAACTTTAATTTTGGAATCGGGGCAAAATAACAAATTTTCGATTTGATGAAAATCTCGTTTACTTCGCATTTTACCGTTTTTAGACAATTTTTCGGCAGTTTTTCTTTGGACTTCGGAAAACTATTAAGAATAGAGAAAATTACCCCGCATAGTACTATCTACATGCGATTTCTGTTGAATGAAACTTCTGGACAAAGAATACTGTATACCAAGAAAAAAAAATTAAGGAAAAATAAAAGTGACGATTAAACCAACAAATCCTTCGCTTCACTTGGAATCTAAAAAACAATAATTGACAAATAATACGTCACTACCGTTTAGTTCGAATTGTTCGCGTGTGACGCGTTGAATTCGAACTTACGCCTTGTCATTTTAACAACAGTGTAAATCGCATACGAATCCGCTTACCCAATAAATAATCAGTCTTAGAAGTATCGACGTTTAATAGCTGCTCTCTGTTTTCAACGTACGCTGCTTTATTCTCTCCGAAACGTTTGGCCTTGTCTTCTTTCCATAATTTCACCAGGTCCACGTCCATTCTGAATCCTTTTTTGTCCGTGTCGTTGAGGAAAAAAGCGTTGCGGCCTCCACCCAGTATCACCTACAAGTATTACCATTAACTAATTCCGTTTTTGAGAATTCTCATTTGTCATTCGTTTTATTCATACTTATTTAAAACAAAAAAATTTAGCACGCCACGCGATTTTTTCGAAGTGAGACGCAATATTTCGAATTGTTTAAAAACAAAAAAAAAACAAAAAACAAATAAAATATTGTTATGTGGGTGTGTAAAATTATTATCGTTTCGATTATGCTGTAGTTTTTTGGTTTTTTTTTTTGGGGGGGGGTTTTTGACAAACACGAAGGCTCGTCATTGTTTTAGAAACAGAAATTGATCAACAGATTCGTCGAGTCGAGAAAGAAATCAAACGGCAATCATTCGGAAGATCACATCCGCGCGTAGGATGTGACAGACGCTGCAGCCTGCAGGGCGCGATCGTAGTGATAAATCGCAATAATACCGTTACATGCGATTATAATGCGTTCATTTTAGCGTACACATGGGGCTTTTATCTAATCCCTGAAACAATAAACGCCAGGTTTAGTGGTACCATGTCGATAGAACATATTATTATTAAACCATACTGATTAGTCATTAGGAGACGAATCCATAACGTGCGTACACACACAAACCTAATGGACTCGGGTCGAAAAACAATAGACGAAATCGTTTCGACGACGACGACGACGAATAAGTTTCGAAAATTTGCGGTGAAACTACGCGATGGACGACTCGATAATATATCGTTAAAACAGAACCGGCGTCGAACGATGAAAATAGTGCGCGACTAAAAAAAATAAATATATTTCAAAAGAAATAAGAACGCACGCCGGAGAACAATGGGAATCGGTTGAAAATCGTTTTTCACCGACGATAAAAATTATATAAATAAATTTTCGACGACGTCAATATTTTAACAAGTGCGGAATGTAAAAGAATAATATTATATTCAACTTTGGTTCTGTAACAACGCACAAAACACATTTGATCAAGTGTACTTCAAACATCAAAAATAATAATAATAATAATAATAATAATAATAGTAGTCGGTCGTTAACATTATTTGCACGTAGTATAGGTATACTGTATTTGCGACGATACACATACGTCAACATTTCGAACAGTTGGTAATCTGATTATTATTATTATTATTATTATTTTAATCAGGTCGGCGGTAATCGATTCAATCGTACGTATTTTCAATCGTGACGTTTGTCAGCCGATAACATTTCTGGGATTTTCATAAATGTAATCATTTTCGCGCGCAAAGTCAAAGAAACAAATATAAATAATTTTACGACGTCGAGTGCGTGCGCGCGCGAATTTATACGTATCGAAAACGTGACGCGATCAGAGGAGAGCAATATTCGAAAACATCAAATACTCGGCAGTGCTGACGTCGAAAAGTCATTAAAAATGAAAAACGTAAAAGAAAACGAATGTTGGAAACGCTCGCGACTGAAACGGTACCGTTACGGGTGAAGACGGAAACATTGAATCGGGTTTGGAGGAGAGATCTTCCGCGGAAAATCCGTTTGGCCGCGTGCTAGACGAACGACCGCGTTATGACGAATGATAAATGTCGATTGTACTGCGGACGGGTCGTCCGGCGAAAACGACGCGCACAACCGCCGCCGAGACGAAAACGAGGGAAAAACTCTCGTCCCCGCGATGATTGGATTTCATTCGGCGACGGACACACGTGTCCGCCACAACGGAGTAATCGATATAGATGAGCTGGCTCGAAACAAAAAAAAAAGCCCTCGTCTCGTCGGGTTCCGGTCGACACGTGTACGACGTTTTTGACGTCAAGATCTGAAACGTCGTGCGCCGACTATACGAGTTTTCGATGTATTTTTCTTTCTATAGACCGTGCAGAAAAGTTTCCGATAGGTACTCGCGGGTCGAGAATCCGAACGAGTTATAAACAGTTTGTCGGTTACGGAGACGATTTAAAAGCGGCGAAAAAAAAAAGAGGCCCGTCTCATTTAGTATTTATCATCAAACTCAAAACTACTTTTTTTTTTCACACAACGATTGTTTTGACTTTTAAGTCTACAAGCCCCCACTTGAATAATAAATATGTTTAGGGAATTCCGAACCACGGAATACTCGGAGTAAACGTTTAAAAATCGTACGCGGTTTAGTCTCGTGCCTTAGTACAACCGATATTAAATGAGCCATACGGCTGAATCGTGCACCGACATGGCCTACAATTCCTGGTCTATTGAGCGGGCGTAAAATACAACACATGTTTTCCCTAGGTTTATAGAATATATGCTATCTATGACTCTATGACAATATTAAATAATACAATACATAAATATATATATTCGTATTTTAATACATTTTTTACATTAAAAGTTTGTTGTTTCGTTCAATGTCATTATGGTTTAGGAACAATGAATAAAATGTCTACTAAAAAAACCAATAAAAATGCATTGATCAAACATTCAAATTTTCAGTTTAAAATCTAAAATTGGAACCGTAAAAATTATAAAGGGTCACACGTTCACCATAAACACATATGACGAGATATTGTAGGACATGTTGGCGAAGATGAAATACTAAATATTAAATACACGATGAGTATAGTCTATGAGTATTTGTTGTTTACGATCTAAGGTCTCGACTCTACCACACACAAGAGAGGTCCTAAGTTCGAACCTCCTTCCCCCGGAACTAAAAAAAGCATTCATTATATCATTGGTTTAGAGTTTTATAAAACTTTAATTTTTTTCCCAAAAACATGTTTTATTATTAATAATGAACGACGGATGTAACACGAATACATTTCTAGTCGATTATTTACTGTTATGTTTTTTTATTTGATTTCATAAACTAATATTATTACTATTCGTTTTTCACACGTCTATTACTAATATTTCGATTATATCGGGCAATGATATCAACCGATGTTATTGAATTAGTAATAAATAAATATCTACCTTTCAAAATCGTATAATTTTTCACACACACACACACAACTGACCTTTATGTCCTTGCCCGGACTCCGGGTGACCAATTGCTTGGCGATGTCTTCGCACCGGCTGACGTCCGTCTGGTCGGCCCAATTGGCCATTTCCGTGTCCCACTCCCAGTCCCGGTGCGCCGAGTGCGCGTACACGCCGGCCGGCGACGCGTGCGTCACCCGCGTCGTGGTCACCAACCCGACGGCTTTGCCCGCAGCCATCGACCACGTGCCAATGGAGTGCGTCCAGTTGCCGGGCGCCGTGGACCCGGGACAGTCGGCCACCTTCACCGCGGCCGTCACGCCGATCGTCTCGTAGTTGGCTTTCACGCCGGTCAGGTACGCGGTGGCCGTGCACGCCGAGTCGGCCACTTGTTTGTCCACGCAATACGTCTGCGAACGGTTCGAAAACGATTAAATTTGCAGCACGCCGGCCAGCTGGAGGGATCGTCGGGGTTGTAACACGGGGGGAAGCGAGAGGTTTTCCGATAATAAACACCGTGTTCAGACGACCAAACGTATTTATAGGGACGGTTCTAGGTGATAAAACACCCCATTCAGATCATTTTATACTGAAAGAGAGTCGAGTTTTGTTTTTTAAAACCAAAACGGATTTCGGAATATTTATAGGCCGATATACGTATATATATATATAATTAGGATATTAGATATTCGATGACAATATTTGTTATAAATATTATTTTAATAATATCATTTTATTTAAATATGATCATATTTGTTTTCCATAATACCTGCAAATAAACGTATAAGTGAAGGGGTCAGTGGATAGAGGGGACAACCAACAAATCTTAAATTGTATTTTGTAAATAAAAATTATTTGGTCGTAACTTTTAAAGTATTTGATTAACAAACTAACTAATTGATATAATTTTAATATGATATAAAATCGTTCAAAAATTTTTGCGACCAAATAATATATCATAACTCTGATACCGTGAAATAAAAAGTTTTTTTTTTTTTTAATGTTAGTCATCACCTTCATCCACTGACCCTTTCAAGTATTAGAGCGTACATATCTTTCAATTTGTATTGTATTTATTGTGAAAATTAGCGAGCACATATTGTATGCCTCCGTGTTAAATATAATTAGCACTAGGATGTCATGAATATGCGAGTCAGTAAAATAATTTGGATTTATTCAAATAAAAAAATCGCAATCAACAAGTAATCAAATAGTATTATTACGATCATTATTTGTACCCAATGTTTATTATATTCGAAAAAATATCGCCATCCGAGTTGCCGCTTTTTTTTTTTTTTTATACGTATCGAATTACTCAGCACTAAAATTTTAATCATAAGCCATATTGTTTATTATTCATTCATAGGGTCCTCCTTCCCGTATCGCACTGTTTTTGACAGGTGTCATCCCAGTCAGTGTATATTTAACTATGCATTATACTACCTTTCGACTCTGACCGCATTTTTCTTAGGTCTCCAATTAACACCATTACCCTTGTCATCAACACTGACAATATTGTCAGATAACGAATCCATCACTAATTTTAATACATTAATGAACAATCGTTTAATAAATTTATATTGAATTAAAACGCGAAGAATGCGCCAAACTGAAGTCGGACTAGAATAATTTCAAGTCCTGATGTATATATGAAAAAAAAAAATTAACATAATTTATTTTTCGATTTGTATTATTGAATTATCAACGGAAAATTTCTTTTTATAGAATCTAATTATTTTTATTTCATTAAAATAATAGTATTAAGCGTTTTCACGAATTTGACATATATATATATATATATATATATATATATATATATATATTAAATTAATCCGATTGTAACGAAATATGATTTATTAAAACCAGTAAAGGTACATATTTAAACTAAATCGTAAAAATAAAAGTATTTTTATTTTAATTTTATTTTGATTTAAAATCTGTACGGCAATAATGTTCTGCTAAGCAAATTGGTAAGTCTTTTAGAAAACTATATTTCCAATCATAATATCGCATTAGTTTGATTGAATACACTTCTTTTATTTGTAAATGGTAGTTAGTTTTTAACAAAATCGATAAAAGATAAAATTTAATAAAACCATGTCGTTTTTTGTATTTTTCTTATCCTTTAATTAATTATTTTTCGAAATAAAAACGAAATACGATGATGGGTATTAATTCCTAAAAAAATTAAAGTTAAGCTAAAGAGTATTTTTTTTTTTTTTACTTCTTAACTCAACTCGTACATTAATTTTACAAATAACTTTACAACGTAAATAGTGTAAATATTATTTTAATTTTAACTTATCTTCTTATATTTAGTTATAATTGTTAGTGATATCAAATTAAAGTAAAATTTCAAGAATTATTTTAATTATCCATTATGTAATACCTACATTTTAATTAAAAGTTAAATTCTTAGTTCAATGAAATTTGAACTTATATACCAGTAAAATAACACTTGTAAATTACTCAATATAATTTCACGTTTTTATAATCAAAAAATTCGAGGAAAAATTTGTAATCCTAATTTTGTGACCAAATATTATTATTATTATTTATTTTTTTTTGACAAAATTAATTAAATTTTGTAGTTTATTCACTAACTTTTAAATAATGAGGTTGATTTTTTTTTTTTTTTAGAGAAATTGAAAATTTGTTTTTAATGGTAACTTTATTATAAATTATATAAAGAATAATAAATATTATTTTTTACTTATTAATTGTTAAATATTTGGTAAATTTATTACGATTTCACTTAGTACTTAGTAATTGCTTATCTCATATTTCATTTGATTTTAATTAATGTTATCTTAATTATAAACTATATTATGTGTCTTTTTATTTTCATTAATCTTTTTCTCGTCTCGTTCGTACGTATTTTTATTATTTTAGCATAAAACTATTTCTAGTATTTAAAAAAATAATAAATTCGGAAAATGTATCGAAAATTTTATACAATCGAGATCAATGATTTTATATTAACGGCTTCAATTTATTTTTTCAATCAGATGACTGTTGTTATTTATGACAACACTTCTCTATCACGATACACAACCAAGTTGTTTAATTCATATTTTCGAAATGGGACAACATTTGCCAGTCATAGGTATGACGTATGAATGTATTTTTCTTAAATAAAAATACACACGTGTTTTTGAAGTAAAATTTTAATCCCCGATTCGCTGACAAAAATGAGCAAGCCATATTTTAATACAAAGTTTAAATATAAAAGTAGTAGGTAACGCTCGGATGAAATAACGCACGAGATATGAGTACTAAAATATACTCAGTTCCGATGAAATGCCACGTATATACACTGCTCTACTCTATCTTTAATAAAATATTTATACCCGCGTATAAAACATATAAACCGACTGAGTACTGAATGAAACAAGAATCGTCAGTCTTTGACAAACATTTTTCATATTTTAAAAGCCAATTGTGTTGGTTTTTTTTTAACTTTCAAATAAATTGCAAAAAAAAAAAATTAAAAAATTAAGAAGGAAAGAAAAACCTATTAATGTTTAACTCGCTAAACTGTTAAGAATATTTACAATTAATAAAATAAACACAAATAATCTGAAAAACAAACATTTAACCTCATGCTACATTTATTATTTATTGAATTTAAAGTTGTAAGCTTTCAGTATTCCATGAGGTTCGGTATCTTTTTTATTTATTTATTTGTTTTTTTTTTTTTTTTTTACTTACAACATTTTCACGTAAAACATTATACGTTATAGACGCAGCTACAGTATCAATATTTATTATTAGCTTAAAAAGCGAGCGGTTCATAAATAATTTATTTGAAAAAAGATAATTGCTTTTAAATATTATACTATCCAATTTATTGAAACTAAAATCATTATAAATTATATATATATATATATATATAATATTATAATTTAACTTTTACCTAAATACACGGAACGGCTAAAATAATATGTAATTATGCCGAGCGATTTAATAAGGGTGAAAATGTCCACGAAACGTCAGCTGAGCAATAAAAATCGGTATTTCACACGTGACGTTGTTTTATTCCAACCCACACAATGTTGCGACCAGACGACTTTATGATTACACAATCGAAACCAATATAGACACCCCGCTACGCTTGGAACCGAAAACCACGCGTCGTCGTCAAACTGAATGGTATCAATATCACCTACCCAGACCCCACGCGATAAACGTAGAAATAAACTTTAAAATTTTTAAAAACAAGTACTCGTCGTTGGCGTAGCATTGCCTAATAAACGTGGAAGAGATGAGAGTTCTAAAACTCAGAAATGTTCACCAAACTACGTTTACATTTCATATGAGTTATTTTTTGAACAGGCCAAGTACCTATGTAAGTATTTAAGTATGTAATATGATACATTTTCTAACACGAGAACAATGAACGTCTATGTCGAGTTATTCAATATAATAGATTAATAGATACATTGTTCACGGGCAATTTCAATGTTTATGCTCGTACGTTATGCATTGAATCAAATTATAGCCATAATAAGTCGATACGAGTTATATAATTCGCATAAAAACACGTTATTTTGATAAGCATTTTTGATATACGTACTTCGTTTTTAAAATCTATAAAGTGAGAACTAAAGTACTTTTCGTAAAGCCCCCAAAATCCCCAACTCCCGTGCTCCACCATTCAGTAGTCCTGGTTGGTTGACTCGTGATACGCGCTGAACGTCTTATAAAATATTTTTTTATTTTATTTCATTATCGTATACGGTTTAGTTTATCTCACCTTTGACATGCCGACAAACGGGAATTTCTCGAAACTCAAGTACTCGTTCTCCCCGGAACGTTTTTCCATTTGACCTTTGTAGATGCGCGCTGCCGCCAGCGTAGTCAACGACATACCGTCACCCAAGAACATGATTATGTTTTTGGCGACGCCTCTTTTATTCACATACTTGAGTTTCTCGGCCACCTTATCTTTACCATTTTCGATCCAGAACTGTCTGTCTACACGGAGAAAAAAAAAGTCCACACTGTTATTATTTTATTTCCATCTTTATATACATGTGTATAGTGTGTGTGTATGTGTGTGTGTGTGTGTGTGTGTGTATATATATATTCCACGAAATAACAATTCACTCGAGACTTAAGTCCGACTTTAACGAGTGCCGGTTGTACAATGGCAAACGTGAGTGAATTTCTTTCAGATGATTTGGTTCTGTTGAAAGTCGAGAGCAATATGTAATGTGTTTGTGCGAGGAATATTTGAAATGAATGTAAAAAAGGAATTGCAGTAGGTGAGGTATACTCTAGAGAAAATTGATAGTAACAACTGTGAAAGTTTAAGTCGAGACAGGATGAAGTAACTAAGTATATATATATATATATATATGGGTGTATCGGATATATTATATACATACCTATTGCTATAAAATAATACTGAAACAAACAAAAATGGATAACTCATTCTCGTAAAAAATAAAAAAAAAGTTTAAACGATCGCCAAAAACGGCTGCCCTTTCTCTTTTCTTTTATTTCCTCCGAAATTTTACATAAAATAAATTTAATAAACTCTTTTAGCAACAGTATTAAATTACAACAAAAATATTCGAACAGATATGTAATATATAATTCCTTCATTCCCGTTTATAGTTTTTTATTCGCTCATATGATTTTATATTGTATTTAGCTGAAACGTTTAAAATTTGAAGTTCTATAAGAAGGAGAAAAAAAGAAAAATATAATTTTCTTTTTAAAAAATCTTTTTTTTTTATGTTTTGATCAATGTCTTTTTTTTTTTTTTTTTTATTAGACATAAAAGACCGCGGCAGCTCTGGCCATTGGCCTGACAGTAAATTACAATATGATGTGTTTAATCGTGAGTTGAACACCGCAGGTGGTGCAGTTTGGTGGATCCTCTTATCATAAGGTGTCGGTGGGTACATGAAGTATGACCTATTCTTAGCCGGTTTATAATGGTTTCTTGTCTTCTGGAACAGCCGGGAGGAGGAGGCCATGGGATTATTGATTTTGGTCAATGTTTATCACACAATGTTTACATGTTTTAGGATAAATTCACACAATTACAAACCTATATACATTATATGAGTATATATATATTATACTCATATTTTAATAATTTATTTATAGTTATTATCTTGCCACCATTCGATACGAATTATAACCTATTCTCAGTCGAAATGATCAGTTTCGATTACCAGCTCATTGTTTCAGTGAAACATGTTAAAAATTTTACTGTTCGACAGTCATACATTTAAAAATCTTCGGTATCGGCAACTGACACATATAAAGTACCTGTTTCATTGTTAGAAATTAACTTGTTCGTTATCTAGTAGTTATAATTATTTTATAAAAAAAAATATCGATTTCGACGAATGGAAGTAAATGAAAAGATGGCGAATACCGACGCGGAAAACCAGACATGTTTTGTCGAATAAAAGGTTCGTATTATGTAAGTTTCACCGAGTTCTATGGATCGTAACGCTCAATATACAAGTAAAAAACATTTCAAAAATAACGTCGATTTTCTAATAAACGTAAAAGCAAAATATTGCATGACTGTTAAATTGAGTTGGTTACTTACGCAACAAATTTTTCTTTTTTTTATTCAGGGAGATAAATCCTATGTGTAATATTTACAACTCATGATCACCAAGAAATGCGCATGTTTAGCGACATATAAATAATTAAAGGGATTTAAACTATACATTTAATCACTTACTTGTTAGTTTTCAGGAATTTGATGGATTTGTTTCATCAATTACTTCAATTTTATTAAATCGATCGAAATTATGATAAATTTAATCTTTTCAAATATTTTTCAACATTTTGAAAATTTCAATTTCACTGTCATAAATGTAAGTGCAAAATACAACTTTAGCATACCAAAAGCAGTTTTAAAGAGTTGAAAAAGCCGCAAAAATAATACAGAGGAGTACACTAACTAAAATTTGAAACATGAATTTTCGTTTATGATATTGCAGTTTTCATGAAAAAAAAAACTTCGTTCAGAACTATTGGCTAATGAGTGATGACAACGTAAATAATATTTTTTATTCATACTCAAATTTGAAAACATTTTATCATCAAGATTTTTTTTAAAAATATGGTATGAATTCATTTATTCATATTTCATGTACAAAGTTCTGTTGTTGTTGCTAAAAGTAAAATGACGGTGAAGATAAAACCATTGACATATTTTATGCAATGCTTTGTGCAAGCCAATATTTTTGTTTTTTCATTTATAAAGTAATAGAAACAAAAAACAATTATTGACAACTAATGAGAACAAATAAAAAAGTTATATACTTATATTAGGTGTTTTAACTTCATAGTACGTACTACTGAAATAATTCACTAACAGTTATCGCATTATTTACGTTAGTAAAACATCAAGAAATTATAGACATTGATCATAACTTAACTACATACCGCAACGACAAAGTAATGCGATCAAATATAACAAATAAATGAATAAATTTAAAAAAAACCACGATTTCGATACAGACTATTAAATAGTATATTTTAGTAGTATATTAGTGAGATTTCAAACCTATTTAATCCAAGTTTTTATTATTAGGTGTAGTTGATAGAAATAAATACCTGATTAATTAGTCGTAAAATCGAATTTTTTTGTCGAAATACGACATTGTTTCATACGTTTTTTTACAATAAAAAAAAATTATTTTGGACGTTTGATTGAATTAAATGGACTGCTTTTAATTAATGAGCAGATTAATCTCGACTTGACGAATGAGATAATGTAAAATTCATAAAAAAAAACGTATTATAGATAAAAAAAAAATAGACTTTCATATGTTCACTATTATTTGATACCTACTTGATTAATTATACACTGTCAATACATTTTACTGTTGTTATCGCTACTGTATAATTATAGTTCATTAATATGTATAAGTATATATTTTATTTCATCGTTATTGATTTTAGAAAAAGTTTACGTCAAAAATCATCTAATTCAAACGGTAGACATTTAAAGGACATGGTTTTTATGTCTCAGTTAAAATTATAAAACACCAATGTCAATTAAAAACTCATTAACTCGGTACGGTAATTTAAATATCGTAATTCCGAGTTAACGGTTCAAACACATAATACAATAATATTGTCTAGTATCTGATACAACTGCTATCTAATTGTTTATTTTGCTCTCGTGTGTTATTTTGCAAACGACTTATTTTAATTCCATACTACAAGTATATTCATTCACTCGCAGGTATAAATATGTAATATCGTATTAATGCGTAACTACCTATAAAAAAAAATTCATAATCCAATAAAAATAGCTAAAGGTATCAATCGCATTATAAAGCTTGTTTGTAAGTGTATAAACTATATGGTACGTTATAAACACTAGATATCATGATTTCTAATCGCATTACATATACATATTACATAAAAATATATAAATATTATATTATATAATGGGATACTTTTTAAAGATAATATTATAATTAGTACCTAAGTGGCTATAACAATGTATATAAATAAGTCCTGACTGTAATAGGAATAATGTAACTGCATTTTGATTATTATTATTGTTCTTCGTTAAATTGCGTACAGGTACTGTTTTTTTTTCTAACAACATCATATTTGCATTATTTAAACTTTGTTATGGTTCACTAACAACAAATACAAATGTCATTTATGATACAACAAAACACATTAAAATCAATAACAATTTTAAATTCATAAAAATGTAAATAGACTATTTTTACTTTCACCATAGCATTAATGCCGAATAAGGTCAGTATTATTTCACTGTAAGATTAAATACATGAATTATTATTATAACCGTTTGCGATTTATTTTTATGCAACATAGATATTACTCCATTAAATAATTCTATTCGCTATAAAACTGTTAATCCGACACGATTTGTATAACAGTAAAATATTTTCAATGTAATATTAATGTAAACATTTTCAAGTATAAAACTCGAAATAAAAACGATTATGTGAATTTTATGGGTGAAAATAATATGGTAGGTATTGAAGGATTTTAAGGACGAATACAACATAAGTACAATACTCATTGCGTGTGTTCGATTTAAACCAGGATTTGAATAATACATAAATATTATTTTGAAACATCATCCGAACTAATCGACAAAAAAATAAAAAATAAAAATAAAATGCTCAAAATTCAAATTAAAAGATAATGTCGATTTGCGCGTTATCGTTGGCAATTCAATATTAATTTACCTTGTTCGGTGTACTCATTCGCGTTAGCAGCTACCGATCGTGTGTTATGGCCTGTAAATGAAAATACGATTAAAAATTATAATAATAATAATAAATAGTAATAATAATAATAATAATAATAATCATAAATAATAATAACAATAATAATAGGAAAAAAATAACTAATGCAACTGTACGAATCGCGAGAAAAAGTACGGATAATAATTACACGCGCGTAGGCGGCCGCAGCGGGATGAGGGTACATCGAGAAGATTTCACGACTATTTTACCGGGAAAAAGCGCTGAAACAAAACACATTTATGCGTCAGTCACCGTCACGTCTAATAATATGTCGTACGTCAACATACATCCTCCACTCGTGTCATTATTGTTCGCGAGTTCTATACATCGTGCACGTATTAAACTGAATATTACCAACCGTACGTGAAACGTATGTGCTACGTGTCGTGTACGAAAACGGGTAGTTCACGTATGAGCATATTACCAGGATAGTGTGCGCTGCTGTGGATAGACTAAAAAGCGTGAAGTCTTAACACGCTCAAGTCCGTCTGGAAACGTAACTGATGTCAGTGACATGCCGTGAGTGGTGAAAATCAAATCGTAATCAAACGAAAAAATTTCTTTATAGGGTAAATTTTTATTGAACCGTAAATGTGAAACCATTGAACGATTTTACTATTTCATTAATACATTAAACTATTTCGTTAATGCTTAAAAATCAAAAACGATTATTGTACTAGGACGGTTCGAGTTACAGCAGCACTCGGAATTGAAAGCGTTCGTCCAGATTTGCGTGTACACATTTTTTATTCGATAAATATTCACTTTTACACGAACGTTTCGCGTTGAGATTTTTCACGTGGCCGACACTTTTAAAACATATTCCGTTGACTGTTCGGAACGTCCGGTAAATTGATTTCTCGGATAGATGAACAAAAGCACAATTATTTGTATTTCTCAGTTCGAAGTGTTGACTATAACCAGTAGAAATAATCGCAAAATACACGCATACCCTATGGATCACCTAACTTATTTTCTCCATGATCTCCTTCTGACAGTTCGTCTCGAACCGTATCGTCGACATTACTGGTCAGTCAGAACTCTTTACCCGTTCGGCGGCGCGGCGGTAGACGGAAACGCACGAGCGGTCCGGTTAACGTACGAAATGAGAACGTTTTTACGAATAATATTATATTTTTACCGTAACCAACGGGCACGTTGCCCGTCTTTCGTACACACTCTATCCGTGAAAAATGATACGTACGTGAAGACGTATCATCGTAAACGACAATACTAGTACAACAGAAGTGACTGGCCTCGCGCGGGCCGGCCCGTGACGGGATTTTCGCGGTCGGCGGGGCACCGGTTAACTTTTGCACCGCCGGCAGTTTATTATCATCTAAACTTTTCGCTTTCTTTGTGTGCGTTCTTTTTTTTTTTTTTTTTAAGACACGCCGGTGCGCGAGTTTACCGAAAAACCCGGTACGATTTATTGCGTGACATTTAGACCGCGTTTTTTTTTCGTATTCCACCCCTCTTCTCCTACCCCACCGCCGCCGCCGTCCGCCCGCAGTCGTTTTCTTTCACTTAATCTGTTGAAATTACTTTGTTCTCGAGTAAGTCGTTCGTTTCAATTTGGGAAATTTCTCCAAATGAGCTACCGCCGCCACCGCCGCCGACAAAACAATATTTACACCCTGCGACGTTTTCCCGCCGTGCCACCGCGCGACCTAACCCCGAACGCAACACGCAGTACACATAATAACTAAACCTCTTTCACGTCAGCTCTGGCCCTCGTCTGACACCGCCGCCACCGTCTATTGAAGGGGTTCCCAACCCATGGGGTCGTCTACACATTTTTTCCAGATCGCCGTTATACATCGAATAGGTAGTAAACGTTTTGTGTAATAATATAATCGTGATAATCACTGACCCTTCATTTTCTGTCACGACTACGATTCAAAAATAAATCAAAAAACGGTCAATGGATGATGTGTCAACTATCGTGAGAATGAGTTTCACAAAATCTGTCTAGCCGATATTTAACAAAGTAATAATCAACAACAGCTAAAGAGTCATTAAGTTTTAAAAAATATTCACGTATATTCGTATACTTAAATAACGTTATTTTTTTATGTAAAATTTGTTTCGATAAGCAATAATCAATAACGTATTACGTTAGCTTTCAGATTCCTAGACGCAAGTTCTGCATAGCAAAAAGGCCTTTCGTACTAGTGAACTAGTCGTATGCGACTCGTCTAAACGTACCCATTTCGGGGGTGCAGCGTACTCCGCGGACGCGACTTGGCCACCCAAAAGTCAAAGAGACGATAGTAATGTTCCACGGATTTCATACACGTGGTCGAGGTTTCTGAGATACGTCCGTCTTTCGATTACAACTTAAACACCCTCGCGGTTTTCGTATGGATTTGCGTTAACGACATTAGACTCGTTTTATGATACATCCAGGAAATATAATTTATGGTTCCGTACACTTTACTGATTGTAGTATACAATTTTACGTGAATTATTCAAGTTTAGACATTAAAAACATATTTATAAAACTAAATATATATAATATATATATATATATATATATATATATATATATATATATATATATATATGTATTTTCTCTGTTTCTAGAGATGCGCCCAGTGACATCGTTTAGGGCACAATTCGACTATTCTGTGCCCCAAACACTATTACATTGACGTAGTTAAATTTTTTCGTTTTTATAAAGAAAATACTGAACAATATTACATCGCCATAATCAACATCTCTTGACTACGGACCGTAGAACAAAGACTAAAATGCAAACAAAAAAAAAAAAGAAAAGAAAAGAAAAAGAATTGTAATATAGCAAATGCGATTTCGCCAATGACTATCGCGTGGAAAAATTATTTTTAAACGAAACGATTTACCGTCTTCGTTTTAGTGATCGGATTCAATGAGAGCACAACGAATACCGCAACGTGTGTACACGAAACTCAACGTCGTGCTCACGAAAAACGCCAACGTACATATCTGGCCATAACGGTTTGGATAAGCCATTGCCGTCTAATTGTATTACTCGACGTCGCGACAGACGACGACAATTATGTCGTCACGGTCGACCGAAATTCGAAATCACGACCTCGGACCCGTTGCCTACCGCCCCCATCGTTCGAGCCTGCACGTACGTTCGATCCGTGAAACTGACGAAATCGGTGCGAATCACCAAACAGCGTCGACACCCAGGTTCGATTTTTCCGGGGCGGCCCACACGCGTTACACGTCCGTGACGCGTTTGTCGGGTGAAAAACGAATCACGACGTATTCGCCGTCCTCCGAGCCGACGACGCGGCGACGAGTCTGGCGGACGAGGCGTCGGAACACAGGCGTGTGCGTCGCTGAAAAAAACAATATTCCGGTCCGCCGCGGTCGAACGCGCGTTTAATTCGGATTCTCGGTGCGACGCCAGAACTCTACACGCCGCGCCGCCGCCGCCGTCTTTGTGTGTTACTTATTTCTGTTCGCGCGCGTGTTGTCGAGCGTGGTTGTACGGCGGTGCGGGAATTAACGAGCTGCGGGCGAAAAGGGGCGGAAAAAAAAGTGACAATAATAAATGTAATTTTTCACGATTTTTCATTCACGTGATTTTACGTGATATTAGTTTTCACAAACGTGATCTTCTATTAACCATTACACGGAATTAGGGAAAAAAATTATTTTATTAAAAATGTTATTTGAATTTTTATTATTGAACCAATAGTGGTTCAAGATATGTAAGCATATTTAGTTTAAAGCAGTGGAGTAATGTTGGAACGTTTATGCGAGTACCTCTGTAGCAGATCCTTATGCTCGGAAAAAGCACTGAGAGAAAAGCGAACCCTCAAAGTGTCATCTACATGCGGTCTCTAATCTATAGGCATTAGGCATACGTACGTACGTCTAAGTGATTTGTCACTGTGATCAATCCTCTGTTTTTAGTTCTCAATGATTAAATCAATGACTAAAATTACATTTCTTCAAAACAGTTTTTTTATTTTTTTATTTTAAGACCCTCAACTCCTGACCTCCCTGTACACGTGACCTACAACTCTGTTACTCTACATCACAAATTAAAAAAGTGGGATGAGCATACTTGAGAAATCACACTATATATATATTTTTTTTTTATCTATAAAATACTGTATTATATATATATATGAAAATACTGTATTATATATATATGTATATATATGTATGTATATAGTGGGTCGATCAACGATATCGCTACTGTGCACGGTTTTTCACGTATGTTTTCGACATAATACAATATCTATATACCACTAATCGCAACAAACGCGTCGTGACATAACAGAAAAAACTTTGATTTTTTATATTCTTATTCATTCACGCGTAGGCAATAACTATGCATATGTATGTATGTTATGTGTGAAATTAACTCGGAAAATGTTTATATCGATCGCTATTTGTGGACAGTACGTATAAATGTGTCCATCTTAAATTTATCAAATATAAATCATAATATAAACAATAAAAAATTGTGTGTGTGTGTGTGTGTTTTTGTTCAAAATATTATTTCTTGTCTACCACAGAATAAAAATAGATAAACGGCCATCGGTGAATATCTCACGCAATGCGTGATGTCTAAAACCAATATATTCTATGTTTAAAAGCGTTTAAATTATTTCATTTATTCGTTCGCGAATGAATAAACACTTCAAGTAATCTGTGTTGGCTGGTTATAATGTTATACCGTTCAAATTTTATTTATTTTGGTAAAACCGTTTGGATATCGACGTCACGATGTCGAAAACAATTTTTATTAAATTCATGGTGATAATTTGAAATATATCATTGACCAATATTATAGTATCTATATCTATATATATATATATATACATATATAAGCGTATGCCTGATGCGTGCGCATGTGTGTGTGTGTGTGTTGTGTTTGTGCGTATGTAATCGAATGTGTTCACAAACTTTCATCGTTATCATTGTAATGATAAGTCACAATGACTATAGTTTATTTATAAACCAATAGAATAGCCTGCTTAGCATTGTTTTATAGTCCTAGGGCCGATAAATGTGTTTTACAGAAATATTTTTGTTAATGCAGATTATGAAGGAATTTCGAATGCAGATTTTATTTTATAGGCACGAATTTTATTATGGCGTTGATTAAATGTTTTAAATATTTAATCCATCCTAATAATTACAGTAGGTAACTTGATGTGGTCAACTTAACGAAATGTAACAAACGTGTTATTTGAGAAAATAATTGTTATTACTCATTAAAACTCAAACATTTATGCAATCAAAAATCAAAGTCGAAACAAATATTTATTTACATATAAAATATATATGACATGTAATCACTGTTGAATACGGTATACAACAAATATTATATTATATCCATGCGATTAAATTGATATTTCAATAAATAATAATTTGATTAATGCTCGACACTTTTTAGAACAAAAAGTATTGATTTTAAATAGAATTTGTAGTATTTAATCTCCGTGTAAATCAAATTTATTTTATGTATTTTAAATCATTTTTAAATGACAGTCTTTTTAATTAAAAAAAAAAAAAAAAAATGTCATGCAAAGCGTTATAGCTCATAAAATAATCAACTAAGTACTAAGTAGAAATACATTTTAAAATAAAAACAACTCACCTAAATAATAATGTTGTGTTTCAGAGAATAAGTCAGACTATACTGTTCTGACAAATTTCATATTTAACTCTCAGTACTTAGTAATATATAACTTCAATGTATGTATTTGATATTTTGATCACAGACATTTAAATTTAAACTTGAAATGTTTTAAAATTGTTAACTTAACGAATAATTTTAAATTTATTTATTTATTTATTATTATTATTATTTTTTTTTTTTTGCTGTAATTTGTTCACATAAATTAAAAGAAAATATTCTTATATATTTCATAATATAGTTTTGAAAAAAATTCTTAGTCCACCCGTTTTCTTAAAACATTTGACAACAATAAAATTACAAATTAGTAATGGTTATTAATAATAAAACGAAAATAGTTTATCATTGTCATATTTGGGTTGAATATGGCATTTAGCAATGTAATTTATAATATCTACTTCTTGAAAATGCAATCACAGCTTCGTCGTTGAAAACACTTAAATCGAAGTTAGAATCGGTAGAAAAAAAAAATGTTTAACTTTGACAGGTGAATAGTATGTTAATGTTAAAAGAGGCTCTATAATGTAATTTTGAATAAGACGAAGAAACCAAAATAAACTAGTGAGTATTAATTTTCGACAAAGTTTTAAACCATCATGTGATTTCCCTTGGGTATTAAGTATGTTATTTACGGTCGCATTTTCATTATTTTTTTTTTTTTTTTGCGCAGACGAATGATATTCAAAGGACATAATAATTTCATTATTTTTTTCCCCATTTTATACGAAGTTCCAAAAAACTTGAAAGACACTATATAAAGAATATGTGATACGTGTAGTCGACTCACGTTAGAGTTAAATAAAAAAACTAAGGACAGAGTAGATAATGCGATTTGTAGTGCCTTTACCTTTGTAACGATCAAGTTGATTGCGTTAAGCGCTTAACCTTAGTATAAAAGAAGAGGAAAATCGTCCCAAAAACCTAATGCGTTTGTTTTGGCGCCGTCATTACGAATCATACCTAGTTTTAAATTGCATAAATGTTCATAATTCGATGTCGACCGTATGACGATCAATGATAAATTTGGTACTCAATTAAAAAAAGAAAAAAACAAACAAACAAACACTTAGAAAACTATTACACTCGATACATAACACTATATTGTATAATATCACTATGTCGATTCGGTATTACCATTAACAGTTGTTAATAGTATGAAAATAGGGTTCGATTTCGAAGCGGTTGTATATTTTGATTTTCTGTTCGGCAGTTTTTATTCGATACGATTCGTACTCGAAATCACGGTAGAAAACGATTTAAACCGATAAATTTCGACTTACACCACACCTTAAACATACACGTCGTGCGGTTCGAAATGACCGGTACACGATCGTGCGTCGTTGAGTGCATACGCACTTAATAATATACAGTCACACGTGACCACGTTAATCTTGTTAACGCTAAGTAGTCGTCAGTTTATGTACACAGCACGGGCTCAGAGTGCCTGGTGCAGAGTTGTTGCGCGTCGATTATAATACACAATGATTCCTGTGGAATAATATCAAACGCTTACCTGCACAAAGGCAGGAGGAAAGGAAAGGTCCTGAAACTGCCAAACTCCCGACGGGATTCTCAGAAATATAGGGTTTTTACCGTGTTGGCGGTCTTTTTCGGTTCTAATACGGTGTGAAATTTCACCGAATACGGCATGTGGGCCTTAAGAAATTCTCAGGTACGTCATTGAACATAATTAATGAGTGTACATTACAGGTATACATTATTATTATTATTATTATTATTATACTCAACAGCCGTGGTTTGAACGTTAGGTTTTATTAGGCGAGTACTCCAAACGATTATTTTACCAACACGATTGAAAATGTGTAAACAAAGTAATTATTTTTTGGATTCGTACACAAAATGACACTTTTCATTTTGAATGAAACAAAAACATATTATAATGAAAAGTTTATATTTATTTCAATTTATTTACTTTTTTATCTGGAGGTAATTATTTTCAGTTAGTAGACTTGTCAAAAAAATTACACTCAGCCTTTTTAAAATCAGGAATTTCATTTAGATGGTTTTTTGAAGAGGCCATTTTCTATCGTCTCGAAAGTTGATCTAAGCGTAAGAAAAAAATACTGAGGAATTGAGTAAAATCGGTACAGTGAGAACCGTTAACGAGAATTTTCATTAAATTGATTTTAGCTATTTAGTTAAAACTCTAAAAAAAAAAACGTTGTTTAAACTTAAAATTTTTGTCAAATATCGACAACATTCATGTCTCGGTTTGAAAAGTTTCAAAAAAATTACATCGCTTTTTGGACTGAATATAGAACAATGAAAATACTTCATTTTATATCTGATAGCATAATATTTTTAATTCTTATAAATATAAAGTTCTGAAAATTGAACATAATCTCACTCATATAATATCTATCGGCGATATTGGAAAAATATCAAAAATCGTTATTTAGAATCACTTTTCTTTTTGAAAGTTTAGTTAGAATTCGATAGAATCCGACTGTTTCTACACCATATTTCAACTCTAAATGCTTATGAAAAATAACTGGTTGATCGAATGGATGATAAACATAAAAACCGTCATCGTGACGTCACAATTTAGTCTTATCATATTTCGTTTTATTTGATGTTTTATTTTTTTTTTTCGGTAGAAAATAACAACGATGACTACACGCAACGTACGAGTCTGGAGGGAATATTCTCGAACGACAACAGAGCTATTAATCGCGACGACCCGCGGCGACTTCACGAGTCACGTTCGTCGTGTGGACGTGGCTCGCGCGGTCGTATACCACTTGTAATAATTCCGTCGAATAGAAACGAGTGAAAAAAAAACGACACGGCGCCCGAAATCCGTCGATCTACAAAGCAGCCCGTGTTACTCGTCTCTTCAGTCTCGACTCGCTCATCCCGCTCCTTCCTCACTTCGTGTATTCAAGCCGGTCGTGTTCGGGTGGCTCACACCCCTAGCCCCAGCTCCGTGGAGCCGTAAGACGCGGGGTGAAGTGGCCTTCCAGGCGACCGGGACAATGTCTGATGACCTGACTCGCTTAAAAAATAAGTCACCTGATGATTTAAAAATTAATTGAATAAAAAAACGGTAAATTAAATTTTCATTAAATCCATTTTTGTGATGTAGTCATAACTCCAAAGCAATAGCGGTGATAATTCCAAGTTTTCTCTAAACATCATCAAATATTTTTTATGCATTTCACAAGAGTTTCCAAAGAAATCATTCACTTTTGAGCTAACATCATACAACTTTGGAAATGAGTCGTTTTTCAAACGTTTTTAACTGTAACAACTTTTAACACAATAAATTAAAACCTAAAAATTTAACATATTAATCTTTACTCCTATAATTAAATTTTGATTCGAAATCATTCACTCATATTATTTTTAGAAGCGTGAGAATTTATATAACGAAAATTATAATTATAATTTTTTTATATTACACTAAAAAATGTATTATAAATCGTTTTTGAAAAATAATTTTTAATTTTTTTAAATCCAATACACTTGTCACCAATAACCGTCATATTGCAGTCAGTGATCGAAAAAAACGATCTTCCGATCTATGAATGTACCAGATTTAAAAAAAATATTTTAGCGGTATCCATTTTTATAAAACACATTAGTGTAGTTTACTGTTTACTGTAATAGTTTATCAATATAAATAATGCCAGTATACGTTAAATAGCTTGCATGAGAGATTTATGTTTATACTTTTTCTAAACGAAAAAAATTGTGAGTACCGTCGTACCCAACCGCCGTTTACGAGGCGTCGAAAAACGGTTGAAATTCAAAAATGTGACCTGATATATATATGTATGTGTCGTAAAAGAAATTTCGGGCCACTCCGATTGCGCGCACGACGGACGATCGACCCTCAAGACAGGAACGACGACTGCTCCGGGGTGGACACCGGGTCTCGTCCGGCGACTACGACGGGTCTCCGTCCACCCGTCAATTCGTTTCGTTTCCGTTCTCCGAAACGACCGTTCCGAAGTGACGCGAAACTCGAGTCGAGGTGCTTTCGTTGACGATTCGCTCTCTCGTCCCGTCGTCCACGTGGTCGGGAAACGAGCGGGGAAAAATAATGACTCGGCGATAGCCACCACTGCTCCACCGAAGCCGCCGCCGCGTGTTCGTCTTCGTGTCTCTCGCGTCACGTCTGCGTATTGTGTTTAAGGTCGACGAGAGGAACGCACACCGCGTCGTCGACCGCGCTATAACACACGATACTATGACGTTCCAACACAGGCCTATTCCAACGGTCGTTTTCCAGACATAATATTCGATTCGAACCACCGGATACACGGATACAACGTAAATACATCATCGAAAACACAGAGATTGACGAAATACAAAGAACATTTTTATGGGAAAAAAACAACAAATAATTCAATAACTATTTTCTATCCACGCGGTTTTCTAGTTTTTTTTTTTTTTTTTAGTTTTCTTAGATAATAACTACTGCAGTTTTGTAACTTTTTATGGAAATTTTGATTTTTTAATTTTCACTATCAGACACCATAATATCTTATGAGGAGAGACACGAGCGTTTAAAGTGTATAGTAGCGAAACGAAGGAGTCGGGGTTTCCCGTCAAAAACGTCAAAAAACAAAACAACAACAAATGCGTGCATATTATCCGGGGATAAATTGCGTTCGCGCGAACCTCCGCGGGACGCCCTGCGACGCGTGCTTAAAAACGCGGTGGATTTCTTTTAGTTTCGAAAACGCTCGACGCGTTCTGGGCAGGTGGTACTCGACAAACTACGGTTCTTGTCGAACGCGTGAAAGTTTGCGACGACGAGCGACTTCAAAGTTAGCCGGCCCACAGAGTTTTCTCGCGTTCTCCCCGGGCCCGGCGTAATTGTGTCACGCGACGGTTGGTAATTGGTCAAAAGGTAAACGGTGTACCCGACGGACGAAACGACCGGAACGCGGTGTACGGTTTACGCGTTAGGCGTGGAAAATAGAAACGATGAGCACGAGTATGCGATTACATATTATAGACTTTGACTTACCGTCGAATATCGTGACGAGGCACAGACAGCACGCGAACGTGATCCAAGTGACTCGCAGTGAACCGGTGTCGATCATGGCGAAAACAGACTACGGGACCGCCGGCAGTTGAATACTGAAACGCGTTCCTGATCTACACTACGGCCACGACGAAGACGACGACGACGACTGGCACACGTACCTGTAACGCTACCGTCGGCAAACCGGTTTTGGTTTCACAGCTCGACTCGTTAGGTTATAAGACGAATATTATTACGTGTGCATATTGTTAATGATTATGTCGGAATTCGATTGAATCGCCGAACGCAAACATAACTGTTGATAAGTTCATAATATAATATTATGACGATAACGAGCAATAATATAAGTAATGTGACGATGTAAAGGAAAAAAATCCACTCTGATAATAACGTTTGACTCGAGCAAAAATAAAAGGGAACTGACCTAAGCTAATCGTCGATGATAATAATAATAATAATAATACCGATAAAGTTTCTATAGCAGTGTCTACGCGTGTGGTTTTGTGTGGATTAAATCGAACGATCGAATCGTAAACTAATCAGAGTGGCCCGAAAAGATGTGTGAGCGGATTGTCCAAAATAGTTAAGGCTCAAGGCGCAGGTCCGCTGTACTTATTCCCTAGACCTTACCCTATGCACTCAAATCAGAGTGACCTATGAAAATAATTGCATATAACACAGATTTATATTATGTGCTGTGAATACTTTACGATGGATGAAATATTATACCAGCCATGCCTCGTGCGTCATAAGACAAAATATTTGTTTTCAATTTAACAGTCAACTGTATAGCCCTCAACCCAATTTAAGAAAGTTGTTTTTAAAAAAGATACAGTGAGTATTAAAACAGATAATGTTTATGTTTTTAATTTATCATTTTAACTATGACTATAAAACAAAAATATAATAATAATAATAATAATAAGTATAGTTTATGAAACTAAAATAATATGACTTAAATACGGAATATTCATTAATTAATATTCATCGTATGTATTAGACATGTTTAGTGAGATTGATGATACGTTTATATTAATTAAAACATATAAATTCAAGCGTTTTGATATCAAAACTAGAGTGAAAAGTTTCAAACAAACTTTCCAAATATAGTCCAGTAATATAACAGAATCAAAATTAAAAACATGCTTATAGTGTTTATAAATACTTCATTACTACAGAACATTTAATAGCGAAATCTATTATTTATACAAATCAAGTATTCTCCAAAACAAGTTATGATTTATGCACGATTGTATTTTCTCATAAACGTAATCCCTTTAAAACAAAGAAAGAAACCAAAGAATTTTACATTAAAGTAACGAGTTTTCGAATATAGGTTATTATTTGTAGTTGAAAAGATATTTGATTAAAATCATTTTCTGTTCTCGAAAGGGAATACCTTTAATACGTATATATTTTTATTATTGATACATTTATGACGCTCTTTTTTTTTAACAAATATACATAAATTTTACACTTTTTATGCCTACGCTGCAATAACTTACGAAAAAAACTTGCAGCAGTTTAAGAAATCGATCTGTGTACATTGTCTGATAGAAAATTAAACGAGTTATTTTTTATCTGAAACGGATCTCTTTTAATTCTCGGCTCGCAATAAAAACAACCCAGTGTTGAACGTGCTTGTTAATTTTTGACGAAACGTAATTTTACGATAAAACTCCAGGAATAAAATAAACATTTCTGGTTCGGGTCTCGACCGCAGGGGTGGAAGTTCCCGAGGTCAGTTATTAAGTCTTACTTAGCGGGATTTACGTTACGGGAAGCCCCGTGGCGACGAACGGGTACATATCTCAGGGTCGTACGGCGCGGGCTTACCGAAGGATTTGCACCATGGATGTTCAACAGTTAATAATTTACCCACAGTAGATGCTCCGACCTGATAAATTGTTAAATGTGACTCGATCGAAACACGCGCTTGTGTGTGTGTGCGTGTGTGTGTGTGTGTGTGTGTGTGTGTGTGTGTGTGTGTGTGTGTGTGTGTGTGTGTGTGTGTGTGTGTGTGTGTGTGTGTGCGTGTGTGTGTGTGTGTGTGTGTGTGTGTGTGTATGTGTGTGTGTGTGTGTGTGTGTGTGTGTGTGTGTGTGTGTGTGTGTGTGTGTGTGTGTGTGTGTGTGTGTGTGTGTGTGTGTGTGTGTGTGTGTGTGTGTGTGTGTGTGTGTGTGTGTGTGTTTGTGTTTGTATTCTGACCACAGCACGACAAATAAACAATCGTGTGTATAAACGCCATTACCGTGAATATTTTATGTTTTTAATCGGGTCACCGCAGAGCAAAGGAATTGTAAACTTAATTATTGTTCGTACGGTTAAAACGTCACTCACGGACGCAGGTTCTCTTGTTAAGATTTATGGAAACAATTGCTCTCGGGCGAGTTTGCTTCGTATCAACCGTGTGTAACTATCGACATCGACGATAAACAAAAATTACCGAAAACAAATCATTCCGGCTATACTTGATTCAAAAAACCAACAATTCAAGACAATAATGGTTTGGTTCGATTTCCAAACTAATAATTCATAT
The DNA here is from genome assembly GCA_027580255.1 of Therioaphis trifolii. Lineage (NCBI taxonomy): Eukaryota > Metazoa > Arthropoda > Insecta > Hemiptera > Aphididae > Therioaphis > Therioaphis trifolii. The sequence goes on from CM050406.1 coordinate 27,467,735, forward strand.
TTCAACACCTTGCCAGACGAATAAAGCGTATTACATTTTATGTGACTCTTGTTACTTTTGAAAAGAGTTTAATTACGGAGAATTTAAAAGAATTAGAAAAAAACGTACATTTTATTACACAGCATATAGAAAACAAATCAAAAAATAATCTGTACGATGAGAGTATGAACATTATCTTCACAATGTACTTAATAATTAAACACTAATATTTTATTATAGTTTGGAATAATATTTAAAGTAACCAGTACCTAGTTGAAATTTAACAGTTTTTGATTAGTTATTTTGAGCTATGCTTGGTCAATTATATTGATTCACATTAATATTTAAACTACGATTTGAACAAATACATATTTTAGAAAAATAATTAATTGAAGTATCTATACGTACGTCTATCAATAGACTTAACGAAAAAAAACTTTTATTTTCATAAAATAATGGTTGACAAGATTTTTTCCTGAAATTTATCTTATCATACGCATGAGTTTACATAAAATATTCTTGAAATGTTATAAGGTATCGATACCAAAAAAAAGTCATTATAATGTGTCAAATCAATAAATTAAAAAATTAATGATTTAATTACGTAAACACGCGAAAATAAATAATTTATTTTCATTGATTTGAATGCCAATACGTTAGAGTGAATCGCAGAGAGTAATGAAAATGTTATAAAATCTTAGGTCATTATTTTTTCTCAAAAATTTCCCGGATAGATTTCAGCTCGTTATAATTTATTAAAATATTTAAAATGCATTTATTCTCTTTGATCCACGCCACATCCAATTAAACTTTCTTTTAAGAGATTTTAGTTTTTAAATCGTATAAGTAATTTAATTCTAAACCTAAGGTTGAAACATGCACTGTAAAATATATGTTTAAATAATAATCATCGTTGACGTTAATACAAAATATCATAAAAATGTTTGTTTCGTATTTTTTCAGACAAACACTGAAATTATAATTTGAGAATATTTTATACCATAGGTACTTTAGATATATATATATTTTTTTTATTTATTTTTTTTTAAAGATATTAATAAATTTATGTTGAAAAAAAAAGTCAAGTCGGCGTATTAATTTTGAATTAATAATCAAACACAATCCGCATATGAAATAACGGGTTTTGGCGAAAGCAATTAGAATCATTCAATATTCATACATAATTAATACCTAGTTGATTCGCTTCGCTCGTTTGTGTGGGTATAGTTAATTCATGTCGTTTATTCTTGTAAAGATTGACAATAAATTATTAATTTTCGGTATTGCGATCGTTCAATAACAAATGAAATAATTTTTAAATCGTATAATATACATTATTTTAATGAAGTACTCCGTTATAGAGTATTGGGTGCACCCGAGCTGCGCCTAAACAACACGAATCGCGCCGAAAAAAAAAATGAAAAACACAATATTGTTTTTAAACGGTATATACGAGTCGCGCCCTGAGTATCGGGTAGATAATATTTGAAATCGAATTTTACACTGGATGCTTTTTTTTTTTTTTTTTTACTACACATTATTATAACGATAAAATGTTCGCAATGACAAAACGTAACGTACGTGTAACGGGAAATCTTTGAAGCATATTAACAGATTTATCAAACAATCAATCGGATCGAATACATTTAGCGGTTGTAAAAAAGTTCAACGTCCGTTTTTTTTTACACCGACACGTCGTAATAATGAGATATGATCGTTAATCTCGTACGATTCACCAACTGTGTAGTTTACCTCGTTATTAGTACTATCTCGTTTTCAAAGGTTAATCGTATAGATTATTATTGTAGTACGGGAGCGCTCATATATTTCATAGCTGAGTAAAAACTTGAATTTCGTCGAAAAGTTGTCCGGGCACGGCTGATACTTTGAGCGCGACTCACGTGCTACTGAAAAAAAAAAAATAAAAATAAAAATAAAGAACTTTTTTGAAAGGGAAAACGCGATGTTGTTCGTGCGCAACTCGACTGTACCCCGGCGTGTTTCGGTGTACGGTTATTCGCGATCGTCGAGCAGGGCGTTTTTTCTTTTTTTTTTCCAGAACGAAACAAAACCGTGTTCGCTACGTCGTCCCCCGTGTCGGACTACACGTCGGGGACTGATCTCGTCCGTACGCGGCGTTTAATCAATTCACCTTCAAACGGGTCGTCGTCTGGCGACGAACTACGTCACCTATTACGTAATTAATATTCAGCCGACACGTGACGACCGTGTTTCGTCCGCGTCGCGCGCGCCGGCCGCTCTTTCGTTTGATCGCGTCCGGACGGACGCACACGAGCCCACGGCCCCGCCGGACAGCATATTTTCGTTTGACGTTTTTGAACGGCCGGCGGACGAATGACGCGCGACACAATACGCGCCGACGTCAATCGATAACGGCGTTCGAAAACGTCGGCACCCTTTGCCCGGTCGATCCGGTGATAGGAACACCGCTAGAAGTTACTGTATGATTTCATTTCGTCCAGTGGCATACTTCGGTTTTGACTTTTTTTTTCAAATTATTACCTTTGACAAATATGTCTTCTGACAAAACAAAAAAAATCAAACTCAAAGAACCAATTAAAAAAAATAAATAAATAAAAAAATGCCATGGCACTCTAAACGAAGAACCTACTAACAAATGCGGTAAAATGCAGTCAACATTATGTTTAGTGAACGGCGCGCGTCGATAAGACGTACGATAATAATATTACTATACCAAACACTCGGTTCCTCGTTACCGCTTTGCGACACACTCCGAGTGAAAAATATTTCATAACAAACCAGTTATGGATATATATTTTTGTATTTTTCTCTTAACGTAGGTAATATTGTGGTTTTTTCACTAGTAGGCTTGATATTTATTACTTTTAACTTTTTACGAAAAACAGATGAATTATTCTACTTGCTTTTGCCTTTTACACAGCACAACTGATGAGTAATAACTACGACGTACAAGGAAAAAAACAATAATTTTAAATCAGTCATCGCGTGGTAACTAACGTTTTTTACCATTCTTACTGTAAAAAACTAAAAGATTCCAAACCCGACGTTATAATATATCGACTGTTTTAATTCCCGTTTGACTTTTTAACACCACGTAATCGTGTTTTAATTATTTGTGTCAGCAAACTGTTTGAAAAAATGAAATACGCCAACTCTATAATATTTTAAATGTATTTATAATAATATTATGTAATACGCATTTGATTAAAACGTATTGTAAGTATAAAAAAATAATATAGCTTATCTCACTAATCATATAATATGAGACAGCATTTTTTTTTTTTTTGAAAAAAATAATATTTTTATCACAATCTAATATTATTGACTTATATTCTTAAATTATGAACTATATTGATAACATTTATGAAATATATAGAATATTGTTTTTTTTCAACTTATATAATATCAATTACAACGATCAATTTTGATTTTATTTGTTTTATTCAATACCACCAAACGAACCTTAAGCTTTCAAAAGAGTACCTTGAATTTATTTAAACGATATTTGTTTCAATATTATAGTGAAATCTTTCAAATAAACCCGACGCCTATGCAGTGTTGACATAAAATTGTACTATTGTCCAAAAAGTCAACAATTATTTGGACGATACACTATATATATGACTAACCACACCTGCAGTATCGGCTGGTGGTTAATAACGTCCCCATGTGTAATAATGAACCTTCCATTAGCATAATATTAATCTTTAGCGAACCTTTCAAAAATATTAAAACAGTACATGAACACGGTTTTATGTTTTCATTTTGTTTGAAACCTTTAGACCGCATCCTTGCTAATTCTTTTGTTCGAAAGACTAGATGCCAACCACACCATCCACGGTTTTTCTTTTCAAAAAAAAAAAAAAATTATTTGTCTCTATATAATAGTTTTTTTTTTATTTATTGTTTTATTTTTTTTTTTTATCACGTACACTGTTTATGCGTATGTATGTATGTGCACGCGTATAAAAGTATCAAACATGCAAAATAAAAAGTTATACAAAAAGAATTCTCCAAAAAGATTTTATCCTTTTTGTTTTATTTTTCCCGTATTTCTATCTTTTTCATTCCGGAATACGTTTATTTTTTTAACCCTGAGAACTCCGAGACTGGATTATTGTGAAGAAAGCATATTTTTTATTAATATCGCCCTCGAGCGAATTTTCGAAAGTACGCCCAACGTTCGTCAGCCAACGGATCCCCTATTTTAAACGTATTATTAGAGTATGATTTGTACTAACGCGGTTTTCACTCCGTGGGTCGTCCTAAAATATACCCTACCGATAAAAATACGAATAATTTCACTAGGTTGTTTTCGTGTTTTGGAATTTTAAAGTGCATTGTTTCAATCGATCAATCAATTAAAGACCGTACACTTTCGACGAATATATATATATATATATATATATATATTAATAATATATATATATATATATATATATATATATATATATATATATATATATATATAGAGTGATGTATTTCAAACTTTGTCTTCAGAGTATGCTTTGAAACTTGATATTGGTTCACAAGTGATACTTGATTAAACACTAATTGTGTGTTATTTCAAAATTTTTTAAAGGAACCAAAAATGTCATAAACATTACCATCGGTATCCACGACACTGCACATCATTGCCTATGAATAATGAAAAAAATAATTGCATAAGATGTCTCTCGAAATGTTTTTTAATTTAAAATTCGGCAAAACCTCTAAATGTAAATGTACGCGTCGCGTGTTATTTTTAACGAATTAAACACTCGTCCGGGTCAATAACATACGTAGAAGCAAAGAATGTTGATACGATCCCCTCATACGGCTGTGGGAAATTACGAGTAGACTGTATGGGTACACGCAGAAGTTCTGGCGCAAACGGGAAGGGAGGGTAAGCGTAGTGATGAAAGTTTTCTTGTTTTTACTTGTTGAAGAAACCTCTCGCGGAATTTGAAAACTGCTGATGAGATCTGAGAGTGGTCGTGGACATTACACAGAATGATCCAAAACTAATTAAATTTCTACCTAGATTCAACTCATTAACGGCGGACGCTGTCTGAATGTACAATCTCTGAAAACCCCGCGAATACGAGTAGAACACGGTATAGGTATTCAATAATATCATTCCGTTAAACCATAATATAACGTAACTTTGATATTGATCACATTACTATACGCGTTTATACCACGGCGTTGAGCATAATCAGAAACTTTTAATATATTTACACAGCGAATATAACATAAAATAAAGTATTTTTCTGTTTTATAATTCAAAACTTACGGTCGACAATAAAATAACTATAATAAGCTTATAAATATTTAACAACAAACATGATTACATTAAAATAATCTCTAGCACCGTAGGTTTAACAGTTTCCATGAAGCATTCTCATGACGTCGTGATTTTAACTTCACACGACGATATTTTTAAATAACACGAAAGTTTTTAGTGAATTTTTACACCTGAATTAGAGAAATCTTAATATACGAGAAGTAGTCATTTAAATGTTGCCTCTCGCTGTATAGTAGTGATTAATCATAAAAATTTGAAAAACGAAAATAGTCAGAACTTGAAGAACTGTAGACTTATATTTGTGCAATTTGAGAAATAGCACGATGTTTATCTTTTTAATCCCCAAACTTAATATTATCTGTTCACTCTCATCCACTCGAAATCCTTGATTTCACTACAAGCTTAATGTGACTGATATACACATACACTATTTTTGTTATTAATATTTTACATTTTTTATGTTATAATCATCATTATGTCTAGTGCTTCTGAATATCGTCACTTGTCGTTTAAAGTTTAATTTAAAAACAGATAAATGATTTGTGTGGGAAAATTTAGTGTGTTTATTACGATATCTCAGAATAAAATGATTGGAAAAATGACAGTCGTAAAAAGAGTACATAAATATAATAGATAGTACAAGTAGTATTAAAAAGGTAGGTCCTTATTTATACTGTGGAAAGTGGGGCATACCAAGAGGTCAACTTTTTCGAAATTCAAGAGCCTAAGAATACGAACTCTTCGAATAGAGACAAAAACGCATGGGCAAGCAAGTCGACATTTGTATCAGCAAATAGTGATGAACGATTGATATTAGACTCGGGTGCATCAAATCATATAATTATGTGTATAAAATATGTTTGATTTCAAAATAACAAAACAAATTAAAACATTAAGTTAAAACATTAATATGGTCGTTCATATTTTGCGATTGGAATACAAATTATCTGTTTTAAGAATTAATTAACATACAATTTACTCTCGTGCTGTTCAGCCTTGGATAGAGAACTGAAAACGACCTGTGATAATCATAAATCTGTGTTTAAAAGAAACGGTTTATTTCATAGGAACATGAAAAGAGTCATCGAACCACAGTACAATAATAAATACCACAACAAAATAGTGAAATCGAACGAGACAATTGATGTCCTCAAAGACACGAATTTCTTCAAAAAATTCGGACAAATCACTGTGAACACCAAGTGTGTAAATAATTATTTAAATATTAAATTTAACAGTGGCACGTTCAACTTAAAGTAATACATCGTATCACAAAAAGAAGTGGAACATATAGAGCAAGCGAGACAATTAAAGATATTATTTGGTTGACAAAACTTATTTACGGCACAATAATCGGGTAGAAGCTCAATCTACATCGATAATCAATCAGCCATTCGAATGGACGAGAATCCAGAATTTCACAAATACACTAAACATATAGTCGATCACTATCGTTTCATCGAAAAAACGTTTTAAGGTGGAACATTTTCAAGCCAGAATTCGTGAACACTGAAGATGAGATAGCAGGCATATTGACCAAGCCACTCCAATAAAATCGGTTCGAGACACTTCGATCTACAATGAGTGTTAGACAAATAAAATATTGGTTAAGTACATAAATAATCGATCAAAGGGATGAGTTGAAAATATAATTAATACACTTCATTAAACTTTAACACGGAAAATAACCAGATGGTGTTTTTATTTGTAAAACATGCCATCACACTAGGTTTGAAGGTCATTTGTATACAAAGGCGGCTTTTCGCACACTATTGTTACAGCATCGTAGTGTTGTCTATTTGCTCGTCTCGAATTTCTCGTGAGTACAGAACGCGTGGTGTTAGACGACAATTTACCTTTCATGTTTACGTGTTTAGGTTAAAGTGAAATATAACAATATTATTACTGTAACTGATATTATTGTGTTGTTTCTTTTATCTTTCGTCGATCTGCATTATAATCCATAGAGAACATTATCAACCGATTATGCTACAACAGCCGGAAGTTGTTTCATAGTGTTCTAATTGTTCACGCTAATGGAATCGTTGTTACGAGCTCTCCATCACAACCACTTCTCATCGTGATACAAATTTTACTAAAAACGCTATGCGAGTAGTGTATTAATTATACTTAATTTGAAGAATCATCTCAGTAAGACGCGATTTAATTTGCACGCACGTACTCTCGAACTCGTCGTGAACTATTAATTTCAACCTCGAGTACGTAGAAAAATTTACCCATAACTCTAAGTATGTTTAAAGAAAAAAAATCGCTGAAATAACCAAAGATATTTAAAAGGTTGAAATAGCATAAAAATATACTAGTTGCTATTCTAAAAAAAAAAAATATTTACATTTCGATGAAAATGAAACACTTTTAGTCTACTGATACGATGATACGTATGTCATGTAGCAAGATGTCCGACGGGCAAATAAAACTCAACAGCGATCATATTGTAACAAGATTAATTTTTGTGTTCTGAGTATAAGCCGTGAGCAATCAACATGAAGATACATAAAAAAAAAGAGTCCCCCGAGACCGTCACGTGGAGCTCCAGTGCAACGGCCGGGGGTGTTTTTGTTGTCGAGAAACCTCCCCTCTCACCCACTACAACATACTACTTATCCCGGATCGTCGCCTGGATAGCCTCCGATCCCGTCAAAATGTCCCCCGAGCATTTTTTTCCATCTCGTTTCTAGAAATCATTTCTCAAAAAAAAAAAAAAAAAAAGAGTTCGCCACCACCGTGGGGAAACACATGATTTTGTTTTATGAGTAAACATTTGCTGAACTTTTACACACATACATACACACACACACACACACACACACACACACACACACACACAGCACACAGCACACTATGATACCACTGCTACCACTGACGAGAGACGAAAAGAATCGTGTATTGAAAAGTAAAAGTCAACCAATGTCTATCAGCTTTGTATCCTTTTTTTATCTTGTTCGTTTTTTTTTCTCTCTCTCTTTCCTTTTCTTTTTTATTTTATTTTATTTTATATATATAAGAAAACCGCTCAAGATCGACGTTCTATACAACTCCCACGGGAATATAACGAGCACTTACACACCAACCCCTCGCCCGGCCAAGTCAGCCACGCAGTAGTTGCCGTCCGATTTCCCGTATCCGGCTTTACCGTTTTCCTTTGCGGTTCGCTGGAAACTGTGCGCACCATTCATAAATGTCTGCACCGCTTATTACACAGATCCAAAGAGAACGTGAGCCTGCACTGCTCATTGAACCTCTTCTCCCTCGCCCCTTCTGTTTTGCTAATTATGCACAACTCATTTCACCTTAATTTCCTATACACACACGAGCATTCATCAGTGCCCTCCTCTCGCGAGGCAAAGCTACACTCGTAGTCGGAGTGGATAAGACGGCAAAACTCATCACGCGCATTACCTTAACTCGGAAGTATTTCTTACGGCATTCTGCTTTTCGTTGTGCGTCTTGTACCAGTCGGCTTGCCCATGCGCAAAAAACAACTGCTTACAATCCGGCAAAACATTGCGTTTCGAATAATTTGATTTTTACTCTGTGAATTTTACGCTCATCAAATCGATGATAAAAAGTGATTTATTCGTTTTGTTTATTGTCGGCGTATATACGGCGTGATTTTCAAACATATAATGTAATTTTAATCCCCGCGTATAACGCATAAATTTGAAATTTATTTTCAGTACAATTTAAAACGCAAATAAACTCAATTTTTACGAGAAAAATAATTTTTACTATTTTCTATATACGTGATTCTAAATTTTTCTTTAGTTTTGTTAATCGGTGACCATTGTTTTTAATTTAATATCCCGAAAGTGGATTCTTACTTATTTAAGTTTAAATGTTTGTGGTTAAGCCTATAATTTTAGAGCAATAAGTATTTTAATTTTAAAAGAGCGAACTAGTGATAGTACATTTTCGAGGGTAACTCTGCTTTTCTACCTATCACTCAAAACTTTAAAATGTTTTGATTTCTCTTGAACTTAAGATTGAAAACAGTACTTACATTCAATTGTTTAAATTTTGAACAACAAAAAATATTTTTTCTTCCGTAATATTAAGTTATAAGTACTGATTTCTATTTAAGAAAACTAAAAACCTTTAAAAAAAATTCACACAGAAAAAAAATAGTAACAATTATTATTTTTGTAAAAATTTAGTAGTATAAATGTTATAAATTCTGCAAGAAAAAATTCAAATTTATGTATTATATTCAGATTGGATTAAAAAAATAAGATGAGCGTGCTTTAAAAAAATCACTTTGTGTTTAAATCATTTTAAAATATTCTTTTATTCTTCCAAATAATCGTTATTATGAATAAAATAATTCTTTCTCTTTTTATTAAATTATATTCTTTATATGATAATATCGGTCATTATACACTTTAATACTTATATGTTTAGATCAATTGAGGAACAATTGTATTATTATTTGTACTATCTACACAAATTTACAATGCAAATCAAATCCAAGTACAATCATTGACTAACGAATAAATATACACAAAAATAATAATTACAACATAATAAAAATAACAATTAACACATTGCTTACTATTTTTTTTCGAATAAAAATATTCTTATCCTGAAGTTTTTAAGTATAATGTTGTTGGCAGCATATTACAATGGAGACAAACGGCAAAATCTAGGGGTCTGCGCCAAACGAATTAATTTTTACGGAGATGTCGGTCGAGATCCGTGTGAACGGTTTGATGACGTTAGGTTACTCGTCGACCACAGATAATTCGAAATACATTAGAAAAATGTCAGAGGGAAAAAAATCACATATGCGTAAAAAACACACATTTACTTATAGTTTTTCACGGCAGAAGAGAACGCATTTTACTCGGTACGCCGGCGGCGTAAATGAAACTTCCCGTGCCATACCGAATGTAATCACTTACCACGACGTCATATTATTGCACTTATACACCGTATACTTATCATAATTAATTTCATCGATCCGACCAAAACGTTTAATTAAAAAAATATATTTTCGTCATGTTGAAACCCATGTCGTTTAATGATTACACCACTATAATTAAGTGATTAATTATTGATAAAAAAAAATATTTAATTTATCCACAATTCACGGTTACACCGACTACTCGAGTCGAATCAATAAATGCGGCATACGGTGCGCTCGGTATTAAATATGAATAATAAATCGTAAGACCGAACGTCACCCGACCATAGTCATAAAAAAACATATTATGCCGTTCATACGTTGTCTACACGTATGTTATGTCGTAGGAAATATTGAAAACGAACGTCTGGTGACGGCGATCTGTGTTGCAGGTGCGCTATGATAACAATATAAACTAAACTGTTTCGAGAATAATTTCCACGAGAAGTCGCGTCAAAGTCGCTTTCGAAATCGGAGGAGAAAAATCCAATTTCATCGTCAAACCGGTTTTCGGCCACATCGAACAGTGGTCGGGGGCAGGCTGGCGACCGTGTACCGCAGCCGCGAGTCTAATTTCCTTGAGCGAGAACGCCGAAGTCGACTCGTACACCGCGCGCAAACACAACGCACTGAATTAAGAAAGCACATCGTAAACAGACGTACATAAACGCAATATGCATACGGCGCCACGACTCGTTTCGACGGCGGGTGCGTGGTGTCGGGAGCCGAGAAACGGTTTTATCGACACTGCACGGCACTGCGAATACGAACTGTGTCGGCGTTGACGACGGCTGGTCTTATAGACTACAATGCTCGAAAAGTGCGTGCGATAGGGGTTGAACGAGCCCCACGTCACGACGTCTAAAACATTTTCAAAAATGAGATGTTTCCGAAATGTTCACGGTACGACCGGTTTTCAGGAATTTTTTTTTTTTTTTTTTTGCGGCCCACGTGCACAACATACATACATACTAATGACTTTTTGGTTACGTGTTCGTGTAGAAAAATTATCAAAAGATACTGATACGAAGAACATTGTTCACGTTGAAGATAAATCAGCAGTAATATCATATATTTGATCAATTATTTTATATGGTAAACATCGAGTTTAACGTCGTTACACTACACTCACGATCGTCACGAATAAACTATCGATGATGAAACTACGTACGTTCGGATGTCAACGACGAGTAATAAATGTACGATGTACTCACGGAATGTCTGTATCACATAATAGTGTCTATACACGACACTCGTCTTTTCTTGGAATATATACACGTATAAAAAATAATATATCTTTTTATGGGAATCTAATATTTTATGTTACGAAATAATTAATATTCAAACTACAGAGTTCATAGTAAAATATGAAATATGTTACACATTTAATAACTTTACACGACCCACCGAAAATATAATCGAGACCTCTTTGGATACCTCTGTAACGTAAACAATATTACATTATATTTCAATGGTCTCGTGACGTTTATCGTCAAACTATACTTTCAATGTACCACAGATCAATCCCATTAATTTTTTTTTTTTTTACGTTTAAATACCGTAATGAAATTATAGGTATCGGTTAACGTTCCCAGATTTCCCGGAGACGCTGGGACACTACTGGTTTTCATCCAAGCGTTCCGGCGTGCCGAAGAAGTGTGTTTCGGTGCAGTAAAAAAGCCCGGATTTTAAATTGTCCAGTTAAAATACCAATTATCGTCATAAATGATAACAGTTATAAATTAATTCTTGATTAATCATTGGACCGTCAGAGTTTTGGATTTTTCGAGGTCAAATCCCAAATAACGTTGACGATCCGTATCGTCTTGTCGGATTGACCACGTACAAATCATAAATTTAAAATCAAAAATATGAATGACTTTCCTTTATTTCGAATCATTCGCTTTATACATACATATAATAAGTAATGAAACATAACATTTGAAAATATAACTGGACTCTAGTCACAAAAAAAAAAAATTAAGCAAAATACCATAATACTTTAGGTGTTGCTAGTATTAGTTAGGTACAAGCGAGTAACGTTTTTCCGGGGGTCGACGCGTCGACTCTGACCGACCGAGACGTTGGCGTTTCAGGGCAACGACGTAGGTAGGTACGAATATCTGTCGTCGTTTCGCAGGGGCGTCGTTGTCGTCATCGCCGTCGAAAACGACTGTTTCCTCTATTTTTCTCTTTTCTTTCATCGCCATTATCGCCGTTATCGTTATTATTGTTTTCGGACGAGTGAAATTCAAACACGTGTACAAAACAACTTCCCCTTCCCCGTCCGCCGTGCCGGCCCTGCCGAACGGAATCCTCTGCAGTACAGATCTCGTTATTTCGTTCGTCTTCCGAATTCCAATCGCGGCAATGGCACGACGACGGCAGTTATACGACGACTCGCCGTCGTCTTATACGAGCCCTTCGCCACCCCCGTTCCGACACTCGTTTCCAGTCAGCCGTTCCGACGACGACGGCGTAGTCGCGTATAAATAAACGATTATACCGAAATAACGGGCCGTTACACGTTTCGTATTTAAATTCGATTCCGTCGACGATTACTCTTTGTCCCTCTCTCTCTCTCTCTCTCTCTCCTCTATAACACACACTTTTTGTCCCTCACGCCACGGCGACAAGGAATATATCACGAGCGGCGCATTCCGAGAAAAGGTCGTCGTCACCACCGCCGCCGCCACGTCGGAGCACCCTCTGCAGCAGATCGCGGCGGCGGAAGCTGCGACGACCGCGTGCCCGTCGTCGCGTTTTCGTCTGGACGGATTTCAATAAAACAAAAACAAAAACAAAAACGAAAAAAAAAACGGCCCGACATATGCACACGTCACAACGCGTACGCGCATTATGTATATAATACGAGTATTTATACCGACACGAGACTCGTGCACATGACACGCCCCGGTTACGACACCGGTATGCGGCGAGACGCGGAATAACAATAACAATAATAATAATAATAATAATAATAATAATAATAATAATAATAATAATAATAATAATAATAATAATAATGATAATAATAATAATAATAATAATAATAATAATAATAATAATAGTGTGAGGTTGACGAAACTAGCGACGTGGGACGAAAAAAAAAAAACAGCGAGGAAAAAAAATAGAATTCCGTAAACGTCCCTTTAGGACGCGAGAGGAAACGGATGGATTAAAAAGCAAAAAACACCGGACACATGTTCACGCCGCCGCATCGCAGCCGCCGCCGTGTCATCGCGAAGACTGCACTGCCGGTGCACGCGCGCACGGTGTTTTTCAGACGTTACGAATAGATCTCGTATCGATCGTGCGACACACGGCTGTGCGGGGCCCGCGTCTGTCCAGAATACTCAAAAATAGTAATACAACACTGAGCGGTTTTGGACTGGATACGATACGTGCACGTCGGTCGTGTCAGAGTATTAATCACTGTTGACCGAGTCGAATACGTGGAATGACGAGTACAGTGCGTCTACGCGGATCGCATAAAACATTTTTCGAAAAAAAAAAATAATAAAAAAATACGTCGTTTTTGAATTATAGTTTTACTCGTTCAGACCACGATACGCACTATTAAACCGTTAGTAAAACTTTGGAACTGTTTATTGGATTTTATTTAAATTGCAAAAATGTATAGAATCTACGGCATAATATGAGTTTGTGATCGATTTTTCGGTGAGTGACTAAATATCAAAAATATAATATTTGTACCAAATGCACCCGACCGTTACAAAATGAATGACACGAAATGAAAATTGAGTTTATTTCATTTTTACTATTTGCGTTCTTTAATTTCACTTAAGTTCCCTTTGATCCTGGTGCCCACGTACTAAAAAAAAAAAAAAATGAGTCGAAAGACGCGCGTTTTACCTTCATGTTGTACACTTACTAAAACGACATGAATATTTTTTAAATGAGACGTCTATAAATAGAGTGATAATTTCATCACATCGATTTTTGTAATAACGTGTGAAAACCTCTTTCAGTTTGATTTGACCCATCGTCAATGGCCATATTAATTGTCAATACTGCCGTGTGGTAAACGATGTATACCACACTGTCATACTGTGAATACGATGTGTCACCAGGGACGTATTTACCCTAGGGCTAACCAGGACTATAGCCCTGGGCGGCAAATTTCGAAGGGCGGCAAAAATCTGAACAAATACGTGATTTGTTAAAAATTAATTTATTTTCTTTGAAATTTTTTTTAACATACCATTTTTTAGTATTATCAAACATAATTACATATTTCTAACGGAAATAATACTTAATTATTTTTTAACTTAAAACGTATACAAAAATTTAAATGGAAAAGAAGTTTTATTAAAGCTGTATAGTGTACAATACCAACACATAAACCACAGTTAGTAAGTAGGTTTTATCATTGATGATGGCTGAAAAATCCTTTTCAACATTAAAAAAGATTCAAAATTACTTACGATCGCGGTTAACTGAAGACCACTTGAACAGTCTCGACATTGAGAACGACATATTTTGTAGATCTATTGGATTATGATGACATTATTAATGAATTCGCTGAAAAAAAAAATGCCGTCTAAATATTTTTAAGTTCTCGACTTTATTGTTCCACGTCTATTTTTTTAAATGTTTTCACGGATATATTTATGAATCATAACAATTTTGGATTTTATTTTTATTTTTTTTTATGTTATTTTATATAATGTTTTATAAATATTGTTTTTCTTCCAATAAAGGTTATTGCTCATGCTACACATCACATTATAAAACTAATAAACTATACTTTTTATAAATTGTACACCCGTATTTCAATAATATTGCAAATTGGAGACATGAGGGCGGCAAAAATTATTAGCCCCGGGCCGCAAAAACTATAAATACATCACTGTGTGTCACTCGACGATTCTTCTAGACAATAAACGTTTATTTACAAAACTATATCATTTTAACGTTTAAAATATAGATTCTTGCAAAAATAAAATATTCCGACTATGTCATAATCTAATTTGACTATCTTGAAACTAATAAAAATAACAATAATGAATTAATAATAATAATATTACAGACATTTTCGTGCACACTTAATAATCCAACACTTAAAAATAATACACTCATAATCGCAAAATAAACAACTCCTTCAAATAAAACCGTAAATAATAAAGCTAACAGAGTTATTCGCTGTGAACTAATTTTTTAATAAAATGTTGTAATAATATAATTACAACTATATAATGTTACAACCAAATACACCCCGGCCTAACAATTAAAAGTTTATTAAAACACGTACAGATGACTGTAGTTTTAATTACATTAATTCATAATAAAATTATTTCTTTTTGTCTCATCTTTATGAATTAAGGTAAATATACAAAATGTAATTATAACCTTTAAAATTAGAACTTAGTTAGAATGCAAACGTTCTTAAATTGATTTAAATCTATTATCATGCACTGAAAATATGAAACGTAATTTTTTTCAATAACAATTGAACTAGGTACTTAATACTTTATTTGAATTTATAACATGATAATATAATTAAATAGCTTAGTTTCAAGTTCGTATAAAATGAAAATTATTATCTTCTTTATATTTCGGATTAATGATTTAATCATATTAAAGTATGACAAAAGATTCAAGACATACAATTAATAGAACAATGCACAAAAATTGTCTGTTTTCAATCGCACCTTAATAAAAAAAAAAAAGTGTAAGTATATATATATATTAAAACACACTTATACGCACAAAACATATTCTAACTTTTAACCGCTAATTATATGGTTCTGAAATAATTTCTAAAAGAGTGAAAATATTTAATTAAAAAAATTATCTCGTTTACGTTATGATATTGTATATATTATAATTGTTTGTTTTAATATTAAAATAATGTTAACGTAATATGATCTGTTTACATCTTAACAACGCTTATTTATATAAAATAACAATATGGTTAAATAAAACTATATTTCAGTAATAATAATTACACGAAACTATTCATAAACAAACATTATTAATTTGCTGAGTCAAGTGCAGCTGGAAGCATAATAAAAAAGTTTTGCATTCTACTTTCAAAGGATTAAAAATACCTAACTAATTCGTAATATAATTATTAGTGACGGTGACACGCGTCACCTTATAAAAACATTTGTAGCAATCGAGAAATTGTAAAAAAAAAAAAAAAGAAAAAATTGAAGTCCAATAAGCAAGTTGAACAAAAATAAATTACACGGTATCATGACAAATAGTGTGTTGTTTTTTTATTTTGTTTTTTTTTGTTTTGTTTTGTTTTTTTTTTTTTTGGGCGTGCGAGACAAGTAAAAATTAGCACGCGGGGCGCGCGTATAAATTAAATCAGACGTTTTCAATTAAATTCGCGAAAGTTTGTTTTCGAAACATGTGTTTTTATGTGCAAAGGCCTCGGTGGACATCGGTTTTCGAAAAGGGATCGCTCTGCTGTAAAACGGCCGCGGCGGCGGTGAACAGAGTGCCACGGAAGGGGTGCGCGTCAGGGAAGGGACGCGGAGACCACAGGACCGGCGGCGCGGGGCGGCTCTCCCATAAATCAGAATACTCGTTTTCCTACCCTTTAATTTGCCCAATGTGTATATGTATACCCCATCGCAATTAATTAATGCGGTTATCGGTGGTCGAGTGCGAGCGCACAGCGTCCGAACCAGGGGCACACGGCTTCTCACTGCGGAACACGCTTTCTCGCGAGAGATTTGTTATTTCCAACATTTTTATAAACATATATATATATATATATATATATATATATATATATATATATACATAGGGTTCTAAAATTTCTTTTGTTACCTAAACTGTCGACCCGCGATAAAAGGCAACGACGCCGATCGTGACGCGGCCGATGCTCTCTCTGTGGACAGTGCTCGACTTCGGTACGCTCCAGTCGCCCTCGAATGTACTTCCTTTTTCTACTAATAAACACGTTTTGCATAATTCTACTCTTGTCGAGTACTTTCTTCCTCGTGAGACATTACCTCGATTCGTCCGTGCTCGCGGAGTCATTTGGTGTGTCGAGAGACGAGCATTTGTCTAATCGACACCCGCTAAACACTAATACATATATTATTATTTACCAACATCATGTCATGTATTTAAAAAAAATTTATATTTCGTAATTTCATTGAAATATTTCAAGGTGAGTGAAATTTTCAATTTTGAAATATTTCAAATTAAGAACCCTATATATAATATATATAATTTTTCATCCGTCCGTCCAGTCGGAGAATAGACATTGCAAATCGTAGCGTTACGCGCGCACACGCACACACACACACACACACACACACACACACACACACACACACACACACACACTTCTACCCACACACGTTCGAGTTGTGATCAAAGCGAAACACTAGAGATCCTCTTGTTGCGGCAACCTTTATAACATCACGGTTGTGTAATATTAATCATAATATATTCGTCATTTCTACGTTGGATCTCGCGTCCTCTCCGTCGTCTCTATTGTCGGATAATCGCGTGTCCGTGCGAACGATGCGTTTCAATCGTTACCGCAATAAACTCCCTCGGCGATACGTCAGAGTACGTATAACGTTATAATTTAACGTCGTCGGGCCGCGGATACCTACGATTCTCCGCGTACAGCGCGCGCGTTACCACGTGTGGTCGCAAACAAAATCGATGGCAAACGAACCGATGTCATTGCGGTTCGAAAATCGACGGTAAATCAAAAGGTTGGTTTACGTGCGTGCGCGTACTCCGAGACCGGAGCCGTAACGTACGTTTGCATACACAACGCGACGTTATGATAAATTAATAAAACACAAACGGCAACGTATCGTTTTATTCGGTTTCGCCGATCACTACGTATTGTGTTGATAATGAATTATATTCCTATCCGCGTGGTTTATCCGTGTACAATTCATAGATCGTTGCCATATGCCAATCGAACGATATCAATGTAGATCAATATCGATATTAATCGGATGACGTCACGTGATTATTTTCGAAACATCATTACTGTTTTCGTTATAAACGAGTTCTCGTAGAACTAATATTTATATGAAAAAAAAAATCAATATATATATATAATATTGTCTCCGTGATACATCATGTGCACAATAAGCGAATTCGGCCATCACGTAGTGGACATTTCCGAAACAAAACCCCTCTTATTTACTGCACCGGGTCGAACACGACGAACCGAAATAAAAGAAAATAATTTAATATCGCGTGATTTTACCGGGGTAAAGAGGTTGCGAAAACACTTAGTGACAATATCAGCTATTTTCTTCATTTTTTCCTTTTATTTTTCCCTTTTTTTTCCAATTTTCTGCGGAGACTCTTTACGTGATTTAATAATAACACAAAATGACCGTTGTCGATAATAATCGTATATATTGTTTGTGTGTTTCAGTGAACGGTTTCGAGCCTGATTTCTTGTTCCCGTTGGAAAACGTGACCATTGCCCAAGGCCGTGACGCAATATTCACGTGCGTGGTCAACAATATCGGTGGTAACAGGGTGAGTGCTCCCGAAGGCGACTTCACACCAGCCAGGGTCGGTATCAGTAACTATTGACGATAAAAACATATATATTTATATATATATATGAAATTATTCTTCGCACCACGGCTTCGTCTATCACCAGCGCTGCACAATTTTCTCACACATTTTATTATGAACGTGCACAACACCACGTATATCGCAATGATATTATGTCATTGTGTTCGCACACAGACTATGTTTTGTACCATTACACTGTAATTATTACACTTGCACCCCATTGTAGCTCTATGCACGCAGAGCACTGAAAGGCGATGATTTTACTCGTGACCGGCCACGGTTTTCGTGTATTACACTATTTCGATCGATACATTTATCATACGAGAACCGCATTCGACGAACGCGTCCGTTCGAAATCGCAAAAACAAACGTGTTTCACAATATGTAATTATTAAAAACGTAATTTCTTGAAATCGTATTCTTTTAAAACTCATTCGGCTATAGTCACTCATAAGTTGGTGTTTTGAGCCACTGTGACTTCATACACGTTCGCACGTAAACTTTATTAGTTTTTTTTTTTTTTAGTCATGTAACGTATGTACGTCTTTTCACTAACAATCAATACAGAGTTTTAACTAAAACAATGCCCCGAATTCAAGATGGACAAGACCGGACGGGTTAAATTGTAATATTTAACGACTTTTCGTTTTAACATGAAAAAAAAAATGACTGACCGTCGTTTTCGATATTATATCACGTATACGTTTCCGGAAGTATTTTATACAAATGTGTTTATTTTTCTCTGACCGACTGAAGAAACGTCATGCGATTTCAAATTCCTTCGTCGTTATAACGAATTCCGTGTCATTACTTTTTTTCTCTATGATACCCGACGTGTCATGTGGCCGTGTGTGTTTTACCGCAACACACATTTTCACCGACAATATCTGATTCGAGGAATTCGTTATACCGACCTCTTCCCCGTTCATCATGGATGGCATTGTTTTAAAGTGATCTCAAAATTTATACATATATATTTTTTACTTCATCATTTAAAATCAAGTTTGTCGTTTTAAACTTTTTTTTATTAATTTGCTTTTTAAAAGAAAAACTTATGTTTATGATTTGATTTTCAGTTAAATTGTCTAAGAAAGTTTAGTATTTAACTAAATTTTCTCCTTCTCTAGAATTCTTTAGATCATACATTTGCCTGTTGTTTCAAAAATTGTTATTACTGTATTTTATTTTAATATATTCAAAACATTAACATAATTTTTTTAACTTTTATTTTCAATTTAAAAGAATCACATTTTAAGAAATTACGTTCAACATTACTTGTTTATAATATATATATATATATAAAGTGTGTATGTAAAATAATCGCCAATATATACTGTTTTATACAACTTCTTCAATATATCTTTAGAGTATTGTGTAAGTTATAATAAAGTTATGAGTATACTTAACAATAATAAAATAATAATAGTACTGAAAATCCTCAACCTTACGGTAATACAATACACGTTAAAGTTGCATAAATAAAATACTAATTAGAACCATGCTATTTTCATAATCAATTGATTATACAATTTTACGGTATAGTATTATTATCAAACGCTCATTTCATTAATTTCAATGTTTTGATAATAAAATGTTTTCAGACACATAAAACCTATTTTTTTTTTTAATTATTAACTTAGCTTTGTCTACATAATATATTACTATGATACAGTATAAAACGGGGATTCATAAACATAGTCAAACAAATATCATATTAGTATACACTAGTTATTATGAAATAAAAATTTAAAATACAATAATTAATGTTTAGTTAGCTTTGATTATTCTTAAATTTATATATTACAGTACACGTAAAATACGCGTGAAGTTGGTGAAGTCAGTTAAATAATAGGTAGAAGGATATAGGATTTTTGATTTTTCGATTTAGATGAATTGGAGTCAAATTAATCCCTTAAAAAAACAAAACACTTGAAATTAATCAAAGGCAAATAAGTGTATTATAGGCATAAAAATCATTAATACAGTCATAAGTTTTAATCAATTATGGCTATTATTTGTTTTTATAATATTCTTAAACTTTTTTTCCGTGTACACAATGACAACAGGAAAATTCTATAAACGTAACTATGTACTATACGACTTCTGCCACCGATATTCTTGAATTTATTGAATCTTACACAACTCGCCGCAGGAAAGTAATAAAATCATATACTCTATTGAGTTAACGAGTATATAATAAATCCACGATCAAAATCACGTATAATCACGTATATGGTTCTTACCGCTTACCTAACAAAGACATCATTTGGGGACTAGGATTAACCGTTTTCGTTTTCTTTTTCATAAATTTAGAAAACGTATTAAACCGTATGATTTACCAAAACTCAAAATGACGCTTCTGTCGCCTAAAATTACACCACTCATGCTGGTCAATTAAATAAGTCCTAAAAATATGTTTAGGGTTTTTTTTTCATTTTGTTAAATCGTTCAACCGTACAACACATGGCAACCTTTTAATTTTTTCAAATGACATATGACTACTATATACATGAAATAGAATTGCTATGCGTTGTCAAAAAGTTTTATTTTAAAATAATTCACCTAAAACAACAAAAAAGTAGTATATTCATTAGTTTTATTCATTTATTTATTTATTTTTATTTTTTTTTTTTTTTTTGTGATTTTTGGCTACCTTAGTTTTGTCCGTTCAAATTTTAAATTAGAAAATATATGCTGGAAAAGATCATAATTTTGGAATTTAATAATAATATATAGACATTTTCACCAATCCTGAACAAAATTAATATAATTTTATTTAATTAATATAAACAATATGATTATTAATAATTACCAATGGTGTCACAACCGAAGTAGGTCACTAAATTCTGTTACTCATTTTAGATTGAGTCGTTTCATATGTTTGGAAAATGATCAATACAGTGGCAACATATTATCCTTTAGTCCAGCGGTTCTCAAACTGTGCTCCGCGGAGCCCCAGGGCTCCGAGAGAGTAGTCTAGGGGCTCCGTGGCACCCTGGGCATATCTATGTTCATTAAACTCAAGTTATTAAATCATTATATTTCTTAGTTACATTTTTATATTAATATTCAATATCATTTGGATCGTATCAGTTAAGTATTATTTTAAATGTTTAATTCCTTAAACTATTTATAGATCCACATATTTTGTGTCATAGTCGAAATGAGATGAGATAAAAGACGGTTTTTTCGTTCATTTGACATGTAGGATAATTTAGTTTACTTATTTACAGTTTACATTCTACCAAGGTATAAAAAAAAAAAAAAAAAAAAAAAACAAAGCAAATTATTTACAGTTGACATAATTTCACACAACACAATATAGTAGAAACATATATATAGATAAAAAAATCTAACTCAATCATTTGATGCAACACTTTGTAGAGCGTTTAGTAGTAGCCCGTTAACTTGGATATGATAATTTAAAATGCACTAATACATAAATCGAAAGAAGCAACATTTCAGATTGGGTATTTACATTAAATAACTAAAAAATGAACGAATTTTGGTCGTGTAATAAAGCTATAAAGTAAATATGTATATATATATGTGTGTGTGTGTGTGTGTGTGTGTGTGTGTGTGTGTGTGTGTGTGTGTGTGTGTGTGTGTGTGTGTGTGTGTGTGTGTGTGTGTGTGTGTGTGTGTGTGTGTGTGTGTGTATTCAATCGGATACCGTGAACTTAAGATCACTGCAGATGTTATATATGTGTAGGTGTGTATGAAACTGTTTACACAAAACGGTTCTTTCCGCCTTTTGATAAATGAAAGGATATTTATTTATTTAGAATATATAACACCCCACAGGGGCAAAGTAACAGATCATCATTTAGAAAAACATCATTTAGACATAACTAAATACTGATAATTAATCTCATATAAACCTAAAATAAATACAAATTTAAAATTTAAAAATTAAAAACTAAATGCTGTAACAACTTAATTTGTTTATAAACATATATTGTTTAGTTTTACAATGGAATCAAAACAAAAATCAAAATTAAAAACTTTAGTGCATGATTTTAACATTCGAATTAAAGGGTCGTTTAATTGATAATTTCTAGAATAAGAATTTATATAAAATGGAGAAGAAACACGGGTATTCACTATTGGTATATCCTCCAAGAAACTTTTTCTAAAATCTCTGGGCAATCGATCATGTTATTGACCAGTTCATAAACAAAAATATCATCCGCAGCCTCTCGTCTTTTTGCTAAAGGTAATAGACCACACCGTTCTTCAATTATATTTAAAGGGCAATTAACCATACCTAATTTATATGATATCATTCGTATAAAACGTCTCTGTAGTTTTTCAAGTTTATTTGATAACCCAATTTGCGAAGTGTTCCAAATTACTGAGTTATATTCAGCTATAGAACGCACTAATGCACAGTAGAGGATTTCTAAACAATAGGGATCAAAAAAATTCCAACAGTTGCGTTTCATAAGTTTTATAAATAAAGAATTTAAATATGCCTGTGTACAAAAATCGAATTAAAGTCATAAGTTTTATTTTATGAATAGGAAATATTCTTGATTGCAATTCTGGTTGTAACATGTATTCAATGATGTGATATCTACAGTCTACACACGTGGAAAATCAAACAATATTACTCAAGAGAGAAAGACTCGTGTCTCTAGAAATTTCATCTATATGTAAAACCGTATGATCTTTTATAATATTATTAAAATAAATGCCTATCGATAAATAAGTCATATTCTTCTGAAACGTACACAAGTATAAAACTAGCACACAATTCAAATAAAATGAGTTTTTTAAAAACATTTTTTATTTGATCACGAATTTAATTGAATACTTAAGAAAGATAATTAATTATATATATATAAGTAATAAATAATTCAAAAAGGTTTATATTTTAAATCATTAAATTAAGATTTTTTTTATTTTAATTTTCAAAATAATTTTGCCTGAAACCTTAAGTCTGCAAACTTAATGAAATTTTAATGTCTGTACACTCTCTTTATTTTTATGTTTTTCTTAAAGGTTTTATTATTTTTTCATATTTTATATTATTTTTACATCAAGAATCGATAAAACTGAAATATTATTTGACAACAATTTTTTGGAATACTTTTTACTCTAAATACCTAATCATATTTTAAAAACGACTTATCAAAACATGATACAACAAGGGGACAGTGTGAAAAATGAACATTTTGTTTTTTTGCAAAGCCTAACACTTTCTATCAGTCTACTTTCACTTTCTCATCAGTTCATAATTTCCTCAAATACAAATAGTATTTTTCAATTATTATACGTATACATTGAATATAACATATTCTGATAAAAAAAAAAAAAAAAAAAAAAAAAAGAACCCAGTAATCTTTGATTTCTCGCAAAATTTTAAAAACGCAGAAACAATAAACATTGTATTCAAACACAAGTGCGACACTCGTTTAATCAAATTTCACTGTAATTATTCAATTAAAAGCACTCGAACATACTACGTCTGAATTACGAAATTATAATATTAACAATAATGTGTTAATCTCGACCGAAGAATGTAAAAGTCGTCATTTACAAGGGTACATGTGGCCGAGTCGTTGAGACATTGGTTTCAGTAATCTCCCTCCCCGTGGAATGTGCTCGGAGTTTCGTAATTATTTTACGCCTTGAGACGCAATGTCAGTAGCCGAAAAACCTCTTTCGCAGAGTATTAACCATCTTTCATTATAAACTTCCCGAACACACTGATCCGCTTATCGGCTCATGCATCACCGGTTACCAACGATCGCCGTGATCGGATTTGAAACGAAAACTTCCCAACTCTGAAATTGGAACAACTCATGGACGAATAACTGCGGGGGATGTCTTTCTACTTCTTCTCTACCTTCTACACTTTCGCCTTACTTCTCTCTTGACAAACCGTGTCCCGCCACCTCTGCTAGTTTGCCCTATGCCCGTGTGAAAATAATCTCCTCGCCGCTAAAATAAACCGCTTTGTACTCCGGTGTGTACCTATTGCAGGTATATAATATATATATATATATGTGTGTGTGTGTGTGTGTGTGTGTGTGTGTGTGTGTGTGTGTGTGTGTGTGTGTGTGTGTGTGTGTGTGTGTGTGTGTGTGTGTGTGTGTGTGTGTGTGTGTGTGTGTGTGTGTGTGTGTGTGTGTGTGTGTGTGTCATAAAAAATATAAAACCCGTTTTCTACAATTCAATTGATGCCGAATTCGTCACGTGACATTTTAGAGGGACAGTGGAATTAACATTCAAAACAATATCATTGTGAAATCATAATACACTTGACTTGTGATTGTTATTAATTGGTTTGACGTATCGTGCAAACATGTCATGTTGAATTTGTTTGATTCATACAAAAAAAAAAATTTATGAAATCCGAATATTTAAAATATGTATTTTGAGTGACAGTTAATGTATACCTTGACATTATTATACGAAATACTTCGAGTTAAAAATATGTAACGCGTCCAATTAATTAGTTATAAATTAATATAGTAATAAGACAATAATGATTTCATACGCACACGTAAATTAAGAAAATACATTTACCCTAATGTTTTTTTTTTTTTATTATTATTCATTAGATTTTGTTTTACAATTAATCTCAACAATTAAAATTAAAAGGGATGGTGACATTAATTGGGATGGATATTAATTTAAATAAGTAAGCCGGAATGGTTGAATAAAGATAAAATTGGAAGTATTAGGTTTGGCTGAAGTGAAGATAGAATGTGCTGGATATTGGAAGGTAATTTGAGGTAATTGAAAAGAGAAATTAGATCGGAACGCTTGAGGGCTAGTTTTGGGCAACCCTAATGTTAATAGGTAAGTAAGAACTCAGTTGGATTAAGAGTTTAAGTCTATAAGCTGCATGTAAAAACGGTCTGTCATATTCAGACCCATTAGACCGGTGGATCAATGAAACATTAAAATTAATTTAAAAATTATTATATTTGAATGGGGAATCGGACAGCTTAATTGTCGTAAGTAAAGTATTCGCACTACAAGTATTTTCGCCAAAAATCATCACCAAATGACATAGACACTATAAAATAAATTTATTATTTTATAGCGACGATACCTGATAATGGTTTTTGAGGAAACCAGTCAGAATACAAATGCGTCATTTAATTATATTCGTGAATTAGTTATGTTTGCAACAGAAATACATCATTTTCAGTTTATTTCATGACGAGTATTCATATTCTAACATATTTTTTTAAATAATTTCTGTTTGTATCGTGATAAAAGTGGCATATGTCTTAACGTGATGAAAATACCATAAGTTAATATAAAAAGAATAATTGATTGTCTGACAAGTAATGAACACAGAAAAATTAAAACCTAGCTTAAAGCTTCCAGTTTTAAAAATTTAAATCGTATTACCAAAATTTAGTCCCCTTTGAAACATAATTTATTATTTAATACTTCAGTAGTCTCTTTACACGGTTATTAAAAATTAATATGACTAGAACATTATTATTAAGACCTAAACCTCCAGCTTATCTTAACCATATTATTAATCAATATCACGACAAAGACTTAATATAAAATTGTTTTGATTTGTGTTTTAAACAAATAATGCAAATAAAGTTAAAAACGCAATATTATGTCAGAAAATATTTGAAAAGAAAATGATTTCTATCAAATGAGTATTTTAATAAAATCACTTAAGTACCTAAATAAAACAAAACATTACAATGTGATTTCTTTAGATTTATGAATTTTTATCAAATTAATATAAATTATAATAAATATGAAAAAAGAATACATAAATATTTTAGATTAAATATAGAAACGAAAAAAGTAACAAATAATTAGAAAAAAATTAATTACCTACTGTTTCTACTGAATTTCAAAATTATAAAAAAATATCAATACCATCAGTTTTAAAGCAAAATCTGTAATACTATTTCTACTAATTATTTAAAGAATTAATAAAATCAAACATGGAATTATAGCATATAATTCAATACCTATGAATTTCATAAAATGCATATTATTACATGACTACAAAAAAAAAAAAAAAAAAAATACGATCGATATAAAATATACCATGCAAAATAAATTATTATTTCGAGTATTCATTTGAATCATCAAAGAATTGAATGGCATATTTAGATAATTATCAAAAAAATAATATCACTCAATTTCTCAACCATACTATGATCGTTTATTCTATTCATTTCACATAATCCACATAATATAAAGAACATCAAAAATTCAAAACTATTGGCTTACGAAAGTGTTAAGTGTTTCAATGAATTGGCTAGTTTATTTTATTTCACGTTGACAAAAAAAAAAAAGAAAAAAAAATGAAAAAAGAAGCTATTTTTATTAAACTGAAAAAAATACTATCTACACAGTTGAAGTTTAATCTAGGAAAATACAATATCGTTGTCAAAGGTGGCCAAGAGAAGTGGATACACAAAAAACATTTAACCGTAAATGTTTCCCACCAAGTAAAGAATTTTTGATTACCTCGCATTCTCGAGATATTTAAAGGTTTATTTTTTGTTATTATTTATTTAATTTTTTTCTGATATTGATCAGCAGTTGTAACATGTGCCAGTATGGAACTCAAGTCATTTTTAAAATAAGAAAAAAAGGTTAAATTAACTTTCACTTAATATACATATACAAAAAACATAGCATTCATAAATAATAATAATTAAGTTATGCTTTATAGATGTCAATCGTTTTCACAGATTTTCATTTGTCAATCGAAGTGAATAACCATTTCATTTCGTTGTAATTTAATCACTATTTAATTTTTTTTGTTCTTTAATTCATGTTCCAATACATCACTTAACACTACTGTTAATAAAATAATATGAAATAAAAATATAATTAAACAACAAATTATTAAATCAAAAACAGTTAAAATAGCTGGAAATAAAAAATGTATAGTCTAATTTACACTTTTATTACTACCAACTAAATTCAAAATTTTAATACGTTAGTATTTAATCATAATACGTATGTAATGTTAAGTATTTCAAATCGTTGGTGATTTTTTTAATACTATTATAGTGTTTCATTAAGAAACCGAATTACCTATAATTGAATACGCAACGATTCAACGCAGTTGATAATTCAATAAATTTCAATCATTGAAATAAACAAACTTTAAAAAAATGTAAAACTAAACATTAACTTTTTTCATCAAATTAATAGTAATAACCATTTTGAAAAAATTATTGATTTAGCAGAGCTCAAATAACGGACTCGATTTAAAGTACTCAGTATATCAAAGCGCATTACAATAAACCTTTAAACATTTTAGATTCAAATCCTTACAGTCAAAGCATAAAAAACAAATATCTCTTAAAGCTTTAACTTAAATCCTTAAGACTCTCTAAGAAATTTCTAAGAATTTTATACATATTTCACTCAATTGTAAAAAAAAAAAAAAAAATGGTTTACAACATCAACAATCTCTTATGATTAATTATGGTGATAATATCTACATAGCTTTCACTGGTTTAAAATAATTAACTGAATTGGATAATTTTGTAAGTACACGTAAAAGTTGAACACAACATAGTTCAAATCGATGAATATCGAATGAATCAAAAAATAAACATAAAAGTAGTTTAGTCCAGATAAATAATATATCAATATTTTCATTTATTCAAAATATATTATATTATGTTCTTGGTGATTATATTCTCATCAAGTTACTATTTAAAAATTAGTGCATTTTGATAAATATGTGCGTGTTAAATTTATCCGAATCAAAGATTAGATATTTTATACTTAAATTCTCTTAACAATAAAAGGTACCAGTACAAGATGATATTTTGTTAAAAAATATTCCATTTAAAATACATTAACAAGCTTTATAAAACTTGTAAATTAACATATAATAAGTTTTAGTAAAATTATCGACTCACTATCAAAAATTGGAATAAATATAAATTTAAAATATAGGAAAAAATACGATATAATATAAACTATTAACTTAAATTAGAAACAACAACTCAATTTGGTTTCGATATCTCATAAATTAAAGTGATAATATCATTGTTTAAACTATCACTTTTTGAATTAGTTTAATGAATGAAGTTAGTAATTTCGGTCCTAAATAATGGGTCCCTTTAAACTAGATAATTTACAAATTTCTTGCAATATCTAATAACAGGTTAAAATACATAAACATAACACAACATTTAAAAATACGTTTGACTTGAAATGTAATACACTGATTTTTTTTCTTTATAAGTAATATTCAAATATACTAGTATATTCGTATATACTATATAGTATAGTATAGTATATGTGTTTTTTATTAATAACTTTTGAATGATTTTATTTATATACACTCATCGTGATCAATTGATTCATAAACAAAATGCAGCTCAAGCAAGTTTAATCATCCATTTCGACTACATTAATAATTGTATTGACTACAAAGTAATGTATGCATCAAGACAATTACGAGAAAAAATTAAACTGAATAAACTAATTTTAACTTTATAACTATGCCATGATCCCAATTCTTCTCAATTTATTCAAAAAACTTATTTAATTAATTTTTTAATAACACTAACTCTAAAATTATAACAAGTACAATATGATATTCCAACTCGAGTTTTCAACGATCAATCGTTGGAACATATGAAACACAATTCCAAAAAATAGTTTATTTTATTATTATTATTATTATTGTTATTTTATTATTTATTATAAAAATACGAAAATTCAATCATATAGAAATCAAAGTACCATACAGTATTACAAGTAAGTGACATGTGTACATTTTATAAACTGTAAATTGGATACTAAACTTTTATTTTTCGTACTTATATTTTAATCTTACATAATAGTATGTTTTATTTGTCAATTAAAAATCGATTATGCAAAATCGAACAGTTGACAGAAAACTTTAAAACGCAAATTTATTTTTTTGTAAATCAATACTTTAATGTCAACTAAATAACATACCTATTATGTATCAAGTATTCGGGCGACCGTATGATAATACTCGTATTAATACCAGTTCAAATTATCAGTATCTTTCCGATTTGGATCAAATCCATGGGCAAGCAAAAGGTGTTTTTCGACAAGAACACGGTATAATTTTTTTAGGACTATTACATCGTTCTGGTTAATAGCAAAGATTATTACCTCGGATTAAACGTACGACTACCTATAGTAGTAAAGTAGCAAACATGGTGACAACGGTTTTTCGCGGAAAGAAACGTGAAATATTAGTGAACGCGTGATAAATGGACGCGAGTGGTCGAAAAACTATGGTACTTTTACCCATATAAAAGAGATAGTCACGACGCAGATCACAGTCAGAGATAATGAACGAAATTTCTAAGTTTTTTTAATGCCCGTACTTTTGTCCGAAGTCGCCGTTTCCGCCGTCGTGAATAGTTCGTAATTTTTGTTTTATTTTTATCGCAGGACGGACCGTGATCCAGAGTACAGCGATTACAATAGAATTACAAACAGTAAGAATAACGCAGACACACAATTAACATAAAGAGGTAGATGCAGGGTATTCATTAGTAATGCGCAGTCCTGGACATCGGTTTATTACGGGAATAATTGCTGGCGCAAAGTGGCATGAAAAAGGATAATGTGAACGTGACTGGAAACTAGGTATCTGAAAGTCAAGTCGACTGAGCAGTTGAGGACAGTCAATAGGAAATTTTGAAAAGCGATTAAGCCGTGATAGCCTAGAGCCGTAGTAACATGTCGACGATACATTTGGATCATCCGATTTAAACGAGACCGTCAAAGGTTATATCGGATTGATATGTAAATATATTACACTATGCGGTAAAAAGACAACAGCGACGTGGGTGCCAAAATTCGAACGGCGCTAGAAAAATCGTGATCACACGTACGTTAAGTAATGATTGGTCGGCAAAACCAGTGGTGTCCGTTGGGTATATCTAGAGTATACGACGTTCGATATCCTCTTAGTTTTTGAATTTTTTTTGTATATACTCGCTAAAACGCAATGATTTATTCGGGTGCACAACCGTTTAGCTTCGTATACCTACTGTTATTTCGGTGACATAAACAAAATATTTTACGATAGCTTGAAATTTTCAGTATAAGTATTATACACAACTTTAATAATCAAGTTTAAAAAACTTTATAATTTTTGTAAAATACTCGTAAATTGAATTTTAATGTGATCTTAGTAAATTTTAACTTAAACTGAAAGGTTGACAATGAAAAAAACTAATCGAACCTAATATTTATGTATTACGATATTGAAACATATCAGTTATTGAAATTACAAACGTATGCATTTTAACCGTTATAAAATATTCTTAAAAATAATCTGTTAACTGACAAGTCATATTTTCACCATTAAATAGTTTAAATTATCTCGTTAGACGTAATGTACAATTATTATTTTTCATTGGGTTTTCATAAAAAGCGTAGAAATATCCAAAAATGTTCTTCTTGACTACCAACGTGTCGTTTCTAGAATTCAACATTTATTTTGCTTTACTTTAAAACAGGTACCTATAAGGACATTGATAAATAGATAATTGAACTCATAATACTTTCAAGAGGAATGAGAAAAAAATTTCTGACTTAATGATAGAATCTAGGTGGCTCTGAAAAGGCGTATAGCTACAAATTTTTTTCAGCGATACATCACTGCCGCCAACGCGTGATCCGTGCGAACATATAAGTACAGAGTGAGACGGCGGGGTATGAAGGGGTCGTGTCATCACGTCTGTCGGATACACAACAAACGCGCAATATTATTATAATATATGATACGAGCCGCGATGCACGCGTAGACGTTGTTGGCGGGAGGAAGAGACACGAGTGGGCCGCGGTTGTGTCCCGTCAAACAGACGGGATGAAAAATCAAATAATACACACACACACACACACACACACACACACACACACACACACACATCACGATGCGTATATAGTGTTAATATTACATTATACACGTGTACAGGATGCGCAGAATCCGCAGTGCACAGACATAGTAGGATAATGGGGTACGAAAACACGCGTGTACGGTATAACTATTGATACGTTTCGACTAGGCGTCTCACTTTTTCACGTGAATATATAAACATACGTGATACCGCGAACACGTGAACGGACCAAAAACAAAACGCGTAAATACGTGAATGGTAAAAACCTAATTACGTATAATTATTGTATTATATAATTTCAATAAGTGTCGAATGAAAAATCGATTATTCACAACAAAAATACCTATTGATTTTTACAAAAAAGAAATAACGATTTGAACAATTGTGTGTTGATGTTTGATTTAATTAGATAATTCATTACGAAAACGTTTTTCAAATAGGCACAGTTTACGTTACTGTATTTTATCCAAAGCTTTATTTTAAATTTGATGACTAATTTCATGATATTTCGTTGGTACATTTCATCAGAATTATAACACAAAAAACGTATGCATGATAAGCATTAAATAAATAATTTTCAACATAGAATATTTATCATTATATTGTTATTATTTATTAAGCATACATTAACTTAATTTATACTTTGCGTTATTGTTTATCAAATCAATTTAATTTATATTTCACTGTTTTTTGATACATATTGTAAAATCAACTATTACTTATGAATAAAAATAGAAAACTAAATGTACGTATAAGAGCTCTAATTTTAATGTTTCCTGATCGTGATGCTATATGGGCAGAATTATTGATTTACGAAATAAAATTAACCCAATTGTTTACCGTCCTCGTATAGTACAGCCTTTATTTTTTATTTTTTGTAAATCATCAACAAATATGGCCGATTGTTGGCGTAGTTTATCGGACGACCGTGAAAAAATTATGTACTTAGATTTCCATAATTTTACTATCCCCTGTCCTACCAGCCACTGAAATTTCCGAAATTTCAACCAGGCCCTTGCGAGTAATTTCCTATTACAGCCAGGCAAAGTACTTGATCCGACAATGGTAACGCACCACCGTTCGAGTGTGAGGTATACCCTACTAGAGTGCACACGAATACACGGTATATGACAGCGAACAGAGTACATAACCAAATTAATAATATGGCACTATTATTACATTATACGTATATAGGGAGTGCAGAACTCGACGTATACATAGGTATATACCGGGTGAGACCGTTGACCGTCAAATTTTAAACCTGGCCTATCCCTATTTTTATCAAACGAAAAAAAAACTTAGGACTACACTCGAATGGTCCAAAGAAATAATATAAATAATCAAGGCTTCGATTTTATAGTTAAATACAAACAATTATACGTTATGCATCATGAATAGAAAAAATTAAGTTGAAATAATACGTTTGCTTATTGTTAATCATCATAATATTACGGTGCATAATTTAAAAACTAAACGATGTTTGAAGTCGCATTGAAAACGTAATAAGATCCAAGACCCAAATATTATTATTACTATTAAATTTTATTCGAATACTGTTCTAAGTTTTTTTCATTTGGCGAAAAATCGAATCGGTGGGGAAAGCGCATTTTGGCGGAAACCAACGAAGCCCGGTATACCGAGTAGAAATAACGATGAATAATGAAAACAAAAATAACGAACACCTACATACGCGTGGTCTGAAACATTTTTTTTTTTACGGGTCTTCATTAATCTTTTCTTTAAAACAGACGTCTGCAACTTACGCCCCTTGTAAC
This sequence comes from Therioaphis trifolii, assembly GCA_027580255.1. NCBI lineage: Eukaryota > Metazoa > Arthropoda > Insecta > Hemiptera > Aphididae > Therioaphis > Therioaphis trifolii. The sequence continues at coordinate 27,501,101 of CM050406.1, forward strand.
TTTTTACTGTGGTCCCTAAAATATTTTTGAAGATTTATAAAATCACATAATATTTGAGTTATGAACCTCTCTGAAATAAATTTCAAACGTATAAAAACGTATCTCGAAAACTAATTGATAATTTCGATAGCAATATATTAGCACTAACTTATATATTTTTTGAGGAGACATTTTTGCTTCGAAAATTTCGAAAAAAGAAATATTGTTCACAATTATATGACAAATATTTGAATGTGGTTTCGAAAATCGATATCAACATCTAATATGAGAACAGACACGAAAAAATTAGTTAACAAATATATCTAACCTTAGAAAATCACTCTTCATATATTTTATTTTAACAATATTTATTTTGGTGTGGCCCTTGATGACAAAATTGTGTGACAAAAATATGGCCGACGTTGCTTAAAAAATTATCGACTCCTGTTTTAAGTCCAAAAGTCTAATGTACCTTCTTTGAGCTCTTGACACAAGCAACTTTTTGTTATATCTCATTCGAAAAAAAAAAAATTTCACAAATAGTCCGGAAGTATGTGTTCCCTCCAGTATGTATCCGACTTGCCGTGTGATCAAATAAATGATTTCGATTCTTGTACTGCGTTAAAAACATTTATTTATGATATTTTATTTAACTACTGTACATTATTAATTTATATTTATTCCACTTTTTTTCATCACATAATAGTTTACTATTTTTATTTTTATTTTATTTAAATTTAAATCTAAATCTATGAGATTACTGGGCCTCACTGAGACATACTCGTGTGGAAGCCCAGGGTTATCTACTATACATAACATATTTACATAAAAATTATAATTAACAGACATCTATAATATTTGTGTTTGAAATTAATATCCTAATTGTATACAATTAAAGTAAAAAACAAAAACAAAAACAGTGGTATATTTTTAATCATATTTAGTGACGTCACATTCATACATTAACCAGTGTGTGACATGTTTCTTAAGCAATGGCAATGGTATGTTTGCTAAATAGGTTGACATTGAATTGAAAATCTGGGTCCCTACATAATCAAAAACCTTTCGACAGCTGGTTTTTTTAGGCCGAAATTGGGAGTATTTATTTAGTAAAGTACCTAGTATTGACACCATGGTTCAAAGGGGACAGTATATTGTGTTTTTTAATATATATAATGCTTATTTTAAAGTACAGCTTTTTTATATTCAATACGTTAAACTCTTCAAATGTTTTTTCGATTGGATATTTACGGTCTTTTTAATTGCAACTTTGATAATTGTGTTTTGACAGGTTTGAAGTAGGGAGAGAACATTATCATAGGCTCCACCCCAACCTATTAAACCATAAGTGATTTGTGATTCAACCAGAGCAAAATAAAATATTCTAATGTCTTTAGGTGGTAGAATACCACGAAGTTGTTTTATTATATAAATTAATTTTTTCAACTTATTGCAGACAGATGCAATTTGGTTTATCCACTTCATATCCGAGCACATTTCAATACCTAGATATTTGAAATTTTTTACTATATTGATTGATTTTCAATTGCATAGGTCTTGAATCTGACATGTATTATCGTGGATTTTAATTGAAGTTAAGATCGGTAAAGTGGGCTCGGTGAGAGAATGTAGTATAATAGCTGATATTTCAAAATTTAAAAATAAGTTATTAACACCTAACCAGTTATCAATGGTTTTGAGGTCTGTCTCAAAATTATTAAAAACTTCGTTCCATGTATTAGCTATGCAAATTAGTGCAGTATCATCCGCATAGCATATTACTTGACTTTTTAAATTAAGTGTTTCTATATCATTTAGTTGGATATTAAATAAAATAGGAGATAACGTTATACCTTGCGGGACTCCACAATTTATTGACAACTCATTACTGATGGAATCATTAATTTTTACCATTTGTTTTCTATTATTAAGATAGGATGTAAAAAGAGAAAGAGCGGAACCAGATATTCCGATACTATTCATTTTATTTAAAAGTATGTTATGATCTACTGTGCCAAATGCTTTAGTTAAGTCGAGATAAATAGTAGCGCATTTTTTCCCTTCTTCTAAGGCAGTATATATAGTTTTAGTTATATTGGCTATGGCTTGGTCAGTTCCCTTACCTGGTCTGAACCCAAATTGGTATTTAAAGAATAGATTATTTGATTCTAAAAAGTCTAGTTACCTCTTTTTAATTATTTTTTCGAATATTTTTGCTATGTTTGAAATAACTGAAATTGGCCGGAAGTTACTATATGATGTATTTGAACCTTTTTTATGTATTGGTGTAATTATGGCTACTTTAAAGTTATCTGGTATTAGGTTTTGAGAAATACTTAGGTTAAAAATTTGACATAAGGGTATACTATACTTTTACCCTTCGGAATTTTCTTATTTAATCACCGATTTCAGTAAGTAAATATTATTACTAATATAAACCGAGAGATTATTCATACGTTATTATTATATTTACTACTTACGAACAATAATGATCGTAAGAGTGAAAAACTAAATATTTCGAGGCGTGCGCACCAAGTTTAGGTACACATGCTGTGGTGCACATCAAAGAGTTTTTGAAAGACCGCGGCCTTTGAATATTTTAGGGTCGGTGTTTGGGTGCTAATTACGTATGTGAACCGGTAGATGATAGATCATTATCAATCATGGGTAGAATTCCGATGATCATGTCGTTATGCGTGATTTATTGTAAATACGTAACAGTCGATTGACTACCAATTAATTTATAACTTAATGAGTATTGAGCTTAAGCGGTTTAACGTGGATTCGATACTTTTATACGATTATACTATTATTATACGCCGATTCGTAAGAACGTAAAATCAAAAAAAAAAAATTATATAAAACTCGTGTTTTCACACGTTCGTCTAAACAGCGAGAAAATATCTCTTCCACTTTTTTTTCGCTTCCTCCCCCCCCCTACCCCCAAACAAATCACGGTGTTCTCGCGACTCTCCGAAACATCAGGCGGACCTGGTGGGTGACCTCGAGTCAAGTGGGCTGTATACGTGAAGAAATCTCACCGCGACACGGCGCGCGAGAGAATAGAACCCTCGCGCGCAGGACAAACCTTTCGAATAGATAGATGGCGAACGAAAGAACGGACGGGTGACGGACGTGTTTTCCGCGAGCGTGCGATGTGGCCGCCGACCGACGACTGTGCGTTGACGGCGACGAGATTGCAGCGCGTTCAGGCCCCGCGTCGCTGCCTTCGTCACAGCCTGTCGTGACGAAACCGCCCCGGGGACATTGTTCATCACTGCGTCCGCCGAAATCGCCAAACGCACATTCCTCGTCCGACGACGACGAACTGAAACACTCACACATACACACGCACACAGTGACGAACTATGGCGACGGGATATCGGGACTCTTCTTGGTGTTCCACGGCGGGCTGTTTGTACAAATAATAAAAATTGCCATTTTTTAAAAATTTTTGCCAAAAAAAATATTTTATGTAATATTATTAATTACCATAGAGCTGATGTCACTAATGCTGATGTACCTAATACGTCATTGCGTCGATATGTCAGCACTCCCACCGTCGCATATACATCAAAATTATTGTGTATTGTACCTTTTGATGTGATAAGTGATAATCTCTGATGATAAACATATATTTATACTCAAATACGCACACACACACATATATACACGAAGTTAATAATTTTGGGAGTAGTCTAATAAGGTTTGCCCGGACGAAATCGTTTTTACAGTCTGTCACTGCACACACTCACACACACACCTAATCTTCGCTTTACTTTTATTACCAGTGTGTTCTATAGATTTCCGGTGTCCCGATGGGTTGTTTCGGGAAGGCCGGTCGTCCCGGAATCAGTTTTCAATAATTAGCATATTTTTTCTTACGGTGTTTTCGGTGGAAAAGCAATTTTATTTTAGCATTAGAATCAAGTCGAATCATCTTATTTTAAGTTTTCTTCTAGCCGGTGATCGAATAGGTGCATTTTTTTTCTGTACGTCATGCCCATTTTGCACAATTAATTCACCACGCAAATGAACAAGCTGCAAGTTTTCTATAAATTAGTACATTGAGAATTTCATAAAATTTCGTATGATAACATTAGATATATGTATATATATATTGTATTTTAGTATTTATACATTGTAAATAGTAATAAATAAAATTAAAAAAACTAAATATTATAATTACTATAAATTTTTTCAATAGTGTAGGTAATAATTTCGAGATTCAAATAAATAAACGGTGATATTAATTTCATAATATATTATGTGTGTATATAGATAAAATCCATGTAGTACAAAACGACTCCGGCTATTGAATACCGGCAACATAATCCATAAAATAAAAGGAATAACAATTTTCGATCGTGCCGTGAGTTCTAATATAGTGATAAGTCGTCCGAAATTCTACTATGAACGAATCGTGATCGACCCAATTTTATATTCTCTTTCTGTCTCGCTATAAAAAAAAAGGGAGAGAGAGAGAGAGAGAGAGAGAGAGAGAGAGAGAGAGAGAGAGAGAGAGAGAGAGAGAGAGAGAGAAAAGAAAAAAGTTACGCTATATTGTGTTCGGCCGACGACGAGTACGAAAACACTGACATCGTCGTTACGATAACATAAACAGATAAATGTAACAAAGAATTATGAAAGGGCGACAGTGGCTTTCCCTCTCTCCGTGTTCCGGTGAAATTCTCCGTTCCTAGCGCATTTCTCAATTTCCTTTTCCATCAACTCCCGCCCCAATGAATATACGCTAGTTGAATTCCATAATATTAGAAAAGTTTAGACTGATCACGGGGATAAAATAAAAATGACATAAACGAATGAATATCAACTCGTTCGTTTCAATTAAAATAGACGCTATTCCAAATTGTTTGCATTCGATTATGATTTCTGGCCCGAATTCATTAAAAAAATGAGATGATAAATTACGATGTATTTATAAATTACAATTTAATACAATGTTAATATAAGTGAATTTATATTTTGAATAGTTATAAAAAAAAAAATCAGTTCCTCTACACGTCAAAACACCTCGATTGCCTATCTAAAACGCCGTAACAAACAAAACTATCGATTATAACTATGCGACGTAGATTTTAATACACCACTATGCGAAACGCCTTGAGAGACCCCAAAAGTAATTTTAAGGAACCAGCAAACACGTCCTGAGAGTACAATAAACACGAGCTCCAATTTTCCAATTCGCTTAAATCATCCTTGGGCAATATTTTTTATACTCAAACCAAGCTTTACAAGGTCATTTCTAACTTATGGATTATTATAATACGCGATCGTATTTAGAGGTCGAATAGTGTATAAATTCAATGAGTACTTCACGAATAACATTTTGTAAGAAATAACGACGCACGTTGGAACGTTACACCGCCTTCGATTTAGAATACTGTGTTTTCAATTTATCCAGTTTTTATTAAAACCCTGTGTGACTTATATCTTTTAATTTATGCTTTGAAATTCGATAAATTATTATTTAACAATCTGAATTTGTATGTATTAGTCATAAATTAATCTATCATTAAATACATTGACGTTTTTTTTTTTTAGAGAACACAACATAAAATTAATTCATGACAATATAGCAAGTAAATAATATTTATTTGTTAAGTAATAATATTTATTTGCCCTTACCTTGGCAAGCATCAAAATAATTAAGTGAAAATTATAATGTAGATATTTTTAGACTAATTTAAGGTTGCTGAAACCAAAAATGGTATCAAAAAAAAAGTTAAACTTCAAAGTTCAAAGTTATGAGTTGTATCTAAAAAGATACATTGTCAAAAACCAATACTTATGTTCATGTAACTAAAAAGACACATTGCCAAAAATCACGTGAAAAATACAATGTATGAAATTATGTAAACTGAACAAAAAAGTAACTTTTAGTATTTAACATATTAATATTTTAAAACTTAAATAATTAAGTTTAACAATTCAGACTTATCTTGTCAAAAATCACTATTATTTATCACAGCAATTAGTTTTTGCTAAATATTAAAATAGATAAAATTAAAAAAATAAAACAAAATTAACAATAATTCAGACTTATCTCGTCACAAAATAAAATTATCCATCACAGAAATTAGTTTTTGCTTAAAACTAAGATAGAAAAAAAAAATAATACAATTCAGACATTTCTCGTCATAAAATTAAAAATATATAAAACAAACTTTTATAGCAATTTCTTTTTTGCCTTATGCATGTAATAATGTTTATTATTAATAATTATACTCAATTATATGTATTTACTGTATATTTTTATAAAAGCCGTTTGGCGTTAATATTATAATAAAATAAAATAAAAATAATAAAAATAATAAGAATTAATAATAAAAAAAAAATATAAACAGATGTTATTCACTCATTTCATAGGAATTAAAATTTATTTTTTGTTGTGAAAATCATTAAAACAGTTCCTTTTTTTCAGTGTACATAGACATGTGTCACATTTTGTACATACGTAGACTGTTTAGCAATTTTTACAATAGCGGCATCGACCTTTTGATACACGTGTCGGAAAAAGATCAAATTTATCAAATTTTATATCATCGATAGGCCTAGGAATCACAATTCTTTTAATTTTTATTACATTTTCCATATTATGCAAATTTTTATTAGGTTTTCTTCCTACTTTAGGTTTTTCTTTTCCAGATAGTGCTATAGCCACATGTATACGAAACTCTTTTAGTCGCATTATTTTCTTTTATTTTACTTGGTGGCAATCCCTTCGATATATCAACCAAGCATTGTTGATACATATGACAAGTAATTGGGAAAATACAGCTAAATACCATTTATGCGTTTTCAGTTCAGTCCTGTACAACGCCATCAACATGTCTGACAAGTCAACACCACCCATATGAGTGTTATATTCATCAACTATTTTTGGCATTGGTACATCAACTCTACTTTTTTTTTCCTTTGAATATCATATATTTCTATGTCATCATTGAAACTATCACCACTATCCATAAAAGGTGAAATCATTGTCAAAATTTTTTCTGCCCTACGGCGATGCATTTTTATGAAATAATCTAAAAAAATAAATATTATTTTAGCATTTATAATAGTTGTTGTATCAAAAAATGTAAATTTTTAAAATAACTAGTCATTATAAAGCAATCAGGCAATGTATCCTTTAATATACACTTATAAAAAAAGACATTCTTGGCAGTGTATCTTTTTAGATACATATAAAATAATCATATTAATAGATGATTCTATCCATGTATCTTTTTGGATACATACTTTTAAAAATTATACAAAATAAACACTATTGCATATATTTTTAAAAACTTTACATAATAATGATAATTACACTTACCTTAACTAAATTAATGCAAATTCAACACTTTTTTTGCATTAATACTTGATGAACTGAGTGGTTAAAGTCAGTAAAATTGTACAGGTATCAATTTTTAAAAAAATGATAATAGAAATTACTTATTTCCCTCCAAATTATCATAGTAACGTTATCGTAGTGAACCCTCCTGAGACATATGATATTTGTCAGTGTGTACAAATTATAAAAATAAAAATATGGTGAATTGGTTTCCTTACAAGTGTTTACAAACTTGATGTATCCAAAAGGATACAACATCAAGTTAAGGGTTAAGTGTATTAAAAATATTTGAATGTATACACTTAACTATTTTGTAAAAATATTTTTTATGGCAATGGATAATAGCGAACTCTAATTTTACATCAAGCGTGATTTAACTATTTCAACAAAACATAACACGCATCTTAAGCATATTATTTTGTTGCCACGTAATAACGTTTTTGTACACTATTTCAGTGAGGTAAATTCAAATTGATAATAATACATGTATACGTTATAAACATAGGTAATTTTATGCGTATTGCATAAACCAATCTCATATACTTTTCACGAGGAGTAATTTTGTAATAGAACAGTAAGTAGGTTAAAAAAAAACCTGAAAAAGCAAAGTATTTCTAGTATGTTGTGTATATATTATGAATATACACGTCTATTCACCTTGTCGAATCCCATTAAGTAATGGATTTCCATTGCACCGTACTCAGTTTCTTTTGATCCAAAAACTAAACCTAAATTTTAGTATAAAACAGCACATACTAGCACTTTTTCATTTTATGCATTATATATTATGTTTTACATATGAAATCACTTGTATAGCACAACTGGCACTATTAGAGTAGACTAATATTATTATTCTCTTGACTATTGTAAAAAAAAAAATTATAAAATTGGAAATCATAAGTATGATCTTAGATATGATAAAATAAATCTTATTATTATTATTATTATTATTGTTATTTTTACAAACAAATCAATGTAAAGTAGAAAAAACATTAACTTTTCTATCACTCGTGCATGTAGTTTGTACGATTAATAAAAGCCATCAATGTATCAAAATAAAAATATTGATTAATATCTACCAATGCATACTTATGATTGCTGTATATGATTATGTCGAGACATTTCTTCTAAAATACAATTATTTGTATTCAGGTCGCTTGGATTAAAGCTGATACAAAAGCCATATTGGCTATCCACGAACATGTCATCACGAACAACGAAAGATTATCTGTCACCCACAACGATTATAACACATGGACATTAAACGTTAGGACCGTACGAAGGGAAGATAGAGGCACTTATATGTGCCAAGTCAATACGGACCCGATGAAAAGCCAAGTAAAAATTATCGAGACTTTTCTTTTTCGCTAAAAAAATCGTTTCTCGGCAAAACAAATTAATTAACCGTACTTGATCAATTTTTAGAGTGCTTTTCTAGAAGTAGTTATACCTCCCGACATTGTATATGATGAAACTTCCGGAGATATGATGATTCCTGAAGGTGGATCGGCCAAGTTGGTGTGCAAAGCACGAGGCTATCCCGAGCCAAAGATATTATGGAGAAGAGAAGACGGCGGAGATATTATCGTTAGAACTGGAAACACAATAAAAACTAAAAGTAAGAAAAATATTTCAACGATATACCTATAGGTATAAAAGTAAAATTAACATAATCAAATTGCGATTATAATGTATAATGTTTTAATTTTAGCACGTAAAGAATTAAAACATAGGTATAATAAAAATCTAAGTAAAATATATAGAATAAGTCAACTTATTCTATTCTAGTGCTACTCTAAGTTGAAGTCCTTCAGATGATTTACACATCTACAAAGTCGTGTCATAATTTATTAATTTTTTTATATTTCAGCTCACTGAAATAATTGTTAGTTTAAAGTTATGATATTTGTTTCGTCAAGAACTTTTATAAAAAAAAATTAATTATAATAATAATTTGACAGTCAACTTAAGAGTAGTAAAATAATAGTGTTTTTTACTTTTCGTTAGGAATCGTTCATCATTTTTTTTCGAACACTTATTATCAATAATATTCGCAAAAGTTAATTATTATTTTAATTTAATAGTTATCAAAAATAAGAAAACTTCATAACTTGAATTCCCAACATTTAATTATACTCAAGTATCATGCACCAAGATGGACGCATTATACTTGCGTAATATGCGCACATGACACTATACTTCGCATCACATACATTTATAAACATTTTTTTTTTTTTAATATTAGTCCTGTTCAAAGTATTTATTTTATTTAAAATAAAAGTTATAACACCTAAATTACCGTGCCTTTGCATTACAATACAATAATTGTATTTAACTTAACTAAAAATGATTCGTATCATTAACATAAGGAATTTAAATTTTACAATGACAGAGTATTATATTTTGGTGTCAATACCTGATGGTTTTTCAAAAAATGTATGTATCATATGGGTTTTTAATTCCCCAAGTTCTTACAAGTAAACATTTTCCATTGCGGGCTGGTCGTTTAATGTTGACGTGGAAAATTTCGAGCAGCTGAGAACGACCCGTTTTTAGATCGTTTGGGGTTCGTCACATTGATCGTGGACGGGGTTTTTTTCTCGCTTGATCAGGTAAACGAGGGTGAGATCGGTGTGCACGATTCTTGTTCTGGTAGATAAGTGATGTCAGCTCAGCGGTATAAATGCGTGACGGGATTATGTCATTTATTCATACACAAAAAGTAATTATTGATACAATTGTTGTTGATTGCGTGTGCTTTGATTTTATGTAAATTCAGTGACATCCGTCGAAGGTGAATCATTACTCTTATCAAAAGTGACGAGATCAGAAATGGGAGCGTACCTTTGCATTGCGGCCAACGGCGTACCACCATCGGTTAGCAAAAGACTGATGCTTCACGTTCATTGTGAGTAGTATATATTCATATGAATTATTCATTCCATATATATGTATGGTGTATATATATTTATGTATAGCTAAAAAATTATTTTCAACGGTATATAGAGGAAAAGAGAAAAATCGACGTAATTTCCTCCGCCTTGCATCCCCTGGCAATCGTTCAACAATAGCATCGTGAAACAGATTTAAAGTTTTTTCGTCCCGATAGGGTTAGGTCTGATTGGCATTTATCACCGATATCGAAAACGGTTCAAGTACAAAAGAGCATTAATAACGTCCATCTCTACTATCATTCCCTCTCGCTCTTTTTAAAATATATATATATATATATATATATATATATATATATATATATATATATATATATTTATATATATATATATGTATGTATGTATAATATACATATTGATTCGTATAAAAGGCAGATATATAGTACAAAACGGAATCAGCTGTCGGCGAGAGCTATTTTTTTTGCTATAGAAAACTCGTCAAAATGGAGAGAAAAAACCATTACCCCCTCACAAATCACTTTTTAGATAGAAGAGGAGAGGTAAAGCATTGTTGATGATTCCTATTGTGTGCTAAGCAAACGTGAATAATATAGTGGGTTAGTATTAATTTTTCAATGAGAATTTACGTTGAACACTTCACGTTTCCAAATTAATTAGCTAACGAAAATTTGTAAAAACAAAAAATGCGAATCTCGTTTTTAACAATTGAAGTTATTTCAATAAAAAAAAAAAAAAGCATACACTGTTAACTCAACCCATATAAAGTACTACAAAAAAATTACCCTTGTCAATTTATATTTAAATAATTATTGTTGTCCATATTGTTTAAATTATTAAAGAAACCATCAAAAAGGAATTATTTGCTATTTCAACAACCCTCGGAAAATAATTGCTTATGATTGTTTTGATTTAATATTATAAATAATTTTTTTAAATAAATTACTGAATAAAATCAATATGAAACCTCATCTTTGAACAAACATTAAAAACTAAACTCCAAAAAACAAGTAATTAAAAATAAAATGTACATTTTTTTATATAAAAGTCATAACTCATAAAACCTATAATTTATAATATTTCAAGTTATATTTTAATTATATGAGAGTAGAAGGGATCAGTTTTAAAATTGTATGATATAATTTTATATTTAAAACCTTTGACATTGTTACATTATACAAATGCGTTTAATAAACTAAAATATTATACACTATTTCATTTTTTACTTAACATTCGAAGAATAACATCCAAAACAATACAGTAAACCATCGCAAATTAATATTAGGCTATTGTTTTTTTTTTTTAAGATAAACGTTTATTTTTATAAAAACTTTAATTTTACTTAAGATACAATATTCGAATTATAGACTTTATAACATCCTTGCTAAAAGTGCAGTTTACAAACGATATAGTCGTACTAGCGAACGTTCGACTTAATAGAATAAAACAATTAATAAATAAAAAAATATGTTAGTAAATTGTTTTTTAGTCCACGGCCAGTAAATAACGTAACCGGACAATATTAATAGCATATAAAATACGACACATTTGTCACCACCATTGGCAAACGAGGTGAATGGTCAATAATTAATTAGGGAAGGGTTATACGAGTTGTCTTGGTTGTGACGAGACAAACGTTAATCTGTTTGGTGGTATTGCTGCATAGAATGTGTTGTTTAAAAGGGCTGTTCATTAGAGTCCGTTGACGTTTTTGGCCGCTATAATGGAATTTGTCCTGGTCCCGGAATAAATGGTCGTCGAACAAACCACTCCTGTCTACTATCACCGACTACGGCCGGAGGAAGACAGAGAACTGTGTATAATAAATACGTTTTCGAAATTGTGTTATCGCTTGTTTCGAAATAATTTATTTATTCTTAAATTACATTTCAACTCGCCGTTTCGGCCATAAAAACCTCGTATCAATCAAAATAATGTATTTTTAACTGATGATTAATTTTAATCACGTTGTATCAAATGTATTTTAAATAATTGCATCGTATATTTTATCCGTACAACAATTTTCCATTATTAACTGCGAACTACACACGGTATTAGTACACGTCAATGTGTAACCCAACCGAGTGTTTAAAATAAACGCCCGTGAGCGCACGTGTGTGTGTGTGTGTGTGTGTGTGTGTGTGTGTGTGTAGATAAAATATAAAAAGTATTGGCATGCGCCTACCTTTTTTCGAATTAACAGGAGTCAGACAGTTTTGTTTATTGGCTTCTTGCGGTTCTGACGGAAACTGACAGAAAAGTATAATTGTGTTTATAGGCCGCTCACGAATTCCTTGGTGAATGTCTGTTGTGTAGGAATCGAACATTCCGGATTCCGTCCCGTAACGGAAACAATTTGCTCAGATCTCCACCTCGTGTGAAGTATGACCGGTGACGTTTTCTTTAAATTCTATCCACACTTTGGATTGGCCTGAATTTTCATCGTCGCTAACGTTGGCAAATACAGCAAATGTGGCGAACGCGACGAAAAAGTCGTTTGTCAGGTGCTAATTCAAACTTATAACTAACTTAATGTTTTTTTTTTACCTGTGAAAATCGGGCAAAGGTTTTAATGAGACTTTACGCATGAATAAACGCCGACTGAAAAGCCACTTTGCCAGAGTAAACCGTTATTTTTGATTTCGACAATATGTGTCTCATTTCAATATAACCGTTGAATTGTTCAGGCTCATTTAGTACTTGTGTTAATGGGAAAATATTAAGTCGACGGTTCGGGACGGGATTTGAAATACATATACGTATCAATGATGAACAAATACGGGACGGAATCCAGATCATTTCCTCTCCAACGTGACGAAATTTGGCAACAACCAGAGTTTTATATATTATAAGTGAACTTCCAAAAACTAATTTTTTGTTGAATTTTATGAATTTCTTATTGAGTACATTATTTAATAAATTCTAAAATCAAACATGTTAAACTAAAATATTTGGCTTAGTAATTTTATAAAATTATTGAGAATATGAAAAACGTTCTTTATGTAGTAAATATATTTATAAATATATTTATTTATTTTTTTTTTATTTTTTTTTAATTTTTTTTTTATTTATTTATTTTTTTTTTCCGAATAACCATTAGTGTACTGTGCATTTTCAATTTTATGGCTTAAATATGATATTTAAACAATAAATAGTTATAAAAAATATTTTAAGTTTTTAATTATGAAATAATATTTTTTAAGTACTATTTTTAGTAAAATATATATAAATATAAAGATCGTAAAATATTAGAAGTACCAATGTATAACAATAATTACACTGAAATGAAAATGAAAATTTGTAACTTTATCGACAAATTTTTCTGTTTTAATAACCTACGAATAATCTAATTTTTTTTTTTTTTTTTTAATTAAATAATATGTTTGGCTAACAAGTTTTTATCAAATTATAAAATAAATTAGTTTATTCACTATTAACTTTATTTGCTACTTGTCTATCTATTGGAGCGTCCTTTCCATGCATTCTAATTACTTTGGAAGTTGTTTAATCATACTATCCCCATGCATATAATACATCTCCGTACATTTTCAGCATACCTAAATACTTTATTTATTTTGCATGTTTATTTAAATGATTTTTACGAAAACTTCAAAAACACCAAGTGAATAAGAATTCGTATTTTTATATAGTTGGTCAACGTAATGCTAGGGAAATATATGATACACTCATATTTATTACAGTCAAACATAAAGTATATTATACAATTTGGGTCTTTCACATACGGAATTTTAATATGTTGTTCACTTGTAGTTACTCCAGCATATTCCTCGTATTCGACTTGCGTTTTCTTTGTGTGAAATATAAAGTATTCTACCATCAAAGTATACTTTAAACTAAAACTTGAATACTCCAATAAGTTATGAAACCACTAATTTAACCACCGTTATTAAATTCCTAAACATAATATAAAACTTACTAGCAATGCAAATTTATTGAAATTTCACATTATTTTTTAATATCTAACATAGTGCACTTGGATTGTTAGACATTTTTATCGTATTGACTTTAACTTTTCTAAAATTATAGTTATTATAAACAGTTTAAATTGTTTTAATTAATTTAATAAAGTAATAATTTTAATTACATAATAAAATTTAAATTTGCAAATCTAAAATGAATAAAGTAATTTGATTTTCCAACGAGTAATAATATCCTTATATTTCTAATAGCTAATATTCGTTTATAATTTTTGGCTAATCAATAAATCCAATTAGACATTAAAGATAAATACATTTATGAATAATTCCCTCTGTTATATAAAACATCTAACGAAAAAAAACCAAATATGAAATAACTGTATTATAACTTAGCCCAATTTTGATTTAGTTTTTAGATCTCCGTGATGAAGGTCAATATAATTAATGTAAAACCAAAAAGAAACAAAGTTTTCATAAAATATTCAAACATTTAACCAAGTATCACAAACACCGGACAGATGCCAAGGGGACACTTGCATAAGTAATAGAAATCGATTTTGTAATCTGGTCTCACGGAAACTTTCAGTTTTTAATTAAAAACTTACTTCATCTGAAAGCCGACGAAATTAGTTACTTTTCAATTTCTCTGCTACCCTAACGAAAAGAAGAACGTATAGAAGGGTGGAAATGAATATTATTTCGAAACAAAATGTAATATTTATCAAAAAGTTGGTAAATCCAATTTGGCAAATTAACATTGTAGGTTCCAACTAAATTTTTAAGATAGTCTAAAATAACTTTTCGATAAAACAAAATAAGTTAACGCTTTTACATATTTTTCGGATATGAAATTCCTATAAAACAGTTTAGCGGATGGAAGCGTGTAAAATGCAATAAACATTTTGGATTTATAGAGGTTAAGTGAGGTAAGAATTCAACGAATTTATTATATGAACTCACTCCCCTAAGTATCCTTTTATAAATCGTAAAACACTACGAGTACATATGTACAATTTTTTTTTCCAGTTCATCCATTGGTGCAAGTACCAAATCAACTGGTGGGAGCTCCACAAAAAACGGACATCACACTTCAATGCTATGTCGAAGCGTCACCAAAGTCAATAAACTATTGGACTAGAGAATCAGGTACCTATTTGATACGAATCATACGTTATAAGATTAATGAAACTCAGTCGAAATTCTGCCCACCATCGATGTTCCGTTTCAGTTTGTTTTTTATGATCACGGCGTTTTGTTTTTTAATGATACCAAACTATTGTGGTACTCAATCTCTATAAATATGTTTTATGTATATTTTATATTCATATTAATTCAGTGTTTATTTTTTTTTTTTTTTTTTAGTTTTCACTGTTTAAATTTCATAGTTTTTTATAGTTTTATCATATTGTTGTTTTTATAAGTATAATAATAATAAAAAATCGACTGACATTTATTATTTATAGAAAACAATTTTTTTAACTTTATAGAATATTCATGTTTCCCACCTTTAGCCATATTTTAAATTATTCGTACGTACTTTGTTTTTATATAACTAATCAAATCACCATCTAAGAACCATCGAGTTTATTGATTTTTGGGTATCAATCACAAAAAACATGATTATAATTGTAAAGTCACGTCAATATATATATATATATATATATATATATATATATATATATATATATATATATATATATATATATATATATATATATATATATTATATATATTTGTCTTTGTATTTTACATAACATAAACGAAAACCACTTTATGTTTTATCTCATTTTGGTTATCATATTACGACTGTCTGCCGTTCAATAATTAAAAAATAACTAGATGATCTAGTTCATCTAGCTCAAAACTCTAATATTTTATATTCCACAAAGTTATTCTAATAATATTCTTATTAATATCCAAAAACACAAAAACTACATTTATATTCAACTGACATAAATTTTGATTTTAATACTTAGTCATTACGAAATGCATAAAAGAAATGTCATTAAATCTAATTATGGACAAAAAGATTTTAATTCAATAAAATAAAACACTTCAGCTAGACTAATTGGTGTTGTAAAGAAAAAAATCACAACAATAACACTCCGTGACCGACCAGATAACGCTCCGATACAGATAAAAGATACGTGAATTGAAAATATTCATTACCGCGTGTAAAACATAATCCATACAAACAAACAAATAATGTCCGGACAAAAAAATATATACATATCACCGACCTTTTTTTTCGTAATACGATGACACACAATAGAGAACACAAAGGCCAAATGCAATATCATATTATGAAAGAGGTGGTTAAGGTGAGGGCGCTGTGTGTGTGTGTGTATATGAAGGGTGGTCAAGAGAGTGGGGGAGTGAAGCGACTAGGTTGACAATATAATTGTATTGGTTCAAAGGCCACGCGCGCTGCTACCACCACTACACCACCATCGAATGGTGGCGGTTGTGGTGGTGGTGGTGGTGCAAAATCTACGACCCCGGCCAATTCTATCCTGCTCTCCGGAGTACACGTCTACCCTTCCTCCTACCTATAGTCCCCCCCATCCCACGGCCATCACTTCCGCACGGTGCCTTTAAAAAGCTCCGACCACCACCGCGACGATGTATACACTTTATTCAAAGCCATGCTAATAAATGTAATTTACATATTTTTCAAATAATTCTATCCGGTACGCCGAGGAGTCCCTGCGTGCGTACGTGTTTTGTGTGTGTGTGTTTGTGTGTGTGTGTGCGTGTGTGTATATGTGTGTGTGTGTGTGTGTGTGTGTGTGTGTGTGTGTGTGTGTGTGTGTGTGTGTGTGTGTGTGTGTGTGTGTGTGTGTGTGTGTCTGTGTCTGTGTCTGTGTCTGTGTCTGTGTCTGTGTCTGTACATACAAAGTATATACTATACCTTCAGTACACATTGAACAAGTGTATACTACGTGTACTCACCTCCACCACAACAATATCAGAAACCGAGTATACAACTGCACCCGAAAACGTTGCGTTTCCCGGCTCCGACAACCGATCCCTTCCACGTACTTCCCTGCCACCTATTACTCGTAATCGTCAGTCGTCGTCGTCATCCAGTAGTAATAAGAGATCTAACTCTTCTAGATGTGATATTTTGCTTTTATATATAAATTATACGCGTGATACATGTGCATTGTGTATGAAGCAAACGCCAATATCATAAGACTTTTTTTATGTTCTAACCCTGTCGGTACTTGGTCTGTTTACTGTGGTACGAAAACAATCGAGTAAAAGTGTTTAATTTGTACACAAGAATATTTCAAAGCTGCACCCCTTGCCTCAACGATATGCTGTGCTAATAAATTATACCTCGGGACCCTCCTTAATTCACTATTTGCGCCTTTGATGATATGTACACACACAACGTCTCTCGGAAGTTTAAATGCCATCCAATCGTAATATTATATTTACGTATATACATATCAATTAAAAGCACTCAGCCTTTGTGTGTGTGTGTGTGTGTGTGTGTGTGTGTGTGTGTGTGTGTACGCTTACAAGAGAGCACGGAATGGGCTGGAAATCTCGGTGAATGAATGTTTTAAAAATTAACGCTTTTAAAATAAACAAATAAATTAATTCTACGTGTGTTCAAGAATACCGTTTTACAATCTGTCAGTTTAATTTATAACATGTACGTATGAGAAGTATCTTTTATGAGATTAAAATTAACAAGTGGTCGAATATAACATTGAGTTCTAATACATACATAGATATGTACATAACATAATATTAAAACTAATATGTGTGTAATTGAGACTAAAATACGATGTTAATAAATCTAAAAGTGACAATAAAATTGATGTAGTTTTGTATTTTATGTAGATCTCACAAAACGATCTGCGGTCTTAACGAATCTCTCCATTTAATTGGAATTATTTCAGACTTATCGAATCCATTTCTCTTTGTTGGTTCTAACAATAAAATACACTTGCTATGTCACAATCAATCTATTTACGAACAGGATGAGTTACACATAATTCAAATCATAAAGTATAGACTCACGTAGTTATATACACTACAATTAATTTTTAACCATAGACCCAATTGGTATCGACGTGACTTCGTAGTAGCATAGAATCGTAATTTATAGTAACAAACGTTATTATTAACAGTTTTGTTTTCAGTTAATTTGATAATTTTACGACTTGACCGCCACTTTGATTGATACATCAAATTAGCAGAACAATGAATATATGATATGAGTATATAATAGTTGTAGAGCAACATAATAACACGGGTGGAGATGTTTGAAGAGGTCAGAGACTAAGTTTAATCAAGGTGACCTAGTATTCTGTAAAGTGGCTGGCGTGTTCAAAAGAAGAGAGATGAGTGGAAATAGAAAATAGAGAATGATTTCTGGTGGAATGAGTGCAAACTCTCCACCGACCAATAATTATTGAATATGCCATTGACCTATTCGTGATTATTTCACTGAGATTATGTTATTCTATAATATCAATAATTCAAATATAATTAAAAATATGATCATCCTTACAGCTGACGCAACTGATGATTATTGAAACTAACGTGGTCAATAAAAGTTTACCGACGTCTGACATAATGATACACATCGAATTTATATATTTTCTGAACTTACAGTTCATACAGCTAGAACATACATTAAATTTAGTCATGCCGTATGGAAAATAATACGCACGCGAAATAAATACAGCATAGAAATTTATTACATTCCCTCAACTTTGATTAAAACCAGTGAACTCGCTACGTGCATTCAATGGCCCAAAGCTGTCAGTTATAATTAGCAACTAGGGATTTGATATCATAAATCGTATACAAAGCGCATCAATAAATACAAATAAATCAGTCGAACAATAGCCCAAATATCAATAACGGTTCCGAGAAAAAATTGTCAAAACACTACACACACTTTTTTTACACTCCGCGAAATTATTCATACGCACGAATCATTAATTTATTTGTGCTGTGGATAATTATTACCCAACACGCATTATGAACGAACTCACTGATAAAATTAAACGATAGTTAAACAATAAATCTACTACTAACGCATCGCAGTGCTTTGGGTATCTTTCACTAACGTTTATTTTATTAGACATAATATAATACGTATATTATCGCCTAAATTACTAAATATATATATATATATATATATATACAATCTTAGATTAACACGATGTAAACTTTGTAGAAGAAAGAAAAAAAATTGTGTCTTGACCAAGACTGTAAGACCTGGATTGGCTCAAGGTAAAACTTTAAATATCTCATCGAAAGAAAATAACTATATCGTATAATTTTTAATTTTAGAATCGATAATTTAACAAAAAAAAATACATTTAATTTGGCATAATATTTTTTTTTTTTTTTTTTGAGCTATTAGAGAATATTTTTAATCAACGTACATTTTTTAGTACAAGAAAAAATTTATATCAATTATCTTCGACCTTTAATTACTAATAACTTTCCTACAAGTTAAATACTTTTTAATTACAATGCTTTGATAAGTGGAACGCATCAATTTGATAAAACTGGACATTAAATTGAAAAAAAAAATTAACAGAAAGTAAAAATTGTGTATATTGATGACATAAAATAAAGTATGGCGATTTATAAAAGAAAACGTATAAAACAACTCAGTCGAAAACGTACTCAATTTTCACTAATTGTTGTGAAAGATTAGAAGAATAATAAGATTTATATATATATATATCATTTTAACATTTTTAAAACTGATAATTTTTAATAAATGACTAATGGTAATATAATTTTACAAATACAAATTATTCATAAGTATATGCCGAACTTAAGATATGAATTAAATATATAAGATATTAAGATATTAATTGAAATAGTTTCAGAGTAAATATTTAAAAATTAGTATAATATATCTCATATTTATACTTCCGATAGTTTTACTTGACAATCAAATTAAAATTAAAGTCATTAAAATATGCAATTGATTCAAAACATTTTGGTCAGTCTAAAAGTATATCTATTGTAATTCAATAATCAAATATTAGTACTATGAATCAATGCCGTAATAAATAAAATGAACGCCGTCATAAAATTTCATTTTTTTTTTTTTTTTTTTTAATTTATCAAATTGTATCATTTTTATCAATCAATTCAACCATTCAAGTGGCTCATTTAATATTTAATAATATTCACTGAATATTATTCGGTATTTTATACCGGTTTATTTTATATCCTATATAGATAGAGGATATGTCTCACTTTACACAAGCCTAAAATTACATATTTATATTTTGTCATTATTTTTCAGCGAGTATTCGATTTGAAAAATTGAGTTTTTAAGTACGCACAAAACCATGTAATTAATGTAGGATATGATTTTAAAGAACCACAGTAATTATTCAATACAGATTTTACAAAAATTGATTACTTCGTCGATGTTATTGTTATTGTCGTTCAAAGTATTACTTAGTTGTAGTGGTTTAGTATCTCTTAAAAGTTTAATAATTAGGATTAGGATTTAAATGCAGTTTTATTCGTATTTTTTTTTTTTTTTTTTAAGTATCCAAATAAAAATTTAATGAATCTGGTCATTTTTTATTTCACATAACATTTCTGCATATTTTGAAAATAAAGCATATAATTGGATAATTTTGTGGTCAATACGAAAAATTCATGTGTTATACCTTTATGGTATAATATTTTAAATATATAAAATGTTGTCATTAGTTAATTGTTGTTAACAATGTAAACTTAGTCAAATTCAACTTTGGTGGGTTGCAAAAATATTTATTTATATCCTACTTATAAATCGACTAATATTTTTACAACGGTAAAATTATTATAATACCTTTTTACACTTCTCGTGAGTTGGTTTATTATCATTGTTGAACTATACAATATTTTGTACGTGTTTTGACATAGTGTTAGTTGATTCGTAAATATCATTCATTGAAAATAGTAAAGTTTTTCTTTTTTCTTTTTTTTTGCCGAGCTTTAAGATTTTATCTTTTTTAAATTTATTTTATTATATCCCTATTTTATTTATTTTATTGAAAAAAGATTTATCATAACAAAATATTCATATCAAACGTTCTGAGTGTTTTCGTAATTTACGAGTATCTAGTATTATATAGGTATATATAAATTAAAAACTAAATTTATGTATAAAAACTGTATTAAATATTGTATTACAAGAATATTAATCCCCACTTGTTTTAATACATTTATTTATAATATGTTGTAGGAGAAATGATCATTTCAAATGACAAGTACAACATGACAGAACTAACAGTTTCATATTACAGTGCTCAAATGAAACTGACTATAAGAAAACTAAAAAAGTCAGATTTGGGAGGATATAAATGCATATCGAAAAATTCAATTGGAGAAGCCGAAGGAAATATCAGAGTATACGGTAAAATTAAAAGTACTTTGATACCTAGTACATTTTTTAAATATCCATCAATAATTCAACTGTTTTTGTAACATAGTGTTTTATAAAATATATCAAATTTAAGTATATTGAAACAAGCAAGTACTTTTTACTCATAAAAAGTGGATTTTTAATGATTTTCAAAATGTATGAAATAATATTTATGTGGACTAAGATCATACCGAATTGGTCACCTAAACTTTTACCAAACCTTAGAAAATTATTAAATTTTATAAATCGATAGAAAAAAAATATTAGTACAACAAACGGTGTACTTATTTGACCTTCTTCGAAAATTAAAACCGTAGTTGAGTTAATAAACAAAATTTGTTTAGAGTACAAATTTTAAATTTTATATAAAAATAATAAAGCAAAAGAGTCGATAAATGTTAATACTCAAATTATAATGAAAAAAACTAAACATATATTTTGTATTATTTATAAAGAACAAATGAATAATTAGAAAAATACCTAAATAGTAAAAAGTTAACAAGGAGTTTACTAAACTCGGTTTGTTTTTACAGCGGGTTTCGATTTAAAAAATCGTCATAAACCATGACGTTATACC
Organism: Therioaphis trifolii; assembly: GCA_027580255.1. Classification (NCBI taxonomy): domain Eukaryota; kingdom Metazoa; phylum Arthropoda; class Insecta; order Hemiptera; family Aphididae; genus Therioaphis; species Therioaphis trifolii. Next base: position 27,523,275 of record CM050406.1, read on the forward strand.
TAAGTAATATTACTAAAATTCGAGTCTCCTCGGAAAATTCTAAAATGGTACTTTTCGTGTTCTATTTTCTTTAACAATGAAACTACTGATATGATATATATGATATTTTAAAAACGCCAATATTATTTTTGAGTTAAATTACTGATCTTTAAATATAATTAAAATAAAATATTCTTTATTTGACTTTACATCATTTTTTTTTTAATTTTTCTGTTTTTATTTTAAAATTGAATGTTTTTCAATGTTATACGCCAAAAATAGTGATGAAAATAGATGAAAACAAAAATATCATATTGGATAAAATAAATTCAATATTGTCATTTTTTCAATTAAATTAGGAATGGTAAATTTCATTTAGAATAACTAGCATCAATAAATAATTTTGAAAAGGTACACAAAATCTGATAACAATTTAATCAAGAAAACATTAGGAAAATCACGCGAATAACTATAGTTAGTAAATTAATATAAAAAAATGTATATTGCTTTTAAAATAATATTTTCAAATGTTAATATTTAATTTATCTGCAACCATTTGAAAATTGATTTAATTTTAGCACCATGTTCAATACATTTAAAAAACTACAATAACAAAACCCAAACAAGCTACCTTACATTTAAGTTTCTATATTCGAATCCGACGTTATTATTGGTTCACTGATGATAGGAGCGTATCTATGTAGTCATGGAGTTCAACCTTTTTCTCTCATACAATTTCATTAAACTAATTTCATTATCTATAGTGACCCCCCCCCCAAAAAAAAAAAATCATCACATTAAAAACTTAGTCGTTTTTCAAATATGGTTCCAATCAAAATAAAATCCTTCTTAATTTACAAAACTTGAAAGACAATAAAAAGAGAAATAAGGTACCTAATAAGAAATAAGTACTACTATATTTGATTTAGAAACCAAAAAGAAGAACTAAAACCGACATCATAGGCCATACTATCTAGTCCAGCTGGACTAGATTCAGAACAGATTATCTTTAACAATTAGCTTATTTTAATTTTAATTAAACACGTGTACACGTCACATTGTATGTTTACTATTTATTTTATTAACGGTCACCCGTATTTTTTTTTTTAAATCGATTTAGTTTTAGTTACAGTACGAGTCCACGTATAAATTTTATCTGTTTACAGAAATGGACTTATCGAAACCCAGAACGCCTACCGAAGACGAAGACGACAATGCAATAAACACTTTCGATTCAGAAGAAGACGATTATGAAAATAGAAGCACGGGACGAAATTCGTCTAGCAATGCGCCAGCATTGAAAGACCAATCAAATCGTTTACACAGATCGTCTTCAAGCATGATACGTTATATCAACATTGTTTTGTTAATACCGGCGTTAACTCTGATGATAAACTGAACTGTTATTGTATTTAAATTTAAGTAAACAAATCCTTGGAGGTTGAACCATATTTTTTAGACTGTACTTCACACTATTTTACTACATGCATACACTATTCATTCTTCTCGTAGTGTTCGGCCACAGCGGTAAAAATCTAATTGAAAAATACATACCTACCTACGAACGTACGTGACACATTATTATGTGTGAGTCGCAAATAAATATTATAATCAAAATAATAACATGTCCAACACGCTGATTCCACTGGCCCAAAACGCGGACAAAGATTATATAGGCAGAGGTGTTCCCATAGGGCATATTACATATACGCCGTATACTCTCAAGATATTTTTACGAAGTTCTAAGTATAGTTCGTATAATCAAATCATATATAAAGGAAAAATCTTTTATTTCTCAGAAAATGTCTTGGAGATAAATTTTGTTTATTTTTGAAATTACATTTTTCCCATATTTCCGTCAATAATTGTTTATGACGTTGATAGCGGAAATATTATACACGATATAGTCATAATCGTTAGTTACTCAGATCACTGTTCGGAAATTTCAGCTCTCCGAAGTAAGAAAAGAAAAGAAACAAAAAATGAAAATAAGTTCCAGAATTTTTTTCAACCAATATATTTAATTAACTTTTTTAATGTTAGTTTAAACTAACCACTTATGAGATAATATAAAGAAGATATTTAAACAAATTTGATTAAATTTTTTTTTTCACATTATTGACACGTCTTTCATAGACTATAAAAAAAGCATTTGTATTTTATTAAATTCTGATTTTTTGGTACTTGACGACTTAATATACTCTCAAAAAATTAATGGGAACACCCCTGGTCATAGGTGACTAGATACATGTTGTTTTCTGGGCGATTAATATCCCAGCAAAAGACAATGACAAAAATTAGCTAGTACGATATTCACTCAAAGAATGTAACCAAAAAGATGCAACATATTTACAGTAATTTTAAAACTATTATTTACTAATGGATTAATTAATTTTATTGTAATATCAATAACAAAATAGTATGTTATACCTAATTGATTATACGTTTTTGATTACCTAATGATTTATCATAATGTTATAACAGTATATATATATATATTACGGTTTTATTTTATTTATTTATTTATTTTTTTTTTTTTTTTTTGTAAATAGTATAAGTTCTGTCAACGCTCAACCTCCGTTTGTTTACACTGTCATAATACGAGTTAAGACTACATTTATGCAAAATTAATAAAATATATTATATATACTCTCTATGAGGTATAATTATGTTATTAATGAATTTAACACGTTCAATGTTCTACTATATAAATGAATGTAAAATATTTAATATTGCGTGTAAATAAACCTACAAAAAAAAAAATAGTTGAAATCATGTACTTGCCTATGGAATATTTCGTTTTTACATAAACGCTTTGCATAAATACGATAGATATATTTTATTGCCATTCTTGTTGCGAAACATCAGTGCGAACAGCCGGTAAAACACTAAATGTACACCTAAACAAACGTTCGACACTGTGCGTTTAGTGTACGTACATTTTACGTTGTACGTCGATGACCGTTCGAACGGAAAAGGCGATTGTCGTTACAGTGTCGATAAATCTCCGAGTACAACACAGTAAATTTGAGTAGTCTTCGATTCCGGGTGAAAAAACACGACGACGGTCGACGTGTTTTCTATTTCAAACTTCGGTTTGTTCGTCGTCCCGGCGATACGGCCTCTTACCAGTGACAATCCCAGCTGTCCGCCTACAGACCGTTAACGGCTTTTGTGCGTTTGATTAAACCAGGGGTCTTCAACCCACGGCCCGCGGGCCGCATGTGGCCCGTTTTGTCATCGTTTGCGGCCCGCGATCACATTTTCGAAATATAGCATGCATATTTTCTATTTCGATAATATTAAAACGGCCACGAGCCAACGATATTGAAAAAATTGGGAAAAATGCGATAAAACAAATTGAATGGCATTCTTACATGTTATAAATGTTGGCTGTTTGAATGATATCAATAATTGTTTGTAATTTAAAGTTTAATCATGAAAATTGTAATAGTAAAACTGAATTTTAGTACAAAACACATGTTTTTACCACGGATGCGGCCCGCGAGATTTGTAGAAAATAATGTGTGGCCCTCTTCATAAAAAGGTTGGAGACCCCTGGATTAAACGCTCTGAACACGCGTCGTCGTCTCACGAGTGCCGTTCGACTCGTCGAGAGTTCGCGGTAAATGACCGACACCGATCAATGCCACACGACTCCGCGGGTAGAACGATTTAAAACCACGGGCAAAAAAGTCAAAAGACGATCTCTGCGAGGTCGATTCGTCCTACGAACAGTGATAACCTTGCACGCCTCGATAGGGTGGAATAACCACGTCACTACCCGAGTCACCTGACTCGTCGTCGGACAAAACAGCAATGAGCGTGCGTTGACGCGTCGCGGACGGGACGTGGTACACAACATAACGCGTTAACCGCTGAGTAGGCGTGTGCCGTGTACGTACGTATACCAGGCAGATTGCACGAGTCAAAGTCTTAGGAACTTGGCGCAAATATCGCCCGAAAAAAACGTTTAACACACATGAGCGCATCGCGTCTTTAATGTGTCTATGAAACGTGTCATTGAAAATTCTAAAATTTTACTTTTGGTATAAAAAGTATGTATAGATTTTAAATATTCAATTCATAAAAGTTTTTTTTTTTTTCAAAACTTTTCGTTGTAAAATAATTTATCGAAATAATATCCCCAGCTAAAATGTAATATCTCTGAGTAAAGAACGATTCGGATGAGAAAACACGAGTGTACTATAAACCTTACACATTAATATCGATGAAAACTCGATAAAATATTAATTGTTAAAAAAGAAATGGGGTTAAGACAAAATGCATTAGGAAAATATTTGTTCGCATTTATCCACCAGGTGTCACATGAAGATTTACACAATGCGATTCAACTCTGTAAAGTGCGTGAATTAAAATTTTGAGATACCCTTTCTTTTTTTCTGCAACTCTAAACTTTAATCGCTTATATATCTCTTAAAGTATTGGTCTAATAATACAGATTTAAATATCAATATGTCCCAAAAAAAAGTATTATTTTTCGTAATATTATGTTATAAACAGAAGTTTCTATTTAAGATAACCAAAAAACTTTAGAAAAATAAAAATAATTGATAGAAATAATAAATTCAATAATTATTATTTTTCATAAAAAAATTGTTCTGTTAATTGAATATTCTCACATATTTAAGAAAAATAGACATTTATATATTAGGCACGTTACTAAATTCAGCTTTTTTAAAATTTTCTTCAGTTAGATTTTAAAATGTTTATGTTTGCTAAAAAAATTGTCATATTCAATAATTTAATGATAGCATTTCAAACATTTTTTTATACTTTGAATTTTATGTTGGAACAATACTCTACCTTTTTTAGAAGGTCATTAAAATTTAAAATTATTAAAATAATAATTACACACTCACCAAATTTCGCAGCCACTATGCAACGTTACAAAAAACATTTGCACTTCTCGAGTTTTTTTTTCTAACCACGGACTTGCCATTGATAACTAAACATTTTAGATCACTACGAAGGATCTAAGGAGATAAGAAGAATGCCTCATTCTCCCTGTAGACTAGTGGAAATGTGTTGAAAATGAAAAATTAATTCAATTTTTTTCATTATTATTATTTATTTCAAAACAACTTCGTCTGTTTATGCCATTAGCAAAAATAATTTGTATTACATTCATATGAACAATGATGATGAAACTCATTTACAATTTAATTTTTTTCGTTTTTATGTCTGAAAACTTTTGGAGACCAGCCTTCAAAGTTTTCATATCCATTCCATCTTCCACTGGGAAAGATACTACTTTTATATGCCTCAGTCTTCTATGAATGTGGGGTTCGTCGTCAAAAAATAAAACATTTTCTAAATCCAGGCTTGATTTTTCATCCAGCCTAATCGATAAAAATCACATTACATTAAACATAATATCATATTTACTTACTCATTTAAACTATACTTAGTCAAACTTATATCTTTGCTAATAGGATAGATTTCTATTATACTCAAATATTTGTTCCATCCAAATAATTCTATAAGTTGTTTTGATGCATTAATCGCGATACTGCTCGAGCAAACGCCAAGCTTGATGTCAAACTTCTTAAGATAATCGAAAACTTGTGGCACTTCTGGGTAGTATTTTATTATTTTCCCATTGAGATCAATTACATCACCGCTAGTTTTACTGAAAAACTACAATATTAATTGTGCACTAAGATCAACAAATTAAAATGTAATACTAACTTTATACGAAAAGGAGGCATTGCAGTAGTGTCTACCCAATATGGCCACAAAGTAAAATCTTTTATGAAAATAAAAACAGTAAAATTTATTTGAAATCAACAAAAACATTTTTTTTAAGCTATTTTGTATATATTAACCAAAAGTATTGGTATTTTAACAGTTCAAAATCAAAATCCATATAATTTTATTAATAACGGTACATTAAGTTAATGAATTACATACCCAAATCAAAAAAAACTGTTTTTGGCATTGCTTTGACATTTTCATCCGAATGTGTTGTTTGTGATGCACTCATAAAGACAAAAAAAATAAGCATTGTATAAAAATCCATTTTTAATAGGAAATTTAAATTCATAGGCATAATACAGAAATCCAAAATAAATGATTCTTTAAAGGTACAACATGAGACATTAGTGCATGTCTAACAAATGTAAATGGTTCGCGAGATTAAAGTCCGAAATAAACAATTAAATAATTATTGAATATTATTTTTTAAATTATAACACATACTTCTGTCGACCTTTACCTACATTCATGTGGTACAAACGCAATCTGCTCGTTTGCGTTATCATACAGTCACGGTGTCATTCGATGTTTAATTTTTAATTAAGAAAAAATTATGATTGTGTAATAGTGTACTATAGACGACCCGAACATATTTCGGAATGGGCTGCATACGAATTGCGTCCCCGATATAAAAATTGCGATTTGTGACATACTAATTGCGTCCCGGGTTTTCGATACTACTATACGAATTGCGTCCTGGGTTTTCGATACGACTATTCTAATTGTGTCTCGATTATCAACCAGAGTTGGTGGAGAAAAATTCAACTTCTAGGTTTGAGTAATGAATATAATCTAAATTCAGAAATAAGCAATTACCTAAAAATATTTTTTGGTCTCACTTTTTTGAAACCTAAAGACGTAGAAAACTGTTTTACCGATGATATAGTGTCAATTTTACCACAGAATAAAAAAGTAGAAACATTTACAGGTTATATTTTAAACACATATATAACCCCCGATTGTGACTTTCCTCCTTCTTTATGGGCAATGTATTCGGGATCAATTACAAGGACAACAAATAACTGTGAAGCTTTCCATTCAAAATTAAACGGTATGTTTTATTCTGCTCATCCAAATATCTATAAATTTATTGATGTACTTAAAAACGTACAAAAAGACACTTAAATAAAAATTCGTAGCAGTAGTCAAAGGAAGAAAATAAGACGTGAAATATGTGAAAAACAAGAATTTTTAAGAAATCAAATGATGAAATACGACTTTAACCAAATTACACGTTTTGATTATGTTAAAACTGTATCGTTCAAATTTTTACCGAGCCATAAATAATATTAAAATAACATATGATAACTATAACCTTATAACCTAACTTATATTTTTTGAAAATTTTATATTTAACGACGAAAACAATATTTTTGATGTACATAATAATAACGAAACGATAAAAAACAATATTTTTAACCAACCTTTAGCAATATAATATTTTATGTTGCTATTGACAGTCCTAAGTCTGTATTAAATGGGAAGGAAAATAATGTATTTATATTGGACGCAATTAGTATAGTTGTTAAATATTATCGGGACGCAATTAGTGTAGTTGTTAAATATTATCGGGACGCAATTCGTATGAAAAAGGGATCTTGGGACGCAATTCGTTTGCTGCGTCGGAATGATATAGACGAAACATATCGTCATGGCCATCGTATATGAAATTCCGCAAAAATAAAAGCAAATAGTTCATTTCGTTTCACCAAAAATGATAATATGGTTTTCTTCCCTAGGACACCGACCCTCATCAGGAAATATTCGGTCCTCCTTCTGTCTGATAACCGTCTCAGGGCCCCTTCTCCTTGAACCTAAGCTTACTCTTTTTTCTATTACGTCAATTACGCTATATCCATTATTTTTGATTCTTGAGTGAAGCGAAGGATCTATTGATTGGTTTTACAACGATGTTTATTTTTTTTTTCTGGAGAAAATTTTTCGTACTCCTAACTTTGTCCAGAAGTTTCATTCGGCAATTTTACAGATCGAGAATTGTATGTATATGGTACTTTGACGAATCTTTTTCCTCTCCTCTCAATAGTTTTTCCAGGTGTGTGGAAAAAGTGCCGAAAAACGGAGTACAAACGGTAAAATTTTCCGTAAAAGACGTGTCACTTGAAGTGACTCTTTCACTAAATCGATTTTAGTTATTTAGTCATAATTACTCATAACTCCAAAATTAATGTTGATAGAAACTTGAAATTTTCACCGTTTATTTATGACGTGTTGTTACAAACTCAACAATTAATATTCCAACAAAAATTAACAACTTTTGGGCTAAATATATGACTTTGAAAATACACCGTTTTTCAACATTTATCCATATTAAAATGTTAAATATTTATTTCGACAAATGTTCTGCAAGTGTAATATGATCATACTTATACACTTAACTTACAATACTGAAAAAATTTCAAAAATCGTGATTCAATATTTTTTTATAAGCGTTTAAGTATGTTATTAAACGATTTTTAAGAAATACGAATATTAAATCGTAGACTGTTTTTACATACATTTTCAACTTGAAATGTGTGTAAAAAATGATTGGATTATCCAGTCATTATGAACCTATAAATACAGATAGAACAACATATTTTGAGTGTTAAAGTAAAAAATGTCTGTTTTGTTTAGAAAATAATGTCGATTCGAAAATTTGTTTTCTTTCATACATCTATAGTCCCTATCCTGTTATAACCATCGAGTTTGAATAGTAATATTCGTCATCTAAATCACTGATTCTCACTGAGAATATTGCAAGGTACTATTACTTTTGACGAAATAACTGAAATTGATTTCATGCATTTTTTTTCTTTTTAACTGGGAAAATGGCAGGGTATTTTGATAATATTTTGACAAAAAAAATTTTATATACAAAAATATAATTAATTATTAATTAAAACAATATTTTGATATTATCCGTTATTGTCAAAGAGATTATAGTAGGTACGTAATGTTAATTTTTCAATGTTTGACTGCAATTCAAATGAGTTCATATTTCTATCGACACCAAATAGCACTAAACTACAAAATTATCATATTTATATTAACAATCAATATTACTTAGGTATATTATGTTATATCTTATATCATAAGTATTAGAACAGATTATTACAATAATAATAGGTAATATGTTTATATGATGTATGCAGAGTCTGATTTAAAGAGGACATTAGGAACACTTGCCAGTTGCCCAGGCCACCAAATTTCGAAGTCCCCAAAAATTTTAAAACGTCGATTTTTAAATAATAGTATGGTCGATATTAAAAATAACAAACCATCAAAATGATAGAGCATATAAAAATATTTGATTTTCAATATCATGTAACTATGTAAATATTTTATTTGAAGTTATTAGAGCACATATTTTACTGGGTCGGAAATAATTTACAGCTTCTACAGATTAGAAACTTTATTTAGGTAGTTGTTACTTTAACCCTTTGAATACCAGTGGGACGTATATGTTCCAGGAAGCTTCTATACACCCCAGAGTCCACTATTTCCCTTTGAATAACGTTAATAAATGTCCTAGTGGTTTTTTTTTTTTTTGAAAAAATTGGTTTTGTTGAGACATCGCTGTTATGAGAACTGACGGTTTTTGAGCATATTGTGTTCACGATGTTCGCATCGTCTTCGTCAGGCTTAGCGAGGACAGAGAATCGATTTGGACTCGAGAAAACTTTGGATCTCTCCTCTTCTACCTTTAGTGAAAGAGAACATGTGGAGTGATTTCTAATTTCTGTTGTTTTTATTGTTGATACTTTTAATGTTCGATTGAGACCAGTGGCGACTCGTGAGTTTTTAAAGAAGTAGTGCACATTCAAAAATATAATTTAAGAGGGCTCAACAGTTACAAAATCCTGTACCAAAACATTACGGCGCACTCCTAATAGTACCACCACATCAAACATCCTAGAGCAAAACTGATACTACCAAATGAAAGATAAAATTATCTTCTACATGCTATCAGAACGTTTATTTAATTTTTTCGAAATTAATTTTTTTTAATTAAATTTTGAAAAATTGTTAATTTTGGTTTTTTCAAATGTATTTATCACTAACCGGAAATAACTTTTCGAAAATATTTCTCTGATAACACGTAGAAAATATCTCAAATTTTCTATTGGTACCATTCAAAATTGTTCTGGGATAAATATTTATAGTAGAATTTTTGGAAGTGCGAAAGTATGTTTTTAGTAGAAATTACGAATTTACTACCAATCATGTGCTGCTCTAATTAATAAAGCGGTAGCACACACACAAATATTAAACAATATTGTTTACCGATTTTAATTAACAATTTTTTTTTAATCTGAAATGGATACTCGTACATTTGCTGTATTTTATTAATTTTAATAAAGTTAAAAATTAAAATATAATAAGGATCACTTGTCTATACAAAATACAGTAAGAATGTAAGATACAACAAAAAATACGATTTTTTTGGTGATAATCAATGATTTACGAATTATAATAGATAATCGGAATATCAAAAACGAGGAAAAGTGAAAATAAATAATAATAAACAATAAACCGCGACCGCCGCGTCCAAAATAATCTGCTGATAACAATTTATTCAAATAACTGATTGGTTATGTTCACAGATACAACTGTGCACATCTATTCCATTATAATGCGCGTGACGTGTTACGATTTGTTTTCGTTTTCACACATCACACTGTGCAAGATTGTGTGAACTACCTATAATTGTAACCGGATGCACATCAGCGTTACTAACGATAGCCGCTGTTTCACCCTATAAATAATCAAACTCAAATACATTTTCATAATCTGAGTTTCTGGAAATCTTTTCGGGTACTTAGTAGTATTAGTATGATTTAGTATTTTTAATTTCTTGTGCTGTTGGTAGGTGGAGCACGTGCACTTGTGCACATAAATATGAACCGCCACTGATTGAGACAACACAATAGCGTGGTAATATGAACTACCTATAGCAGAACCCGTGCGTAGCCACTAGCCGTGTAGGTACTTGAAACCGCGATAAGATAAGAGAGTGACGGGTAGGCGAATACGTGTGCACATGATGGCATTCGAAACCGGACTGGTTTATTTATTATAATACTTAATAACTAATCCAGATTCCAGACTTTTGGTTACATTAAAAAAATGTTATAATAATTATTTGCTGACCAACTTGTCACAAAAAACTTAATAATTGTAAAACTAAAATAATATAACATATTAATTTATATTTAAGTAGAAAGGTAGGTACTCCATAGTCTATTTCCTAAGATCATACTTTGAAAAAAAAACATTTAAATGTAGTACTCGCTTTGAAAAAGAAATGTAGTCTACCAACTATTAAAATTAATTCTTTTCATTTCACTGTTCTTAACTAATTTGATTTTTTTTATTTACGTACATATGTTTTATAATCGCTACCGCTACTTATATCTATTTTAAAATTACAAAAAGTAATATATTTTGTTTTTTTACATTTTTTGGTTTATAAATGCTTGTTTTCCAGTACAATAAATTTGAAGAAATATTATGCGTATTTTAAGTTTAGAGTAGCAGAATGAAATAAACAAGAATATCCCGTATTCATATTATTTCATTTTATTTAACTATAATAAATAGTACATAAACAAATTCAAATGTATGTATAAGTATGTGTGTTACAATAGGTCAATCGTCAGACACAATGTATTCACTATAGTCACAGCTAGGTACGTTCGTTTTTCAAGCTCCATGCCATTACCAAGTCACAGGATATGGAAAAAATGAACATTTCTATATTACATTTTTATTTGAAACTTATTTCTTTAAAACACTTCTACAAAATTAAACAAAGAGAAAGATTTTAAAATGTAGATGCTCACTAACAACAATTTCTGGTTCAATAAATTATTGTTTGTACATTTTTTAAATTTTTTAATTTTAATTCTTTTTCTGGAACAATTTTTCATATTTTTCGGAAATACATTTTATGGCTAAATAAATTACAAATATAATAATTATATTCATGTACCCACCTCAATACAGTTCTGCAACAGGCATCAGCCTTGTCCAACCTCTCTACCCTAAACATGGATTATTTGCCATTTGTGATTAAAATTCTGAGTTTATCACAAGAAATAATACTGGAGGGGCTAAGAAAAATGTCTCCTCCTCCTCTTTTAGACTAGGAGAAACGCAGAAGTATGTTAAAAATTCAACAATGACATTAATTTTTTATTTTATTCAATAATAATACTAAAATAATTCACACTCTAGTTGCGTTTTTCTTTTTTTCACGTCTAATTTCATTTTCTTCAGTAATACGTTCCGAAAAATCTGCAAACTTTCTTAAACCAAGTCTTATAACTTCCATAGTCACTCCTCTAGATGCTAAGTAAGATGCCACTTCTAAACGTTCAAAATCGACAATGTTACGATATATGTCGTCAATAAATAATATATCTTTTAAATCAACATTAGCTTCTTTAGCCAACCTAATAAATAAAACTCAACATTAATCATACAGTTTAAACATAATATAACATGTTATACATACGCTTCTAAATTGGTCTGATTTATATATGAGGTATGTTCTCCAGTACCCTTAAATAAATGAACGTAGGTAATATATTTGCTCCATCCAAACAAATCTATAAGTTGTTTTGCTCCATCTGAATCGTAAACTCTTGAGAAAGCTCCAATCCTAATTTGTTTATCATGAAGATATTTTAAAACTTCTGGTGCTTCTTCAAAACATTTAACTTGTTTTCCATTAACATCTACTATATCTCCAACCCTGAAAAACTACAATATTAATTATGGTGAACAAAAATTAATAAATTTAAATTAAATACTTACTCATCTTTATGAAAAGGAGGAATTGCATCCACGTCAACCCAAAATGGCCATAAAGTGAAGTCTATTGTAAAAAATATCAGTGTTATTATTATCATTATTATTATTATAATTATTATTATTATTGTTATTATTATTATTATTATTATTATTATTATTAGTATTATTAGTAGCAATTCAATTGTTTTTAATAATATATACTTTCTAAATTATACTGAATAAATAATGATAATTATTAAAATATTGTTTTTGAAAAAAAAACTATATTTTTTTTAGTACTTATTCTGTTAATTTTAATGATACTAGTAGGTACTAACATAACAATATGCAGAATTATTAAACAATAGTTCATAATAATATAAAGTATAGGTACCTAAATCAAAAACAACCATTTTTGGAACACGCTTGGGCTTGTCTTTTTTAGTTTTTGTTGATAATGATATACTTATTAGCACAAAAAAATACAAAATTTTAAAATAATCCATTTTATCAATTATAAACTAAAAACACAAGAGAAAAGATAAAAGTAAATAATTCTTACAAGTTACAACATGGGAAATCGACACTTGTCTGAAAAATATGAATGCCTTTATAGATAGGATCTGAAATTAACAATTATACATTATTACTTAAATAACAACACATACATCATACAATAATTAAAAATTAATTTATTCCAATTTAAATTATTATTTTAAAAATTAATTGTTTTATTAGTGGCTTTGATAAAATATCAGCTAATTATCAATCTTTTAATTTTAATTATTCTAATTTTATAAATTCAGCAGAAGTCAATAATTTCTTTTATCACATAAAATTCAATATATATTTTATTCTATAGCACTGAATCATTATGAACACAATATATGAACATAATATTCATGTGTATGATAGTTGTGCTTTCTAAATTATTTGATGAATATAGGTAATACATATTTATGATTGATTATCTTCAAAGAATTTTCCTAGATGTGGTAGTTTTTTACCTAACTCTTTCAAAAAACGCCTGGACTAGGTAAACAAATTTAGTCATTACAGCAGTGAATGCAACAAACTCAGCATCTATACTAGATAATGCAATTTTCGATAGTTTGTAAATTATCCAACATGAAATATACCAAATTATGAAGCCATGGAATAATAACCATGCTGTTGATTTTCAGACATAGGTGTTAACCCAAATCCACAATAGCTCATGATTTAAGTAACTCGTATCATTTTTTTAAATTAAAATCCAAGGCTTTTTATTCCCAGTATATATACCTCGTATTGTAGTATTTTATTAAAATGCACTCAGTTCATCAGAAAAGTTTGGCTGCAAACAACTGATAGGTGCTGAACCTACTAGACACTGCAGTTTTTCACTTACTATTGGTCGTAATCTTAAGATAAACCGTGAAATGTTTTTTGGATGGGTCGTCAGCAAATAATACAAATAAACTTATAATTTCAGTAATTTTTAAAACGTCTGTGTTATTTAAATAATTGGTTACATTTATAATATTATGTATGAAAAAAATAAATAAATACAAAAAATACCTACACCGTAATTATTGGTACAGTAATCACAACGGCATATTTTTATTTAAAAACAAATTATCTATATTCTAGTAGTGAACTATTGGTAAATTTGGAAATTTTCTTTGACCATCCATGATAAGTAGTTTCATAATATATAGTACCTAGATTATTACATATACCTACTATTGTTACACTAAATCAAGGCCACACTCCAACATTATAAATTGTTATGTTGAGATATTTGACACCAATGCAATTAACAGTCAATCGAAAGTTATAATATAAATACCAAGTTTATCCTTTTTAAACGATTAATTTAAAAATAAATAATTTGTATGCACACATTAAATGTTTCATGGGGAAGGGGTTTTCAGGGTGTAAATTAGTTAGTCACCTAATTAAAAAGGTTGAGAAATGGTGCTTTACAACACAGCTTACAAATTATTTAGAAAGTACTAAGTACAAAAAACAACTAATTTATTCCACGTTCTGATTATTAGTATAGTATAGCATCGAATATCATCATACCAATTAACTAGTCTGTCAATTATTCACATTCTTAAATTTATTGTTCTCATTAAAAAATGTAAGATAACCAATTCTTGTAAAATTAATTCTTATTTCAAATAAATGCATAGTATGTTTTTATTAATTTCTAATCATTGTTTAATCATCTACATTCACTCAATTAGTGTTCTATACTTATATGTTTTATAACTTTAATTAAGTAGGTATTTGAAATTTTCAAGATTTTAATTTTTAGAAAGTATTAAATATTCATGTGTTATTGCAAAAATATCATCCAAGTCTTCAAACTAAACTCTTTTTTAATTTCTCAAAACCATCAGATACCCATGCCTGACATTTCGAGTTAATGACTATAGAGGAATAAAATTTAATCATTACTTTTTTGCACTATTATGAGCAACTAGTTTTTTTTTTAAGATCTCTTTGGAATAATCACTTATTTTAAATACAGTAGGTCATACAGCAGTAGGTACCTACCTGAAGTATAACAATCCAATACCTTGACAAATTTTCGAAGAAGTGAAAGTCCAAATAGATAATTTAAGTACCTACTACCTAATCATACCTTATTTAACAAATGAAATGCACTTTGTAAAAGCACAAAATCATAAAATTTTTGTTTAAAAATACTATAGTTCTTTATAATAATATAAAAATAATTTATTAATTTCCAACAGTCTTATACTGTACATCAGGGACGCCTGGAGATAGGGGGCATTGCCCCTCTTGAGATTTCAGTTACAAAATTGGAGGTTTTTTTACATGACGTAGGTCTCACACGACTAGGACACTCAAAGACTTTCCGACAATCATTGTACCATTAAATTACGAGTATAATATTATTTTGTACTTACTCGTAGAATTAATAGTTGTACTTCACGAGTCACAATGTATTCCCCCCTCCCCCCTGAGTGACATATCTGCGGCCGTTCCTGCTATACATAGGAGGATTTACATAAAACAATTTAATTATTATTGGTCACCTCCAAACCTGACTGTGTGGGTTTATTTAAATTAAATAATCAAGAAATATAGAATAAATATAAGTTTATTCATACTTACTGTCAATAAAAGTAGTACCATCAAAAAATATTATTTATAGAATATTCAAGCGTGTAACAATACCATACATATTATATTACAAATTTCTAGGGCATCACTGGATAATTTGTAGACTTCTGTATGAGGCAAGACTTATACTTTATGGCCAAACCCATCAACAAAAAAAAAACGGAATGAAAACGTACTTTGTACCATAGGAATTCTATAGGACAAGATAATGGGGAGATTCTGAGCAAAGCTTCAGTATAAAAATAAATGGACAGTTTATATATATATATATATATATATATATATATATATATATATATATATATATATATATATATATATATATATACATTATATTACATTATATACATATATATTTATTTTTTATTTTTTATTTTTTCATTAATTAGCTTTTAGTAAAACTATGACAGCTCAACAGTTATTTATATACAATACAACTAATTTAACAAGACAAATTTAAGAAGGAAGAATACAAAGATAATTTAAAACAATTTTTAACTTAGAAATTAAATAGTAAAACCAGCCTCCAGGATAAATTTGATAATTATATTTACGACATATTCAGAATTAGATTGGAGAATGGAGGAAAGATTAAAAGGAATATTTATGGATTTTAAAGAATCAAACAGAATAAATAATTAACGTGTTCCGTGTTCCGCATGCAAAGAAGGGCAATCAAATGAAAGGTGCGGAAGATCGCAAACACTTTTGTAAAGGTGTAAAGTACAGTGAGGGGAGTCATATAGCCCTAGTTTGTAGGCGTGGGCAGGTATTAATCACCTGTACGTAGGCGATTGAACTAGATGATAGTAGTTCTAGATAAATTAAGGTTATTGAACCATGTTTTGTTTTGGATATCTGGAACAATGTTTTTGTATCTGGAAGCAAACTCAGCTGGGAGGTTTAGCCACTATATCGACCAGAATTTGGAGGTATGACGCCGTAAGATTGGGATAAAATAAGTACAGGGAAGTAAGTTGAGAACAGAAGCAATTAAATTGGATGTAGACAGTTTATATCGATGGTTAAAATGTCAAATGTCATAACCCACAAACACATAATTTTACAAGAGGTACTTTAAATAAGATATTTATCAACAATACCATTTCTGGTTGAATCAGTTATATTCTATGATATCCAATTAATTAATAATCTCAAAGAAAAAAAATGAACAGTGTTATTTATATCATCAATTTCCCTTTATTTATGACTTAGTCGAGGGTTACAACATTTAACTATACAATTATGATTGTGTGATACAATTTCAGGCCAAAAACATTATTGTATTAGGGTTACTGCATTTGGCAATATATTCCACTATTTTACTACCATTATTAAATTAACTATAATATTGTTATTTTTTGATATTTAAACGCTTTTAATAGCTAATTAAATTTAACTGAACTATTTTAAAATGTCTTGGACAAAATGTTTTGTTTGGTGGAAAATATTTACAATACTTAAAAATAACAAATTACATTTTTGCTACCTGATCATACTTATATGCCGGTTGACTCTATACACGCAACTATAGAATCCAATTTAAAAAATAAAATAGTTTGGGCACCTTCCGAGTGGCCAACAATTATGGTAAATTCAAGGTTAAATCCAAAACTGTATGATGTATACACTATGAGTCATAACGTCTAAACTTTTGGAGTATTTTTACAATATAAAAGTGTTTACAGAAAAAAAATACAAATAAATATTATTGTAAAACGAATACATTCATTGCTTTACTCAGTATCTAATTTAAATACAATATTTTGTTTAGCTTAAATAATAGAAAAATATCATAAATATTATACTCTATAGCAAAATACTTAACGCAACTTTATCATTAAGTTAATATAAATTTTGAATTATGTCCATATATATTAACTTTTTTAATTATTTAATAATTTTACAATACTTTATTGAATACAAATATGAATTTTTCCAAAAATTATTTTGTAGAACTAACAGCAATTTTGCTCAATAGGACAATGAGGCTCAACATGCATACCCACTTTTTGTGCAATAGGTTTTTATTTTTAAACACAAATATTCTCAAAAACAAAAATCCTGATTTAATAAATTTGTACAATTATCTTATAATTTTAATTTTTGAATTCATAATCTGGAATTATTTTACCATCTTTTTGGAAAGATTTTAAAATATTGATTCATGAAAAATACAATAAAATTGCATACCTCACCTAATTTTGCAACCCCAATACAGTACAATAAGGGACATATTCACTTTTCAAGTTCTCTCCTCAGAGATAAATAAAAATGTATTTAAAAGCCAACAAAAAAATTTGTTTTTAAAATAATTAACCATAATACAAATTATTTATTTTCTTTATATAAATAATCAAAGTGAAACAATTTAAATTTAAGGTGTTCTTGCATCTGAAAACTTTTTGAAACCATTCATTAAAACTTGCATTGTCATTCCGTCCTTTACTAATATAGACACTACTCCTAAACGCTCTAAATCAACAATGTTACGATATTCGTCGTCAAAAAATAACATATCTTCCAGTTCAATTTTGCATGCTTTGCTTATCCTAATTAATAAAACTCAACATTAATCATAATATTAACAAAATTGAACTTCCAATATTTATAATCACCTATGAAAGTGTGTGTCTTTAGAACCAGGATATATTTGTTTGTTCTGAAAATATTTATTCCATCCAAATAAACTCAAAAGTTGTTCTGCTCCATCAATTTCTCCAGTTCTTGAGGCAGCACTAATTCCAATTTTATTTTCCATAAGATAATTTAAAACTTTTGGGGCTTCAGGATAATATTTAATTATTCTTCCTCGGGAATCTACCACTTTACCAGCTCTAAAAAACTACAAAATTAACAATCGTATACAAAATATTAATAAGTTAAAATTAAATACATACCTGTCTTTATGAAAAGGAGGATCCACGTGAGTATCGACCCAAAATGGCCACAAAGTACAATCTATCACACAAAAATTAACACTATAATTATTTGTATCTATTCAATAATTTAAATATATTCTAATTATAATAAATACAAAAAGATAATTATTAATATTACACTTTAAAAAGAAAGGTATTTTTTTTTTTTATGTATCTATTAATATATTATACAATTGGTATTTCAGTAGTTACAAGTTCAAGAATCACAATTTATAAGATGCCTTTAAGTTCATTTAGAAAATTAACAGCATACCTAAATCAAATACAACCATTTTTGGAACTTGTTTAAGTCGTAAAGAATATGATAAACTTATTAGGATAAAAAAAATTAAAATTCTATAAAGATCCATTTTAACAATTAAAAACGAGTTCACTTGAGAACAAATTATAACATAGGAAATGAGCACTGAAAAATATTAATTACTAAGGAGATAAGAATACCTAAATCAAACACAACCATCTTCGGAACTCTTGTAAACGTCTGTGATAAATTAGACATTATGACTTGAAAAACACAATTTACATTAAGTACTCACGTACAATATATTTATTAATTTAAACTATTAAAAGTATAGTAATAACTGTTATTTTTCATAAGTTCTAACAGGAAATGTTTCTAAAAGTCACATTACTTGATGCACAATACATATATTTCATTAGAATTGGTAGATATCACTTTTCAGTTCAACCATAGACTATTTTCATAAAGTCTGTGGTTCAACAATACTGATAATTCTATGATAACAAAGATAATATGTGTAGAGTATGCCCAAAGCCCACAACACAGATTTAAGTCTATTAATCTTCCTAAACTTTCAAAATAAAATAAATCAGTCAAATTATTTATACGTTAAAACAAAATTACATTTTACATTCTCATGACTCATGAATTAATAATAATAATAATAAAATACATTATTTCCAATTATAATTATAATTACTTAAAGCTAATGTCAATAATAGATGTTATAGTTAATTTAGCCCTAAAAATTAATTTGTTGTAATAAACAGAAAAGATCAATCATATATTTCACATGCAAATTATGCATTCAAACAAATTTAAATTGCTTCAGTGAAATTAAATCTTCCTGACTATTATTATTGATTCAAATAAGATCTATATAACTATCAGTTATGAAAAAAATATTTTTGGGATTATAACTAAATAAGTCAATTTATTCATCATATGAACTGGAATCATATGAAAAAATTGCTCAAAATTAATAAATAAATAAAACCTAGTTAATTTCACTAACAGTTAGTTTAAAACATAAGTACAAAAAAATTCCCAATTATTTCAACATTTAAAAAATCTATATTTTGTGCTCAGTGATCAAATAATTATTATAGTGATATTTTTAAAGTCCTTAAAATAGTGACTCTATGTATACATATATTTATTCATAAATTTAAATCTAAAAATAAATCGATTTTTTGTAAAAACAAAAAGTAGGTTAGAAACCTATAATTTTTTTCATTATATATGATTTACATATATAATTTTTCTACATTTTTGCTTACTATTGAGAAGTTTTAGTAATAGTTTGTCTGAAATCCCAACAAACTAAAATAATCTGATCTTTAGTCTATCTCTATGGAAAAACTTCACGCCAGGATACGAATCTTCTTCACGTCTACAAAGCATCGTGATGATACGAAAAAAGCAATAAGACTCTACGTCATGTAACTGCATCAAAATTCAAAAACAATTAGGTATTTAGGTATATTATAGTCACCGGCCACATGGCCAACATCATTTAAATAAAAACACGTTTTAAAAATTTCGATAATTATTATGAGGTTTAGATCCATAATGCCATATTATGTCTTTTGATCTTAAGGAAAAACAGGAAATATCTGAATTATGAATAGTGCGAGAGTACACCTCATAAGTCGTTCTGATTCTGAATAATCTGAATTTGTATTATTGTATCACGACTGTGGCCATATCAACTACAGTCGTGGTGCAAAACAATACCGGTTTTTGATAAACGTGTCCAAAATAGTGATAATAATAATAATAAATGTATTATAGTTGATACTGGATTGAAAATACAAATCAAATGAAAATTTTAAATCTTTACTACACTTACTCGTACCTCGGTTTCAAACTGTGTCTGTAAATCGGGCAATATTCTTGGTTGATTCTGTTCGTGCAATTTTAAAATAATTAATGTGCATTTTATTGGATTCGTCGATCTAATGAAATCCTACTGAATTTTGCGATTTTTAAAATGTATTTATAGGTAGCCATATTCCAGAAAAAAATTTGTTTTAATGAAGTATAAAAGATAAAATCCAGTTATATTTGTGAGTATACCTTTATTATTATACACTGTGTTACTAAATATGTGGTTTTGTAAATTTATCATCACTTAGAATAATTTGCATGTACCTATCTAATACTATTTGCTACTGTGAACATATTGCATTTACCTAAATTAAAATATTGTTTATTTTGCTGTATGAATATATTTGATTTTAATCAAATTAATATAATTAATTATCAAACAATTCAAAAAATCAGCCGTAAAATTATTAATTGTATTAATTAACTAGGGCTTGAATTTATAAACAATATAAAACCATGAACTACGCATTTTCAAAATATATATGTAATATTTCGGTATATCTGAAAAAAAAACAAAAACTCTTCTCTTAAAAACCATAATATTTAAAAATGTTTGAAAAAAAAAATTCAGTTACTATTAACTACATAAACAAATATACTACAATAGTTAATGTAAATTATTTTATGTATTTATTGAATTATTAAGTCATTTATTAAAATATAACTTTGTCTGACCTTAAGATTTGTTATACAATATTTAATATTTACTATGTTACATGAAAAGATTCAAAACAATAAAATATTCCCAGAAATTATGAAATATTCTCCTGAATGTAACTTAATTAGAATTTTTTCAACATACAATGCAATTAACTAGAAATAATATGCAAAAGTATACAAACACAAATTATTATTGATTGCAAATGATGGACTATTAGTGTTGTTCTCTTTTGTGATTTAAATCAATAATACTGATTTATCTGATTAAAAAAAAAAAATTGAAATCATCTACTTTTTTCCTTACTTTATCAAAAAACAATTTTTATTGATTATACTTCTCATTTGTTCGTACAATGTGTATTTAAAATTTAAATAGGATAATTATCTACGTAGAAAATAATTTTTAATACCTAGACCACATTTACATATTTATTAAATATAGGTATCTGTGACTTAAATATTCATAATATTTAGTTTAATATAAATATTATATCCATGAAATATTCTAATAATTATTATTGTTTATATCTAAACCATTACACTCATCTCAATACTAACATCCAAGTTTATTTTTATTTACCTTAAGAGTATTACATTTTCTGTAGTTATTAGTTGGGATGATAATTTATAGAAACTACTTTTTTTTTCTATTTATAACTAAGTGAGCTAAAAATCTGTCCCATAACCTAGTGAATGCATATTGGTAGTTTTTCTCCATTTTTTGATAATTTGCTTTAGAATTGCTTTTCTACAAATTGTTTTTTTTTTTTCGTATAAATGTATTTTTAGTAAAAATTATCCCATTAAACAAAATTTAACATAAAATTTGAAATTTTAATAGTATAATGTTTAAACATTAGGTTTAAACCTTATACTATTAAAATAATAACAACATAGGTTTAAACCTAAAATGTGAAACATACTTGTATTAACTTAAAATATTATTTATTTATTATTAAATAATAATTAAATAAAATAGAATGGAATAATGCTTATCAAAACGCTAGTGAATTTCATCTTAGGTGGGCAACACAATTATACTTCTCTTCACAACTATCAAAAATAAAATTTAGTTTAGTATTTTTTTTTTTATTTTTTTTTATTTGATTTCATATTTTTGATTTTTTTTTTTTTCATATTTGCATACATATTTTGCCAATTATACTTCCTATAATTTCTCGTTTTTAGTTATTACACGTATATAAATATACATTAGTGGATACAATAAAAAAACTTATTTTTTTATTCTCTTTTTCTTTTCAGAATCACTATGAAATTACCCTCATTTGCTACTATTGTGTCAGTACTATTTCTGTCATACTTAGGTAATCTGTTTTACTCAATATGGGTTATGGTACAACCACCTACATGTACCGACGAAGGTTTATGTTTAAAATCATTTTTACTTCGGAAACCCAACCTTGAAGTATGTATTTTATTTTTAAATTTCTATATCAATTACCTACATTATTTTTATCGTAAAAATGTTTTTTTAGCTCAACATATTTTTCTCCTCTCAAACAAACCCTCGAGGATCAGAAGTTTTGTTTGTGCAAAACTTCCTTTTACCAGATTATAATGCTCCTTTTAGCAGGTAAAACATGCATACATTTTAATGAGTATTGATAATGAATTATTTGGATTTATCTCAACATTTCCTTTTTTTGTAGTATGATGAGTGTCGAAATACCAAAACAAACCAAACGAAATGGAACATTGTATGCACATGTATTTTTAAGTAAAGCTCAAGAAACACCCTATTCAGGAGATAAATGGACCAAATTACTCACCAATCCTGAAACAGTGTACGCTTTAGTACCAATGTCTATATACAAAGAACCAGAATATAAAATTTTTCAATTACTACAAGATGAGAAGAATAAAAAAAAAGTTGAGAAAGCAGTGACACATGTAAAAGCTGTATTGCCTGTTAGCATGTTAACAGAACCATTACATATATCACAGATTCATTTGCCTAGTGATATCTATCAATATATAAGGTAAAGATATTGTAAAATTCAATCAACTTCAAATTAAATTTTTTATTATGATTTTTTTGTAACATTTTTCATGGATTTAGAGTAAATCTTTAAATTTTCATTGACCAATTATATTTTAATCTATTAAATATTTGTTTCAGATTATATAAAAAAAATCAAGAATACTTACCTATATTTCTGCACAATTCTCTTCAAGATCGGTCTTACAATGTTACAAAAGTTGACAAAAATACTTTACTTGTACCTATTTTATTACGTTATGAACCTTTAAGTTATGCCGGACTAAGGTAATAAAAATTTATGTTTATGTTCTTCTATTAAGCCAAACAAGCCCTCGTATAATATTATATCATCTATTGTGCTTATTGTAAATATATTTGGTACAGATTGTACAAAAAATAAATATGACAAAAAAAATGTTTATGTTACAGTGATATAAAACTTTTTGTGACAAAAATTGAAGCATAAATCATTAATTACAGTAAATTGATAGATAAATTATTTATGATATAAAGGATTAAATCGTATACATAAAATGTATTTGACTACTATTGAATACTCTGTAAATCATACATATTGAATTAAATATCTATTTATGTATATTTTAACGATTAAAATCATATTTTATTTTATGATTTTTCATGTCAACATAACAATAAATGTTTTCAATAAATTTATAAAATTAAAAATTTGATTTTTGTAATAGAGCTTTGCAATTTCTTATTAGTTTTTATATTATTTATATGAGCAAATAAATTGTATACCTTTTGATGTAAAATTCATAGATGATCATTGTAAATTTATTGTGTCAATCAATTTTTAAAATATAACTTATTAAATACAATTTAGGTACTTATGTTAGTAAAACAATTAATTATTGATATTAATACTTAATAATTTAATTTTAATGTGTAGTAATCTATTTGTATTGATTATTTCGTGGTTCTTTTTTAGAATATTAACACAAACTCAATTGGCTATGGTTACAATGCAACAATTTGGATTTAAAAACAAAGATATTGATGAAATTAAAGCAATTTTTGATACTAACCATTATTTATTATTAGTATCAATTTTTGTTGCATTCATTCATGTAAGAAAAAAATAAAACTTTCAACTTCTATAATTTTTAGTGAAATAAAAATACTCATTTATTTCCACAGATATTATTCGATTTCCTGGCTATCAAAAATGATATATCATTTTGGAAGTCACGAAAATCTATGGCTGGACTATCATCTCGCCTTGTCATATGGCGTGCATTCAGTCAAACTATAGTTTTACTTTATTTGTTCGAAGAAAAAGCTTCACTGTTGATCATTGTTCCTAGTGTAATCAGCACTATCATAGAAGTGAGTTACATTTTGTTTTCAAATTATAAATATATTTACTTATGTGTAATAATATTATAAATAATAAATATTATTTTTTATTGTAATTTTTTACTAACGATTAGATTTGGAAAGTATTTAAAATCATACCAGTTGATTGGAAAAATCTAAAACTCAAACAATTAAATTTAAATCGTGCTGAAGAAGATACTAAAAAATTTGATGCTGAATCCATGAAATATCTTTCTTTCGTTTTATACCCGCTGTGTGCATGTGCGGCTATCTATTCGCTTATTTATGAACCCCAAAAAAGGTTTGAATTTATAGTACATATTTATGACTTTTAACTGATTTTTGAAATGTAATTTTTACAGCTGGTATTCATGGATTATTAAAAGTCTTGTCAATGGAGTTTATGCATTTGGTTTTCTATTTATGTTACCTCAACTTTTTATAAACTATAGACTGAAGTCAGTTGCACATCTGCCGTGGAAAACTTTTATGTATAAGGTACGTTAATTTCTATTATAAATGGTACTGTAATTAATATAAAATAATTATGTTTTACAGGCATTTAACACATTTATTGATGACTTGTTTGCATTTATTATTCCAATGCCAACTGCCCATCGATTAGCTTGTTTTAGAGATGATGTCGTTTTTCTCATTTATATTTATCAAAGATGGTAAAAATATTTGAAGATTAAAAATATCCAAGCTATAAAAAAATTATTTATTTTCAGGTTGTATCCTGTGGACCGAAGTAGAATTGATGAAGATGTTGAAGAAATAGAACCATTTTCAGAAGAAGCAAAAACAAAAACTGAATAAATTATTTATTTGTTATTAAAAAAATTTTATAAAATGTTAACACCTTTTACATTGTATACTAAAATTAATTTTTCTACGTTCTTTGTGATAAAAATAAAATTAAATAGATATATTGTCTCTGTATATAGATAGCTTAAGAAACTCTCTATTCAAGTTGAATAAAAACAAATTTTTTTTTTAATGAATAAAATTTTGAAGCAGGTCTAAGTAATTCTTTTTCGTTTAGCAGTTTTAATAGCGCCCAGAAATGTAATTTAAATCACCAATCTAAAATAAGGACTTTAAATTAAAATTGAAAGGGTACCTACTAAATATTAATTAAAATTAGTAACACATACTGAAAAACAGAATGCAATAAAACATTAAACATTGAGTTTACTATCAGATGATAAAAGTTCTCTTTTTGTAAAAATATTAATAATGTACTTTAAATATTATTATGTTAATTTGAAATACTATTAAAAGCATTAGCTTCATTTTTAAATAGAAAATAATTATTTTCAGATCATAGAACACAATCTCTAGTTTAATGGAATATCATACATAGAATTCAATGGTGTTGTCTAAAATATTAAGAACATAATACAAGTTTGACTTGATATATTAGTATACTTAATTGATAAATAAAAAAACAAAAATAATTAAACATGAAGATAAACTTTAATTAATATAAAAACATAACTTATAACGTAGATGAGAAAAATAATTAAAATATGATATTTTTTGTTTTTTTAATATTATACTTATATACATATTTGGAGAGCTGAAGATGATATACTCAAAAAGGTCATAACCACAATGATACAAAAAAAAAAACGACCACTGGGTAGACCGCGAACGAGATGGAAAGATGCTGTGAAGAAGGACGTTCAATTGGTGGATGCGAATGTGTCTGATGAATTAGCACTCAACGGAGAAAGGTGGAGAGACTTACTTGTGGCGGCTCAGGCCCTTCAGAGACCGTTAAGCCGAAGAAAGAAGAAGAAGATATACTAATATAAGATAATACTGATATAATCAGTAATAATACTTATCATGTGTAACACAATTGGTAAAAGCACGAGGTTTAAATAAACAATTGATAGATATTTCATATTTGATTATTATAATTATAATTACAACTACTTTATAAAGATCAAAAAAGGCCAGTCTTAGACACTCAGCGAACATAAGTTGAGTTCATGAAATTAAAAGTAAATCATATCAGTAAAAAAGATCAAGAAAAAAATGTATTGTTCTTGAAACACATTGCTTTTACATAAAAGCACATTTATGGCATATTATATACATTAAAAATTAATATTTAGTATTTCAACAAAAATTCAATTAACTTATTGATTAATCTTATTTGACTTTGACATCATCTGATTAACAAGTATTGCGAGATTGATTACTTGCACTTGAAAATCATATCCAGTGTTGAACAACTTATCAAGAAGTTTGGTGATTTCACTCTTTCTTGTTTTCCTTTCTGGATTAAATTTTAGACATTTCATAATCAAAGGTGTGAGACCATTTTTTTTGCACACCTCAAAGTTCATTTGCAGAATTGTTACACAAAAACTTAAACATCTTTTAAATGCCCAATCAAACGGTGGATTGTTTCCGTATAAAATAGAACCACTTATAATACGGTGACAACAATCTATTAAATAATCCCATAGAGCCATTTCCCCAAAACCTCTATTAAATGGAACAAGAAGAAAATTTTCATATTCTGTTACCATGTAAGGAGCACATGGTGGATGTGTAGTTAAATTTTGAATGAATATATTATAATATTGTTCGACTTCATTCACGTCTTTGCTGTCAAACATTTTTTGGGCAAAAAACTTCATAGTGTCATCATTGAAATAAGACTTCTTTGACAAATACATGATTACCAATCTTGGGTTTTTCGATTGCCGATTCACAGCTAACTCGGCCAAGTTCTTACTGAAAGGCTCAACATTCTCGACATGTGCTTTTAACGGCATATTTTCAACGATGCACTGACAAACTTTGAGCATATAATGACAAGAGCTTTTCCCGTTTAATGATGATATGTATTCTTTCACTTCACTATTTTCCAAAATATTCATCGTACCTAAATCGAAACAACAAAAATATCGCATTTAATCCAAACCCGAATTGGTTTACCGAGTAAATATCCTTTCGTGTAATGCGAACGTTACCGTTTTGAACGCAGTTATAGCACTCGATATGAATTTTATAAGCGTATGACTCGTATGAACGTAGGAAAATCAGGAAATCTCTTGGTGCGGTGAGTCCAGAACACAGACGGTTAACAATCCACTTCCACCGGCAAGGCGCAGAAACCGATTCGCCGCTGTAACCACATATTCGGTGAGACTCGGCTAATCAGTCCAGAGGGTAGAAAAGAATAAGAAAGCGATAGAAACATAGACCTTACACTCTGTAGTATAAGGTCTATGGATAGAAATTATAAAGGCGCGAAATGGCGTCGAAGCAGCTGCTCGAGCCGTGCACAGGAGTAGATAACAATCGTACAACTGATAAGGCAACGAAACAACAATATCAACAGTTCACACGCGAGCAAACTGATAACCGAGTAGCGAACTGAACTGTAGTAACCTGTAACGCAGTAGTGAATAGTGATCACCGAACGTGCTCAGTAGATAGTGGGTACAAACTCGAATTCAAAAAATAATCCCATTTAAGTAAATAAAATGTGATAGATTTCTTTTTTTTTTCAACTGATACCAGACCTCCGCCGCGGCGGTAGTTTTTTTTTTTCCCATAAACTCGTCACGAGTCGGATCGTGAACAGTAAAATGAAACAATTATGAACCCGCAAAAGTTTTTACGTTCCACTACTACTCGAGTCGTTCACGGTTATCCGCCCATCAATCGACGATTCGACGTCCGTCGTTCGCACAGTGCCTACAGAACGTGATCGTGGATATCGGCCAGCTCGCGGGTTGATGTGTCACGATGAGTGCCATGTTTGATGCCCAGGATGCGCATTGCGGTACAGACGCGCTAGTCGGTAATTTCGGATGGTTTCTACAAGGCCTTTTGGCCACATTGGCGTTCCTTTGTTTGATAAGTAAGCCATGGTTTTGTGTTAGTGTACGACACGTTTCCCGATATGAAAATTACATTACATGAATATCCTCGCCAATGTTTGTTTTTTAACCAGTTTTCGGTAATCTGAATCCGGTGTGATGTTATGTAATCTGCCTATGGTACTTTTGAGGTTTCGATTTACATTTCATATACGTATCCATTTCGTTTTAAAAACACTGCACACTTCTTGTTTAATAATTTGTTCATGATAAACTCGTTTTATATTTTACATGTTTATACTTAGTAAAACGATTTTGTGAACCAAAGTATGACCGCCGACCATGGAAAGTATGGTTTTTCGACACTTCTAAACAGGGTATGGGATCATTGCTCATGCATACAGCAAATTTATTTTTGGCTGGTCAAATTAAAGGCGATCCGTGTACATGGTAAGTCATATTTATATATGTAAATTTAAAGTAAAACTGGAATTGAATTCATAGGTATGATCAGACTTTTAATTAATTCTATAATTGTTGTGTTTTTCCTTAGGTATATGATCCATTTCTTATTGGATTCTTCTCTTGGTCTTTTATTGATATTCTTTGGCATACGATTTTCACAACATATAGCACGAGTGAAAAATTGGGAATCGTTTAATTTTGGCGAATATGGTATGATATAAATGTTATTCCAGGCTTAAACAATTGAAATTTATAAATAGTTGAAGTCTGCTATGTGCATATAAATCTTTTTTACAATGGTATAATATTTTCTAAATATATTTTATAATTGAACATATATTTTTTTTAGCTGAAACTTATTATAAATTCTATAATTTATTTCACGAAAAAAATTGATAATTATGTCAAGTACAAAATGTAATTTGATATGTTTATGATGAGCAATTTTTTTTTTTTGGTTTCTACTTCAGTATTTTACATATAGTACTCAACTAAATTATTTGATGATTGTTTATAATATGTATAATATAACTTGAAAAGTGTTTTTATTTTTAGGAAAACCCGAGTCTGCTAGAATTTGGTTTATTCAGTGTGGTTTATACCTGTTGCTCCTGTGCTGTGTTAAAATTGTTATAACTTTATTGATTTCATTAGATATTTGGCAAGTTATCACAACATTTATCTTGTCACCTTTTACTGATCCCAAAACCGAATTAACCATTGTTATGCTCATTATTCCTTTGTTTATTAATGTAAGTCGAACTTAAATAGTATTTATTTATTATGATTTTGAATAATGATATGTTTTGTTTTTACTAAAAAATTAGGCTCTTATGTTTTGGGTTACCGATGACATTTTGATGCATCGAAGTCGCCATAGAGTTGGTTTACTACGGCGAATAAAAATACGATACCATAAAGTTCAGCAAAGTGGAAGACTTGAAGATATAACTGCTTCTGATGATGATGAATTGCTCAATCTAGATGAAACATCAACCATTCTACGAGCTATTGGAACTCAGAGTTTCTAAAATACTTAGAAAATATTTTATTTTAAAAAGTCATGCACTATGGTATATACTTAATTCCTGAATATTGGACATTCCTTCAATACATATTAATTATTATATATTTATAAAAAATAATGTAAATATTTATATTTAAAATACTGTTATTTCATATTATAGAATCATTACCAATTTTATATCTTTTATCAATTATTAATTTTTATGTAGCTCAGAATAAATTCAATATATTTTCTGAAAGTAATTTTTCTATTTTATTGATAATTTTAATTTGTCATTTACTATATAATATATGTATGTATTTAAATTAATTCGATAGACAGATTAGTATACGAAATGACAACATAATCCAAAATTAATTTAATTATTGAATTTGTTGTTGAATTATATTCTATTTTGCATATAATGGTTTAGTAGTAATAAATAAGTCTAACTTTAGAAATATATATATGTATATATATATTTTTTTTAATTGAATCAGTATAAATACAGGTAAATGAATCTTAAGTAAAATTTAAAAAATAATGAAAAAGATTATTAGGTTCCTCTAATAACTTATATCAATTTTGTTACAATAATTATTTAAGATCCATGCAATTGTAGTACTTGGAGAGTGGTCAATTGCTTTCAACTAATTTCAGTGCTTGCTGTGCTCATTTTAAATTCACAGATAAGTACGACTATAGATCCTATAAGTTGAAAATAATTAATCATTCTCTAGATATTTGTAGTATTTAGCTGATCTATTTATTATAAAATCAATGGTAATTATTTATTGTTTGTACACGTTTTATTACATAATTCAAAACAAATACTTCAAGCAAAGTATATATTTCAAATCTAGTTATGTGATGGATTAAGGGTTAAAATTTTTTCTAATATTGTATTTTCTTGTAATTTATTTTATGGTAAAACTTATTCCATGAACCTCAAAGGCTGTGATACAAAAGTAACATCAAATTTTATAAACATTTATATTGTACACTGGGCCATACATTTTTTTAATTGGCTATCTATAGTTTTTTTTTACTTACATATTTTGTACTTGGTTAAGATCTATCAAAATATAAATTATATTTTAAAATGTGCAAATATCTATTTTATACAAATTTTGTACATGCATTTTTTATTTTATATTTATGATTATAAATTGTAATACCAAAATTACTGTAATGGCAAATATTTGTTCTTCGTATAGTTCATAATATCATAGTAGTCTACAATCATTGAAATTATGTGTATATATACTGTTATAATATTATTGTTCTTTGTTTAATGAGTAATACATTCATTGAAAAATATATTGACACAAGATGGTTTGTGAATCATTATAACTAAACACAGTAATTACATTGTACAATCATACTATTGGAAAAGGTCCTGAATAAATCTGTATCTGATAGTGCATTATAAAACAACTGTACTTTTTTTTTTATTTTACTCCCATAATGCAATTCTAAAATGTCTCGGTGTGTATGAATAAAAATATTAAAACCATTATTGTATAATAGCTAATAATAAATAATAAATATGGTGCAGACAATAGACATGCTGTTATTTTGTTTAAAGCAGAATGTCATAGCATTTTTGCAGACTAGTTCTGTTCTTCACTCGTCGACTTTAAAATTTAAATGCCACGGTATATATTCAAAACTACTTGTTCATTAATATAAATTTCATTAAAAAAAAAAAATTATGCTGTTTCATAATTTTAAAAGGGTTTTATTATATGTAATATAATCATGTACATTCGTACTTTATTCAAAATATTAAAAATGCCATCTGAGCTTTAATAACCGGGAAGTCTCGCAACCTTAATTCATGATTTAAACAGAAAATATATGGTTAATATTTAAGTAACGCCATATCAATTAATTTAATCTATGGATTAAATCTATGAGTTAAAAAATTAAATCACTATAAAATATCAGTTATTTTATCAAAGTTTAGAATCATAGAAAATGCATTTAAAATCATAAAAAACACAAACCATATCATGTCATGAACACAGACCCGTATGTCATAGGGCATAAACCCTTAGACCTCACAGACCTCACACAATAATGTCTATATAATAAAATCTGTGCATAGACATATCAATAAATAACTAGCGAAACATATACAATAAAACTACTCAATACTCATCAGTGTAACTCTACTGTCTATTGTCATGAACTATGATATGAATTGTTCATTCCGTTCACCGTAAAAATAAAGTAACAAAAATCTAAGGCCGTGGCCCTCGAAAATTTATAACCTTGATGGCCCGCATCGTCATTATACGTGGTGGCCGTGGCCGACTAGCTGAATTAAAGTTCAACAAATGAACAAAACATGTATATTTATGTAAATTCTTTTTTATCTATGGTCTGAAATGTTTATCACAAATTTTCGGTGTGGTATTGTCATGGATTTATAAACAACAATAACAAGATAAAAATTTAAATTGATAAGAGTGTTGACAATTAATTCAAAATTCAAATTTGCCTAAGACTACCGAGCATTATTTCTGTTGTATTTTAATTATAGTACCTTAATAATTGTCAACCATGTCGTGGCTAGACGTTGTTTCAAACGATCTTACAATCCCTGTCGAATATTTGAAGTCAACCAACAATTCCAAACGATATCTAGCTAGTGTACATAGGATTTGGTTTAGGTAAATAATAATATTGACATATTGACTATAAAGCAGTATTAAAATTCTATTATGTCTTATAGAGATTTTTTAAATGGAATATATCGTCCGTTTTTGCATCACGAGGTGTTGACAAATGACGATGTCCGTGCAAAGGTTCAACAAATTGAGAATTTGGGTGATTCTTGGATTTATGTTTTAATAACTGTAAGTAAACCTGATTCAAAGATTTTATTCTAAATGTTCAAATTTTTATTTTCTGTCTTGAGGTTGTACAAAAAATTGATAAATCTGTGATTCCACTGGCACGACGCCATGAAACTGTACATTTTGACAACGATCTAAGTTATTCTCAGCAATTACAATATGTAACAGTTACAAATCGGAAAAATTTATGGAAAGAAACTTATAAAAAATATGGTATAAGATTTATCTAATTAAATTTGTTCAAATATATTGACAAAATAATTAATATGATAAATTAGAATAATATAAATTTGTTTTAGATGGTTTCTTCTGTAGAGAAAAATCAGTTTCTCCAAATATATGTCTATCTCCACATGATAGCATAATACGTGATGTACTCATCCGTTTCTATAACTGTCCAATTGTGAACTCAAGAGAACGTTCACATAAAGTATCCACGTTGACTGAAAATGAATCTCATTGTAATGTTTTACCAACCAACTTAGTTTTTGAAACTAACAAATGTTTTTACCTCCTACAGGTATTTTAAACTACAGTGTGATCACGATAAGTGGAAACACTCAGTAACTATGTGCAGGCTTCATATATTTCAATCCTGCTTTTTCGGCTAGCTAATGAACATTATTATACACATTTTCAAATAATTAGATTATTTTTTTGACAGTTAACTTTGCGCATGCGCACAATAAATTTTTTTTTTTTAATGGCATGATCCATTTTTGACCACAAATTATTTTTTTTGGTATTTTTTAATGAATTTTAGTAGTTGAATTTCTTTTCTAAGTCAAAAAATGACCGAGTTACAGCAATTTGATTTTACGTTATTTGCACGTGTATAACAGATTATAAAATACGTAGTTGATAATAATATTACGTGAACAATAAAAATAAAATTACAAATATTAATTTTTTTATTCATAAAAGTTTTATTTATCTAACAAATTGTTCAAACTTTTTATTATTATCAACTACGTATTTTATAATCTGTTATACCCGTGCAAATAACATAAAATCAAATTGCTATAACTCGGTCAGTTTTTTACTTAGAAAATAAATTCAACCACTAAAATTCATTAAAAAATACCAAAAAAAAATAATTTGTGGTCAAAAATGGATCATGCCATTAAAAAAAAAAATGTATTGTGCGCATGCGCAAAGTTAACTGTCAAAAAAATAATCTAATTATTTGAAAATGTGTATAATAATGTTTATTAGTTAGCCGAAAAAGCAGAATTGAAATATATGAAGCCTGCACATAGTTATTGAGTGTTTCCACTTATCGTGATCACACTGTATATAGTATATTCCGTGGTATTATAATGATTATAATAATTTTAATTATTTGCTCAGGAAACCAATAATGTACATACACTTCAAGACTGTATAAATTATAGCCCAGCATTATTAAAATCTAGTCATGCTCGCCCATTATTTGTTGTATATCAACTTTTGAATGCAATGCAAAACACTCATGATCGAGGACTAGTGTTAGGAGATATTACATTGTCTGATATCTTTATTTCACCTGAATTATGGATTCGGGTAGGCTAAAGTTAATGACAAGTGTTTACATATTTAATAAATAATTCTGTGTGCTATAATTTATATAATTTGCATTATTCCTTTTAGGTACTTCCAAAAATTACTGACAATATCTCAGATGCTGATGAATTTGATAATAGTTATGAAGAAACCGTAAAATGCTCAACTTTTGAAACTTTGGCAGAAACATGTGAACTGTGGGTTCGTGGAAATATGTCCAACTTTGACTATATTACATTTTTAAATAAACTAGCTGGCCGGAAATATGGTGATCCCAAATGTCATCACGTATTTCCTTGGGTTACTGACTTTAGTTCTAGAGCTGGCCTTAATTATCGTGACCTTACTAAATCAAAGTACCGATTGAATAAAGGAGATAGGCAATTAGATTTGACTTATGATATTGAAGATGAGAAGACTTTAATTCTTGTGAGTATTAATAGTTAATTTTTGTGGTTGATGTCATCAATAAAATTTAATGCTCTAGACTCCACATCATGTTCCTGACATATTATCAGAAATAACATACTATGTATATCGATCTCGAGTAACTCCACGATCAGTCCTTTGTCGTTACATTAGAACTAAATTTGTTCCTGAAGAATATCCCTCAAGTATTCAACGGATGCAACAATGGTCTCCAGATGAATGTATACCAGAATTTTTCACTGATCCATCAGTTTTTAAAGTAAAATGTGTTTGAAAAATATTTGAGACAAAATTAACTGTAATTTAAAATTTTCTTTTTATCAGTCTATTCATAAAGAATTGCCTGATTTGGCTATTCCAACATGGGCTGAGAGTGTACAAGATTTGGTAGATACGCACAGAGCCATTTTAGAAAGCAACTATGTTTCTGAACGTTTACATCATTGGATTGATTTAACATTCGGATACAAGTAAAATGTTTCATTCTTACTTATAAGTAAAAGAAGTTTCGGCCAGGCGGAAGCATTGCACAAGCAGATACCGCCCAGCCTTTGATTAAACAAAAAAAAAAAGTAAAATAAGTTAGACTTGTAATAATTACTTACATTTTATTAGATTATCTGGTTCAGCAGCTGTAAAATCAAAAAATGTATGCCTTCAACTATGTGATAACCATACTTATTTATCTTCATTTGGTATTGTACAATTATTTACACAACCGCATCCTCAAAGACTTTTACCTTCACCTTATTTTTCACGTATTCCTCCTATTATGCCTAAATTGAGTAAGTTTTTAATGCTACCGCATATGAATCTATTATTTATAATTTATTATATTTTTTATTAAAGAAACCCCTCCTCTAATTGAAGAACAACCTGTTAATTTATCTATTGATAATGAAATCTCAGCCAATGGATTTACAAAATATTTAGATATATCTAAAACACCACTTTGTGTAAGTATTTATAAATATAGTTGTATTTATAAAAATAAGAATGTAGGTATTATGTCAATAAGCCTTTTTTACTAAATATATTAATTTCAATATAATTATTATACAAATTTTAGCTTCCACCTGATTATAATCCAGCTACACCATTAATCGCCCTTGACTCATTAAATAATTTTTTAAATGGAGTGTGTGTGAAAACATTCAAATCAATTATAAACGAATCACATTCTAAAGACATGGTATCATACAAAAAAATCATAGCAAATCGAAGAGCTCAGGAAATTCAAGTATTAATTTTACTATGTATTTTATTGATTTAATCTTACTATTGTAATATTAAAATAGTAGATTTCATTTTCTAATTTTGTATACAAATAAGTTATTACTGTTCATTTGTATTTTGAGTGAAACAAATTATTTGTTGGTTTCAAAATAATATACATTTATTATTTTTGATTTCGAGTTATATGAAGAATATTAGTTTTTCAATGAGGTTTATTATTTTATTTTTATTTTATTACTATTATTATTATTATTTTTTTTTTTTTTTGTGTGAACACTAGTGTAATTACTTTATCTAAAAGTCACACTTCACTACATTTATAGATCAGAAGTTGTATTTACCTGGTACTCTAAACAAATCTTTTTTATCTACCTTCAAACATTTTACCTTTATTTAGGAAAATCTACTGACTAATTGAGTAAAAGTAATTCAGTAGCAAAATTTCTATTAAATCAATTTTAGCTTTTTAGTCATAACTCTAAAAATATTGGTGCTGAGCTCTTGAAATCTCTGCCTATGAGCTTCAATACTCTCATACAATCTTGAAACAATTTTTGGACTAAATACAAAACTGAAAATATTGAATTTTTCTTGTTTTTATCTAATCCAGTTTTTTTCGGATAGTGATATAGGTTAAAAGTTAGATATAGTTAACCTATGGATAGGAAATTTCCTTCTCTGTGTACTTATAAGTAGTATTTGTATATGTACTGAGAAAAAACTGCTGGAAAATCGAGTAATAACTACAAATTGTGTCATAGACTAGGTTTATATAAAATCTTTATTAGTTATTTGATTATTACTCCAAAAGTAATGATAGAATCAGTTCTAAATTTCTAATTTTTTTCTATCTATAAAATGTTTATTTAATAACTTATTATACATTATTTAACACGTTAGCTGCCACATGGCCGCTGGTGACCCAACTCCTTTCAGAGCGTGATGGGCCATACTATTTTTACATAGTTTGTCATAAATGTTTATGTTTATAAAAATGGCTCTAATGGTCCGATATAAAGTAATAATAAATCTTTCATAAGTTTGAATATTTTAATCGGTTTTTTTTTTCAAAACTATCTACTTTTTGTTGTCTACGCCACGGTAAAATCTATATTTTTCTATCTCCATGAAAATAAAGTCCATTTAAGATAATATCGAATTTGGTAGCCGGCGACCTAAGCGGCTCCTGAAGAATAATTCTGTTTGGGTCGTCGGCTATCCAATTAGCTTCACAATAAATAAAACCATTTGGGCCGCCAGCGGCCATGTGGCAGCCAACGTGTTAATCATTAATTTTATATTTTCAGGTTTTAGGTTGTTTGATTGTGGAATTATTTTTGAGAGACAAAGTTATTGCCCATGGAACTAATTTGGCATCACTGTCTTTTCCAAAAAGATTTCAAAGTTGTCGTGTGCTAGCTTCAACTTATCAAAAAGATCTTCCAGAATGTATTCGTCCAGTTGTGAAATTGCTGCTTCAAATTGATAAAATTCCACTAAATGAAAATCCATCACCATTTGATTTCAATTGGTGCTCTGTAATCACGGATAATGGACTACCACCACCGACTCCTCATCAGCTGCTTATTCCTTCTCTCTCTTCTTCTATTCTGTGGTTTCCTAAATATTTTTCAAGTATACACAAAATATTAAGAATCTTCTATGATTACAAAACAGTAAAATCTGAAATAGAAAGTGTAAAAAACT
This sequence comes from Therioaphis trifolii, assembly GCA_027580255.1. Lineage (NCBI taxonomy): Eukaryota > Metazoa > Arthropoda > Insecta > Hemiptera > Aphididae > Therioaphis > Therioaphis trifolii. The sequence continues at coordinate 27,561,141 of CM050406.1, forward strand.
TATTAGAAGAAAACCAAAAATTTACTCTTGATATGTTTGATACTTTATGTGTTAAACTTATTGTAGATATTGAAATAGAGATGAGTGAGCTAAGTGAATCTGGATCTCTTGGAATATTAGCCGACAGCACTTGGATAGAATTTTTAGTACCTATGATTACTGAACTTTTAGCTGATCCTAATTGTAATACATTAGCAGCTTTCCATTTATTGGAGCCATCATTTAAAGCCTTAGGTATAAAAAAGTCTGAGAAATTACTTCTTGACAATGTAACAAAATTGTATGAAGAATGCTTAAAAGATATTGGCCAAGAAAATGTTCCTGTGCATCATAAATGGCTTAAACTGTACCAAAAGACATTTTTAATGAAACTAATTTCTGGTTTTGGAACTAATGTGTTCCTGAAAAATTTTGTCCCGATACTTGTTGAAACAGTTGGATCTGGATGTAATTTTAACAAAGCATATCCAATTCCAATACAATACCTTAAGTATGTTTATCATAAATGTAATAATACAAATAATAATATGTATTAAAAATTACCTGTTAAAGTGATCTTTGTGGCTCATTCCCATTACATGAAGATAACAGTTCAAATTCTATCATTGAAACTAGTCAAGCTGTCAAAGTAGTTGAAAACGGTATGAAATTATAATCCAGTCATTATTTTTACTTTAATATATGTTTACATTATTACCTAATACTATTATTATACTTTTATAGACACATTATCTTTAGATGATGAAGCTCTGAACAATAGCATTGTTTCACTTCAAGATGTTCTATTGGATGATCAAGATGTAATAATTGATTATGATAGACTGAGTGCTGATACTAATTTTAGTGATGACAAGAGTTTTGGTGATATTGTTATTGACTGTAATGAAGATAGTGAAGATGTATCTCCATCTTGTAACACTCTTGATTTAGAAAAATGCAATACTGAAGAACATTTAAAGGTTTTTTTCATGATTTTTTTTTATTTAGAAATTTTAACTTTGAGTTTTTTTCAATAATACGTGTTATTTTTTATTTATTTACTGTGTATTTTTATTATGTTTTAAGTAAAAATACATATTAATGAAGTTTAAAATATAAGCTATGAAGAAAAGGTTTTCTGGAATGAATCTGTTAATAGAATCAAAATTATAAACCCATGCAATCATATTTAACGAAACTCACTGTACTTACATAATTCAAAATGATTTGATTGTAATTTGCTAAAATTAAATTTTTATGATTATTGAATATCTTTAAAGATTTGTGAAATCAGTGCAGATTCACTGGTATGGGTCTCTAATCGGATAGGTCCTGTACATACTTCTATGTATATTACAAAAAATCTGTTAAAAATGCTTATGCTATGCTACTCAGATTCAACACAAAATGATGACAAAGCAATTATGGTCATTAATTGTCTAATGAGCATTGCAGGTAATATTGAGTTAATTTAATTTAAATGAATAAAAAATATAAATATAAATATAAATGATCCGAAAAAACGTAGGTATTTATGGTGAGCAGGTAATTTTGGTCCAATACTTACCACACATAAGTGATGTTGTGTCATTATGCAAACGTAGCAAAATGACCATTAGTCTCGAAAGCGGTCTTATTGGATGTGTGACACTGTTAAAATATCTAATGTCTTATTTTACCAAATCAACACTGAATGAAATCGGACAAGTATGTATTATTGTTTATGGTATGAATATTTAATTAATTTTTTTGTTTATATATTTAAGGATACATTGTGTAAAGGGATCATTCATCCAATGTTAAGAATTTTATCATCTCAAAAAGTTATATTTCCATCTGGGGCATCAAGTCGCAGTAATTTTGCTACAAAACTGTTTGAATCAATATATTTTTTTGGCCTCAAACAGGGTCATCTGATATCAAAAACCATTCAAAGATTATTCTTAGTCTTTGATAAATTAAGACATATTGATCCTCTTAATATGTCTGATACCAGTTCAAGGTATTACATTATTAAGTAAACTGTTTATTTTAGAAAATAATGTATTTAATTTTTCTTGTATTTATACAGAAGTCAAACAATTGAATTGAATAACAGTGATTCTGGTGACTCTCCTTCAACAATTAGTGCTGATAAATCGAATATTAAAACTAAAGTTTGTATGATCTTATTTTACTGAAAAAAAAAATATTTATTTTGTATTATGTAAATTTAGGCTATGGAAGAACTCTGTCAAGTTCTTACGCCAGAATTAGCTTATCATTCTTATAACTTATTCGTGAAATACTATGGAGAATCATTTATGCAGAGAACGTTAATGAATTGGGATTACATAAAAGAACTTTGTGTCACATATAAAGAAGAAAAAGTATATTCTGGTTATGCGAATATTGGTATGTTAAAAAAAATTAATTATACTACAAATACTTAGATAAATATAAAGTTTTGTATCGTATTCGCTAGCATGAAATAACTACAAATAAAATAACTTGATAAATATTGAAAAAAATTGTATAAAACTAGGTTTACTTAATTCATGAAATAGACAATTTTTGTTTGTCCATTTAATGAAATGAGCAAATTCACCTCTAGAGAGTAACATATACACAAATAATATTGTAGTATGATAGTTTATTATAGAAATACTTTTTATTTATAAAAAAATTACATATTTATTTGACATTTACCTAATATTGTAGCTATTGATTAGGTTTATTTATTAACTTATTGTATTTGAGATATATCTATCATAAATCTACTGTTGAAATTTAATGGTTAATACTCCTTAAATTTTACAGATTATGATAATACTGTAAATTTTGAGGAACAACTTGGAACACATCTTACTCTCAAGGGTAATAAAATTCATTTTCAGGTAATTTATTTAACTATAAATAATTGACTATTTATTCAATAAGCACTGTACACTTTTTTACATCATTGAATTTTATTTATTATATTATAATTTCAACTAATTTAGACCTTTTAAAAGTTTCTCAATCACTGTGGAAATTGATAACAGTAATAGGTATAGCAGATAATATGTTCCATAAATGTATAAATATTTTTGGTCCTGATTTAAATAATGTGTAAATATCAATTTTATTGATCTTGTTGGACTTACTTTATAACTTAGTAGTTAATTTTAACTTGTTATAGCCTAATATTACCACTACACAAACAAAAATAATGATCAATAATGCTCAAATGAAACAATACAAACATTTTTTTAAATTATATAATTTTAATAATTTTTTTTACACATATGCAAAACTTACATTGTAAACTTTTGCTCAATTATTTGTTTCCATGATTTATGTAGATCTCAAATTGATTTTTCTATATTTATTAATTCTATTTCTTCTAATTAGAATTAATTAATTCTAAAACAGAAAAATAGATGTATAATTTATTTTATTTTCAATTGACTATTAGGGATGAGAAATCATAGAAATTGCACATCTTTATCTATGTCTTCTCTTTATAGTTAGATGAGCAAAAAATCTATTCCACAACCTACTGAGTTCATATTGGTGGTTTTTTCTGGCATATTTTGATAATTTGTTTTAGAATCACAAATGAATGATATTTTTATGCATGTAAAATATATTCCATAAAACAAAAGTCAAACTCAAAATCTATAGTTTTTACAGTATAGCGTTCAAATCTAAAATGTAAAATGTTCATTTGTTTACTCATAGTATTATTTGTTTATTATCAAATTATACTTAAATTAAAATATTCTTTTAGTATAATAATCATCAAGACACTGGTAAATTTTATCTTACCTCAGTAAAATTCAATTACTTTTTCCTTCACAATCATCAAAAATAAAATTTAAATAGTGTTTTTTTTATCTATATTTTCGATTTTTTTTTTTTTTTTTTTTGCATATTTTGTCAATTGTATCTCTTAACTTCTTATCCTTAATTACTAGTATAGTGTTTGAATCTATTGAATATTGATTCTCAACGTTTTTTTTTCTAACTAGTGTATCACTTTAAATTTAAAATAAATGATAAATTAATGTTTTCTAGAAAACAATTCTGAGTAAAACTCTGGTATTAATTTTAGTGTCAACTAGTTAAGTTTTCAAAAAAATGAAAAACTTTATGATAAACAATTGATGCAATTTTAAAGTTTCAAGTTAAAAGTACTGGAATAAAAAAAAAAAATCCAAGCCAGGTATAAAACCCTCTTTTATATGCACTTTGGGTATTTTATCACATTTTTTTTTTATGTTTTGTCTGTAGAAGATTAATCTGACTTGTCTGATGTGCCAAATTGTTATGCCTATCACTGGTATTGGCACTACAAATGGTTTACATTACAAATTATATAAATAATTAAATTTTCAATTAAATCCCTATTAATGTTGCAATGTTGTTAAAACATAAATGAAAATTGTAAAATTGTTTAATGTGTATTAAAAATAAAACTAATTTTTACATTTTAGGATGAAGAAATAGAAGTAGCTGAAGATGCTAAAACCTTGGTGGAATCATCCAGGTAAAAATATTAAAATTTCAATTATTTGTATTATTTAATACATTATACGATTTTAATTACATACAACATATGTCACTAAAACAGTTTAAACATTGAGAAAAATTGTCAGATAATTTAAATAAAAAAAAGAATTAGTTTAAAATAAATGAACAAATTATTTATATTAATTAACTATTCATTATTTTTATTATTTTATTTAAATTAGGTATTTAAGAGGAAATTGGTTAGCATATTGGGAACATGAAATTGGACGAAATAGTCGTGATACTGGGTTTAATTTTAAACAAATAAAATTACAAACTTTTAGTGGTCATCAATCAACTGTTAAATCATTAAGTGTTCTTGATAATGAAAACAGTTTTATAAGTTCTAGTCGAGACAAGACTGTTAAACTTTGGTCCTTAAGAAATCAAGTACGTATATAATTATTACATTAGTTTGTGATTTTTCACTAATCTAATTATATCTAGGGTGATGGTAACAGTATTTCACAGTGTCAATACACTTATGCTAGACATCGTAAATCTGTATTGTCAGTTGCATATTTAGAAAAATTTAGAATGGTTGCATCCTGTGATTCATCAATACATGTATGGGATCCTTGGTGTGGTGGACGCCTCTTATGTTCAATGAATGGTATACCCGTCAATATCCTGAAATGTCTACCCACTCCTCATCCAAATATATTAGCTGCTTCTACACAACCTACCTTACATTCTATTGATCCTAGAAGTGGAAAATCTGTAGCAGAGCTTAAAGTAAGAACAATGTTTTTCTTGGTGTAGAATGTGCTTAAATAGTTAAGTATAAATGTGTTATTTACTTTAATTTTAGATATCTATTAATGCTACCGGGCTCATTAGAAGCATTGCTGTACCTACTAATGCTCATTGGGTTGCTGTTGGTCAATCATCTGGTTATTTAACTGTTATTGACTTGCGAACTGGTCAAGCATTAGCCAACTGGAAGGGGCATGAAGGAGAAGTAATGACTAATAAAAAGGATTACATTTTCTATTAGACCATAATATTTGTTTGTTTTAGGTGTTACAATTATTGGCTGTTGATTCCAATACAGTTGTCAGTTCGTCTCTTGACCAGTCATTATCTGTTTGGAATGTTTCAAATGGCAATCTTATTTATAATATGAGGTTTTGAATTTTATATCAAAATAATGTTATATTATTAAGTATAATTTTTTTTTTTTTTTTTTCATATAGAGGGTCGCCAGAACCTGTTCATTGTTTAGGTCTTCATGGAAATGAATTGATTTCAGGTACTACAGCTAATCGTATAGGTATTCATACTGGTTTTACTAGTGAAGCATCGTTTTCCTCGACAAAAATTAGAACTGATACATTTAAAGGAGTTTTAACCACTATGTCAGTATTAAGTCTAAATCAATTATTATTACTTGGTGCCGATAGTGGTAACATCACTCTTTTATGCTAAAATAATAAAAGTTGTTTGCCATTACCTACTATTAAAACATTTCCATTTAATATTCCATAAGTACCTTTACATAAAGTCATTGTATTACTTAAAATTTTAATAACATTATCTCCATTTTTTCACTGCTTTATATTTCAAAGACTATGTATTTTTTCAATTTTAACCATTAATTATTCATTTATTTTTTGATTATTGATTGTATTTATTTTTCAAATATATGTTTATGTGTTGCTGCCATATTTATTTATAAACCATTTTCAACATTATTATTCCTCTTACCTTAGAACCATTAATTATATTTTTATCATCACATAGATCTATACTATCCATTTTCATTACATATAATGCATAAATTTGAATTTTTTTTACATCTAATTTAAAATTCTGATATAGAACTATATTTTTATACAAACAAATATTTTTGCCACGTTACTTTGTAAATTTGTTTTGTTATTCTAAATAGAAACCCACTATGTAAAGTATTGTAAATTATAACCGATTCGCATATAATATGTACAGTTGCTAAAAAAGTATTATGGATTTTTACAAAGATATAAATCTTATTACCATATTTATAATATTATAGAGGAAATTAATGAGTCAGTAAACCTGTATTGGTTATAAATAGGTGTCAATATAAGTTCTAAAGCAACTGCAGAAAACGTTTTTTGATTATTAAAAAAAATCAAAACTTATCTATGAACAGGAAAAAATCATATTGTACATGATCATTTTTTCAAATTTTATAAACATGATTTATATTTAACTATAAAATAATAGCCTTTAAATTTAAAAGAATATGTTTATCTATACAAATAAAATTAGTACAGGTAATTATATTTGGGCCTGTCCTAAAAGTAAATTTTGAACCTGTGCACGGTGCACCCCTCTACTATATGCTCAAAAAAATAAATAAATAAAATAATTTTCAATATTTTCTTATCTACTGTCATGTTTATGCCATGAACATATAATAGTAAGTTTAATCAATATGTTCAATTCATTTTTCATGCACGCATTATAAACGTTCAACATGCACACATGTGCTCTATTGACTGTGCATTCCTGTATTTAAACTACAAAGTACAGATGTCTATATCGGAGTATATAATAGTACCTATACATATATATTACAGTAAAATATAAACATCTGTGGTTCTAAAAAATCACACCTTTATGCGACCGTGCTCATAGAAATTTCACTTAAATTGCACTTTCATTCACTGCTCTTTGCATCACACTCATCACAGTTGTACCTATCTTAATTCTTATTTCTTAAGACCAAAAGTTAGAATAGATAATATTATCTATAGCCGTGGTTAGAATGTTAGTAAAAATTTGTTTTTCCGTGACAATAACCCATAGAGTAAAATACTCTATGCGATAACCCCTACCTTCATTCCTGGGATAAGCGCATATGCATATCACGGACTAAGATAGTATCCACGGACTAAATAAAAATATATACAAATATGGGACACAAAAAACAAATTAAACACTATGTGTATTAACTATTAAGTAAATATTATAATGTAAAATATGTAAAGTAAACCTAACTTTAAATATTAATAATTTGATTTGTAATTGGAGGGAAAGTCATGAAGTAGATATTAATGATTCCTATATGTAAACCTAGATAGAGTGCGATTCGCTCATGCTGTCATCTCCGGGATTTCCACCCCTCACTGGCCCCTACTCCAAACCTTAACCGGCCCGGTGATTAGGCTTTCGTTTCCAGTCCATACTATCTTAGTTCGTGATAGTATCTTAGTCCGTGGCGCATATCAATGATTTTATCACTATTTCATATTTTTGGTTAGGTAAAAAATCAATTAAATTTAATATTTTACATGGATGTTTTATTTTATCTATACATTTTAATATTAAATGCACAGTCTTAGATTATTGTGATTTGTGATTAAATGAGATTACTGTAACATTGTATCTTATTAAAACTATGATTTTATTTTGTTGTTTAATAAAGTAAAAACTACCTAATTGTTAATACTATTATATGATATAATTATTTCGCTCATTTTACCTCTACATTATTTTCTAATATTGAAAGTTAATTTATTTTGAATTTGTTCATTAATTGCTAAAATGACATCATTCACGAATAAAAGTGTATTGCAATTGTTAAGAAATTTACCTAGACTCACCATTTCAAATCTTCGAAATAACGATGGGGCTGTGAAAAAAGTAATTTTATTAAAATAGTATCTTACTCTAAAAATTGAATTTGTTCATTTTTTAAATTTAAATGTTTTATGCTACATTAATCAATAAGCCACTATATGGACATAATTTACATGACAACTTGTCTATTATTTTCAAGTATGGTTCTTAGGACGCTACCTATGCTTTTAAACCATTACAAAATGAATTATTATACCTATACTTGATGTTTATGTATTTAGTCAAACTTGTACTTTAAAAATTAATCTCATGAATTACCTATATAATTAATACAGCACAAATACATTTTAATTATTAACTTGAAATTAAGAAGTGTTCATAAAATACACTATTTCAACATCTATAATTTATGTATCAGTATCCATTATAGTACTTTTTATTGATAAATGTGTTACAATTTTAATTTAGAATAAACGAGGAAGAGCTCAACACGGAGGTGATAAACATGGAGCTGGTAATAAAGGTTCAAAAGCCAGACAAAATTATATGAGACCTGGTTATGAAACAGGAAATAATCCATTTTATATGAAATTTCCTCGAGAACAATATTATAAAGACCACCAGTATGATATAAAATACTTATATTTAATTTTTTATAATTATGCATTATCTAAGACTAAATTATATTTTTAGTGTTAAAAGACAATATCCACCATTATCATTGTACACTTTGCAAAAAATGATTGATTTGAATCGTATTGACATTACTAAACCTATTGATTTATCAGTTCTATGCAATACAGGTTTATTTAACATACGGCCAGAAGACAAACACTTTGGAGTGAATTTAATTGATGAAGTAAGATGTTTTCAATTTTATTTAATTTTAGTAATAGTGTAGTGTAATATAACTTAGGAATGAAATATATTAGCAAAAGTTAAAGCACAAAATAAAATACTTGATTTATTTAATATACTATTGCAGTTGTATTGTTTTTTTATTAATGTAATGTGTACATAGGCGTATCTAAATGTAAAAACATTCCTGTTTGACCATGTCTTTTTTATACTCTAGAGTCAAGAATATCTAAATAGTGAATCAAATTTTGAAATAGCCATTGTCTAACATATTTTAAATAATTTAAATTAGATGTTTGATAACTGTAATAGTGTAATTATTTTTCTATTATAATTCTTACTAATAAAGAAATTTATTTTTTTATTTTTTTTTATTATTATTTTTGAAATTTTTCTATTCGTATTACATTTATTTTAGAAATCAGTGAAGGCATTTTTCATACCTCCATACTTAACATAATATACATTAGGTATCGCAAAAGTTGCAAAATAACAATTGTAATGTTTTAAAATGATGAGTAATTGTAATACTAAGTCAAATGAATATAACTATTTACTTTATTTGAATATTGCAAATAATTTTTGTAACCTTAAATTTATCTAGTTATTGTGTTAGAAACTATTTTTGAATTATAATAAAAATTAAAAAATGATAATGTATAAAAAATAAAATAAAATCAATAATTGTGTTAAAATAAAAATATTATTTTAAAGGAAGATATTATGGCAAAAAATATAAATTAACCCCCCCCCCCACCATTAAATTGCCACTGAATGTATATTGTTAAATTGTCTGAGGTTTAGTAAAAATTTAAGTTACTTGCTTGTGCTCAGCATAAGAAATATGTTCTTATAATATCCTAAATAAGTTAGAGCACCCACAAGTTCAAATAAATGTCTATAGAATTTTAATAAAAATTAATACCTTGAACAGCCTAATAGCTTAACACTTGACTGTAACTTAATGAACATACCGTCAAATTTGCTTATAACGATCTTCAAGAGACCAAAAGAATCGTATGGTTATATCCGGATTAAAAAAATATGCGATTTTTCGAAAAATGGATTTATTAAACAGATTTATATATTGTTTATTATTACATTTTAAACTACGTTATGGAGACGTATGTATAACATACTATTATTCTGTGACATCTCCCATATCCTCTTCAGTTGCCCTAATCTAATTTTTGAGCGTCAAAAATTAATTTACCTTCTCAACCTTCATTCCATACCTTTTGATAAAAAAATTATTTTCTCCTCCCAACAGCCCAATATTATTCTTTCTATTTTATCCCTCTTCAACCATTCAGACTTTCTCATATAATGAAATAAGGACTTCCAATTTTTGTCAACCCTTATCCCTAACTGTTGTCATTAGTTGTACCACAAAATCTAAATTAAAAAAAAAAAAATTAAAAAAAAACATACTATTATTACATATTTCATGTATTTATGATTAAAATAAGAGTATGTACCAACATATGTTAATTTATTTATTATTTATAAATAGTAAATACATATTATGTATAAATGTATACACAATAATATGGTTATAGGTAATTATAAAAATCAATTTGAATTGCAAAATAACATCATTATATCCGGATTATCGTTGTAACTGATATAATAATGTACGACCAAAATTACTACTCATGAAATGTAAAACCAACCAAATGCATGGCTGAGAATTGTTTTACTTGGTATATCATTATATACGGCTTTGTAATAAGCGGATTTGACTGTATTTTAAATTTCAATCAAAATTAAAAAAGATATTTCTCTTATTATGAAATTGTAATTATTAAAAACATAAAATAAATTCATTACACAAATATTTAATATGTTTTAATAAAATTATAGCGTTGATATATTACCACCTTAACAATTATTATTTTTAAACTTATATTAACTAAAGAATATTATAAAATATATGTATTAAAATGTTTTTAGGGTGCAGATGTATTTAAGGCAAAAATTAATATAGAAGTACAGTGGGCTAGTGAACCTACTATTGCTGCTATAGAAAAAAATGGAGGAGTTATAACAACATCATTTTTTGATATCAATAGTTTGTTTATTTTAATAAATCCCAAAAAATTCTTCCAAAGAGGTTTGTTATATTTAAATTTTATTGGTAGATTTGTTGTGTTTTATTATAAACAGGGTATATTAATATTAGTATATACAATTTTATTAACTTTACTTCAGTCTAAAGTTAATTTTAAGTAATTATATGCTTTATAATAATTCATATTAAGTAATTAATTTTACTTTTTAGGAGAAGCAATACCAAGGCGTATGATTCCTCCTGAAGACGCGATTTTATATTATTCAAGTGCTGTAAATCGTGGATACTTGGCAGATCCTGAAAAAATATCCTGGGAACGTTTTGTTTTATCTCAAAAATATGGATACAAACTTCCTAAAATAGAAGAAGATCCAGATTATGAAATGCTTATTTCTAGAAAAGATCAAAGACAAATATTTTATGGACTTGAACCCGGATGGGTTGTTAATCTAAAAGATAAAGTTATATTAAAACCCGTTGATCCAGAACTCAAAGAATTTTATAGAAGTTAAAAACTTTTTGGTTATTAGTATTCAATTTGTATAATTTAATAATTGATTTGCATATTATATTATTTTACAAATTTTCTGTATCCTAATTATAATTAATGTCTATTAATTTGAAGAACTGTTGGTTTCCTTGAGAACTCAGTTTAAAACTTTTGTCAATAATAAACTGTTTATAGAATTTTAATTCTTTATTAAAATTGTTATATTTATTATGAAGTGCCTAATATTATATTTATTGTTGATTGATATAATTTGTGCAGTATTTTCCAATAATGATGCTTATAATTGCTTGGAAAGACAGAATTTATTGATTGCTCTAAATAACATACCTTCGTTATTAAAAAATTTCACGATTTGTTTTATGAAGTGTCTTCAATCAAAAACCAAGGATGAACCAAGCTTCATGATTGCTTCTCAACTAAAGTCATCTATATCAGTACTTAAAGAGTTATATTATCTTGGTCAAATTCATTTTCAAGTTTGTATAACTTTAAAGTTTAATAGTTTAATAATAAAACTTACAAAAAATAGTATTTATTTTGAGTTTTATTCAGTTGATTCTAGAATTGAATAATTTATACAAGAAAGTAATCAATTTGTATCCGATTCATTCCTTAATACCTAATTGGTTGATTATTAAAAATGAAACTTATCCAATATCCTATGACATGAAAGATATGCTAACTGAAGATGAATAACCAGGCCCGGCTCTAGGGGTAGGCGATATAGGCCCACGCCTAGGGCGGCATTTAACATTTTTGTAGATTAGATAATTCTTTTAAAGATTCCTTACTTATATCGAATCGTGTGTAGTGAAAAATAAAAATCAATATAAAAATATAAAATTTGGTCAGTATGATCGGACAAATGACAAGATCGTTTAGTGGGCCTTGCAATGATTCCAATTGAAAAACAATTAGCCTATAATATGGACATGGAAGAAGTTGTATTTGAATTAACTAACGCAAAAGCAAGAAAAGTCAAGTTCTAATACGATGTTAACATTTATATTATGTTTTTATTAACTTTTATATTATAATACAACTATTTTAAATTGTTTTTTTTTTTTTTTTTTTTTTAATAAAATTATTAGGGCATAAAATTACTTGACTATAAATATGTCAATATAATCAGTTATTAACTTTATACAAATAAACATAATGAACTAAAAATTAACTGTGTTTTAGTGATATTTATGTAAAAAAAATATTTGATATAGTATTTACATGTATAAGGGGCAGCAAAACTTAGGCTAAGCCTAGTCGTGTAAAATCGCTTGAGCCGGGCCTGTGAACAACACATTTTTGATAAATTAATCATAATATCAAAACAATTAGATTATGATGTGATACAATTAATTCCTATTCAATCTTTTGATACTGATTCAAACCCACAATATTTAATTTTGCCCTATAAGAATAATTTCATTATTCAAATAAATGACACTCAAGAAGGAACAACTATTTACAATGTATACTTTCAATCAATGAAATGTATGAATATTATTAATCCAAATTCAACTAAAGTCAATTATCTAAACAGACATTTTAAAAATTGGATTCTAAATACAGTATGTGTCCATTTGTTTTCTTGTAAAAGCAATTTTTCTACTTATAACTTTATTAAGTAAATTATAAAATTTAAATACTTAAGGTCTGTCTTACTTAAATATTAAATTTAAAATAAAATACCCATTTATAAATTATAATTTTATCCATAGATTTTATTTTCTAAGGTAATTCCAATTGCAACTTCCATGTCAGACATTCTTTCTAATTTTGGTGCTATTTATAGAATTTTAAATCTTGTGGAAGAATTCGAAAAAAGTAACTACATTATATTTTAACATTAAATACCTAGTAGAATTATTATACTGTTGTAATTATAACATTTTTTAGACATTGAAAAAAATAAAATAAATTTCAAAATATCAAGCAGTGAAGTACCTAATTGGTTATCCAAATATGTCATTTGGTAATTATACATATTAATAGCCAATAGGTAATATTATCAGTGGTGTTTTGGTAAAAAAACTTGAGGGTATACGCACATTTAAAAACAGTTGACTATTGGGATGAAAACTGATCTAATTCAACCGTTCAAAACGACGATCGCTTCGTGACTATTCTCGTCTTATAAAGATTTCATATTCAGAAGCATAAACATTTTACTAAAACGAAAATGCATACTCTGTTTTATACCATTTTGTTATTTAAAAATTTAAAATTGTTATTTAGAATTTAAACATTTTTTTCAGAGTTTAACCATCTTTTGATGCGCTATCAATTTTTAAAAATATATCATCAAACAAACATTTCAAAAAACATTTGGTTTTATTTTTTTTGTAAATCTGTTACATATTATAAGTTAATAAATGAAATTAAAACAAAAAATAAAGATGTTAAATACAAAACAAAAATATGTTGTAGTCAAGACAGTCAAGTAGTTATATTTATAAAAACTAAAAAAACTAAAATAAACAAAATATTTATTATTTAATCTATTTTTAGCTTTGCCCTTGATTGTTTAAATGAACAATTAAAAAAAAATCTATGTACTGATAATAGTTTACATCTAAAATATTGACAATATTTATTATTCAACATTATGTTTTTTTTTTTTTTATAATACGGATTAGCTATTTCTTTTTTTTTATGAAATATATGAGCGTATACGTGCGTATTGGTATCACTTTTATAAAGTATACGCTAAATTACTAAGTTTGCCGGCGGGTATACGTCGTATACCCGCGTACACCCTCCAAAACACCACTGAATATTATACTGTACATTTCTAATAGTATGAGCATTGATTATAGAATAATCTATTCTATAATCAATGGTATGAGCTTATTTTAACCAAATAACTTAAAAATCAGATTTGATGAAAAATGAAAACTTTGGAAAAAATTGTGCTCGGATACATGGATATCTTGGAAATTTCCAAAATAATCAAATATTAATTATCATGGTTCTAATAATTTGTCATTGTGACACTTCTTTCACTTTTCAGTTTTAATTTTTAGATGGAAAATATTTAATAGAGAAACATATAGGTTATTATTCCAATATTTTAGTTTTATGTATGCAACATTCCGAAGTAAGTTTCTAGATTACCTCCAATTATAATTTTTTTCAATATCTCCTATTTTCGTGTAATCATGTCACTTCTAATTTTGTTGAAGTTGAATTACGTTCAGTTTTTCATCTTTAGTTAAATGAAGGTAGGTAATATTTATGAATGTATCATTCAGCAATGTAACTTATAAGTAATTAAAATTTGGTAGATAGTTGACAAATTACAAATCTTAAAATGTAGAATACGATGACATAACTATGTGACGTGATAAATTTAAGCTATGATACATTGTGTAGGTACCTACTGGTACAGTAGTACATCCGGTCTACGGTAATAACGAATCGAGCAAGGTTTTAATATAAAAAAATCGTGGCGCACATACCACTAATCTCACAACAGTATAATCATTATACCTACTTATAGAAAGTTATTTGAGTATAATATTACATTATTATATAATAGTATTCAGTTGCTTCAGTGACTGTTGGTTAAAGAAATATTAAAGGATAAACAAATTTCATGAAATTTGAGTAAATTGATATCTAGTTTAATTTACTTTTTGAAATACTTCAAGTTAAAAATCGAATTTATAGTCAAAATTTGTTGATATGTATTATGTAGTCATGATGTAGGTGCTTTATGCCGTGAACACAACACATAGGTAAACAAAAACAATATATTATAAGTAAATGCGTATAAATATCAAAAAGTAACATTAGAAGAAAAAATGTAGAAATATAACTATTCTACAAAATTAAGTAGGTACTTCAAGGTTAATCATCATTCATAATTCTCCTCACAAATAATTCGTCTATAGACAAGTTTGTGTCTAAGATGCTTATTTTAATATTACATTTTTTTTTTTTTAAACAAACTACAAACACCTTCGTTTTAGTGATCATGACTGTTAAAGACATTCGAATAAAATACTAATTACATATACAGTACCTACTACAAAATAAGTACATATGGTCACCGCAAGTATACAATCTTTTTTTAATTGTTATGGTACTAGTCAAGGTCTTAGACATGAAATTACAAATAACTGTAGTATGTGTTATTCGTTCTGAGATCTAAACGCGAAGA
This sequence comes from Therioaphis trifolii, assembly GCA_027580255.1. Taxonomy (NCBI): domain Eukaryota; kingdom Metazoa; phylum Arthropoda; class Insecta; order Hemiptera; family Aphididae; genus Therioaphis; species Therioaphis trifolii. The sequence goes on from CM050406.1 coordinate 27,576,822, forward strand.
GAGAAGATATAACAACTGGTTACTACTCGAATACATCGCAAATTGACATGGAATTATATATGTATGCACAAAAATGATCACGTTGAGTTACTATACAGAGCTTTCATTCCTAAGACTTAATGGTTCACACTCCACATTCATATTTCACAGCATATTAACGCATAGATATAAGACCCCAGCACGTCATATTGTTACGTTTATTATATTGCAGGATTATTCAATATACTATGCGTCCATGCATGATCAACTTACATTGCATATTTGCATGGTTTGAAACAGAGGTTCCTAAATTTTAGTATACGAAGGCTACATTTCAAACAATCCACTTCATATCTCCCACTGTGATTTCACCATTTTATACCTATAGAAATAATATCGGATACAAAAAATAGTTTAAACCACAATTCAACCGTTGTTTATAATATATTTAATACTTATAACAACCCAATCACTTTGATATTAATTTTCTAAAATATTGATTTAATTATATTTTTATTTGTAGGACAATGGTACCAAAGATTATATAAAGGTAATCTATCCATTCGTCGATTGTATATAAGATAGATACAGTGGTACACAGGTATTGTTCTGTGCTGGTACGTAACTGAACCATAGATTAAATAATTCTAACTCAAATGCTCGATGATAAATATTATGACTGAAAAATAATAATTCATGTCTCATAAACAGTATTACCAGAAACAAAGTTTAAATGAAAAACGTAGTACATCGCCTATAATCATCTAATATAACATGTGAAATGTGAATGAACAAGTGGCATAAAATATTAAGAATGTGGAACGTCTGATACTCTGATTAAAAGCATTTTATCAGTCAGCTGTTTAATTTTGAAGTCTCGAATCGTGGTGCTAAACAAATGATTTTCAAATGAGTGTGTATACCTTTCTGAATATAGAATTTTACGAAACCCTTGTACATTTCCATCATGGCGATTTTTATTTTTGATAACTATCTCACTGTATTCTACATAGTACATTCTTATAACACTTAGCAGTCTGCAGACTGTAGAGTTTGGACTACGTCTTATTACTGTAGTATAAATCCTTAATTCTTTTGTTTTGAGATAACACTAAACATAATAGTACTTCTTAATTTAATATTTTAATATTCAAGTCCATTTTAATTCCTTATTTGTGTTACATTTTACCAATTTATCTATTGGGCTATTATTTTGTTGCTGCAGAATTAAATTAAGTTTTCAATAATGGAAGGCTTTTACGGTAATTCTTACCAAAGTAATGAAGGCGAAAAAGACTTTCAAAAATTGGCTCAATTAATCGGCACTAATATTCAGAAAATATCTCAAAATGGTAAGAATTTTCTATTTCTTGTATTTATGTTTTTTTGTTAATTTAAAAAAGAATCTTGTAATTTTATGTTAGGTGTACTGTCTTGTATTACCTAGCCATAATAATTACTTGATTTCCTTACTTTATTTTTTTATTTCATTCATTTATTTTTAAATTAACTGATGAGATTTAAATAACAATATCTAATTGTTAAAAAGTACATCAATATAGAATATAATTGATATTCAAATGATTGAAAAAATATGATATGCTATGCCAAATATGATGTATAGCATCTATTTACTCTTTTAAGTTAATTGTTTCTTAAATAAATTGAATTTTGTTTCACTAAGAAATTAATTTATTAATTAATATTGTTCACATTCAGCTTTTATTGAGATCAACAAATAAAATAAGAATAATAGATAGTTGTATAAATAAAAATACCTAAATAAATGCTCTACATTTAATTATTTAATATCATATTATTTGCATCTAAAAAAAAAAAAACCTTAAAAATATATTTTTTAAACTATCTACTTACCTATGATCTTATTAAATTTAATTAATTTAGTTTAATACTTAATTAAGTAGGTTCCTATATTTTCATTTTAATGATACTACCTATAATAAAAAATTATCAACTGCTGTTAGGTAGTTTATAGGTAATTAACATACATTTTTGTTAATATTTTTAATCTAAGATTATATATCTAAGAATAATTAAAATCATTCATTATTATTAGTTGGTTATATATTTAGAAGGCATGGCATATTAATAAGAGTGCCATATTCAGGATTCATTTAAGGTTCAGCCTATTAGTTAGGCTTAGGTAAAAAAAAATGTTAGAAATGCTCAAAAATATAAACATCAAAATATTTTTTTTTGGTATGCACTACAATGTACCGACTTAGTTCAAATCTAGTTGAAAACTTACTCTAATTTTTGTGTTTGTAATTATTAAATCAATTCAAATTTAAACAAATGCTTAGGTTACAAATGCTAGGTACTGTGGCATTAAGAAAATTCTTGAAGTTGAGGCTAACTATGTAATTTGTCCATCTACCACCCAGTTTTCATGTAAATTTTTTTATAAATCATAAAATAATTTTGTTTTATTATTTCCAGCATAGATACCTATCTAACTATCCATTAATTATCTGACACCCTGCTATACAGATTTTCCGTGGGACTGTTGCCACAAAAAAATCCCTCTTTGGCAGGCCATTACTTATCATTCATGATAGGCAATAAGTTCACTGATTTCTTATGATTTTTTCATTCTATAATGATTTTTCATTATTTATATATTTTATTAATACATATTTTGTTCCTTATATAAATTCTTACCGATATTTCAAAATAACATCTCATTTTTGACCCTTGATTTAAAAATAATATTTATAGTTTGAAGTATACATATATAACAAAATATTATTGACTATTAGAGCTCAATAGTGTAAATCTTAATTATAATAGGAATAGGAATTTAAAACATGCATTTATCAAACTCGCATTTTTTCCAATTCATTTCGTTTTGTCTATCTATGTTTAAATTCTTTCCGTTCTATTTGATGATACCAACTCTGATATTAAATACATTTTAAAAATGAGTTAAATATTTAAGTTATTTAGAATTCTTATTATATGCCTGTATATATATTTTTTTTTTTAGTATCATCTATGAATAAAATGGTAAATCAATTAAATCAAGTTCAAGATACAGCAGAGGTTAGAAAAAAATTGTAAGTTGAATTTTCACTATTAATTATCTAGGTATTACCTGGTATTCAAATGTTCTTTCATTTGATTAAAACATGTATTACTTTCACTCATCTTTAAGTATATTCTAACTGATCACAAAATTTTGTTAACCTGTTGTAAGTCTAAGTGGGAGCTCAAAATTTACATTTTGAAACATTAAGGCGTCTAAACTAATACTTGTTTAGTGCTGTAATATTTAAAACACCTTCAACTGTCATATTTAAGAAAATAATATTTGATTTAAAATTAACAAAATTATCATAACAATTTTGAAATTACTTTTAAAATTTTAAATAGTTTGACTCCATTAACTGAACATTTACTAAACTTTTTTATTATTGTTTCTCAGTCATAATATGATTCTTCATATTTTACGCTAACAATATTTTTGTTTTAATAATTTTAATTTTTATATGTATTTTATCTTGTGGTTTATATTTGGCCTGGGTTTCCATTTATATCAATATCGAAAAAAAATACTTAAATATATGTTCTATTTATTTTATATTGAATTTCTAAATATATTTACAGATTTTTTTTTAGGAATTCTATTGTGAAAAAAGTTTTCATTTATTATTTTATATTATATACAAAAAAAAATTAAATTGACTAATAACTGATGCATTGGCGAAGTGTACCTATTCTTAATTCTTAAAATCCACTACCAGTATTTACTTTAGGTAAAAACATTTCAGATACACTTCTACCCCTTATATTCAGCTTTTTTGTTTAATCGAGCTTCCCTTTATCTTTGAAAAATTCTTAAAATATTAAATTAGGAATGCTAATTTTGAAAGCTGTCATACATCAATATATATATAACAGTTAACATAATAACTTGTGTTAGGTATGCTTTAAATTCAGTGAATTAATACTTTAATTGTTTATTTTATTATTTTTATTTGTGTCTAATTAATTTCAGATTCCAAATATCACATTATACTCAACAGCTATCTAAAGATACTAGTCATAATTTAAAGGAGCTTAATGAGATACGAAGTTATTCTTCTCATACAGAACAAGTATGTAATATTTGATTAATTAAAGATAATATTTATTTTTTTGTGTTTATATATTTTATTCAGAAGCAATTTAAAATTCAAAAAGAACGTTTAGCAGAATCATTGACATCTGCTTTAAATGCATTTCAAGCTATTCAACGTAAAGCTTATGATAAAGAAAATGCTGAATTAATGAAATATACAAAAGCTTCTGCATCTCCTGGAATATTACCTCCACCGCCAAACTCAAAACAACATAATGGTTTGATTTTAAATATATTTTATAGTAAATTACTGATGATTTTTGAAATATTTTATTTTGATTCTATTAGATTATTCAATCACAATTGACAACCCAAATGATCAAGCACAGTTACAAATTTTGGATGAAGTAAATTTACAAGTAGTTGAACAAGAACAAGCTATAAGACAACTTGAGGTTGGTATCAAATCATTTATTTCAGTTACAATGATAGATTATGTTAAATATGGTACATATTTATTCAGACCGACATTTGTGATGTAAATCAAATTTTCAAAGAACTTGGTACTTTGGTTCACAATCAAGGTGAAATAATTGATAGTATTGAAGGTAATGTTCAAAATACTAGTGTATCAGTTCGAGAAGCAACTGATAAATTGAAGCAAGCAAGACAGTACACTGTAAGTAAATAAATATTTCATAATTTATTTTTAAATTAATCAAAAAATTTTTTTAGAACAAACTCAGAAAAAAACGATTCTATTTGTTTGTCATTTGTGCAGTCATATTATCTATTATAATATTTTCAATTTTATGGGGTGCTAATTAAATGTATGAGTTATTTTTATGTTGTATTTTACTTTTTAAGTTATTCCATTTTATCAGTTTGTAGAAAAAAATTAATATATTTATATACATGTATATTATTATAATGTATCCTTTTTAAATAGATAATGTAATTAATGTTATTCATTATGATATAAATATTGTTTATTTGTTTTATTAGATATATACAGAAATGCTTGTAAATTTCTTCTTTTTTTTTCTATTATTTTTTTTTTTTTATATATTTCTTTATTATGAATTAATATATGAATATCAGAATATGTAAATGTACAAGATAATTAATGTTATATACCTATCTCTTTAAATACTTATTATATGTTGAATGTTAAATATCCAAACATTATTTTATTTCTTGAATTAAAGCACAAGTTGAGAAATAATATTATAATACCTATTTATTATTTATGTGTATAATGTTAAGTGTTTTACATAAGTATGCATGATTCAATTCATATTTTATTGCTTTACCTGAAAATAATCATGGTGTGATATTGATATGATAAAATTGTGAACTGTTATATTTATTAAAATACCCAATAAGCTATTAAAATTGACAAACATGATATTAAGTTCAAAATATGTATTTGAATTTTGATTCTGGACTTATAACACTTTTTAAAAGATCTCAGAGGGGATTTACCTTGCCTGATCCTTACCTGATAAATAAATAAAATTTAAATTTGTGACACCACTTGAAGCATTTTACCGTGCTTTTCCTAAAATGTTTAAATTAACATGTTTTTGAAAATCATTCAGAAAATATAAATAAAAAAGCTGGACATATTTTCACCATGGGGTATTCTTTGCTCCTCGGACAAGATAACGCGGATGTGTGTATTGCATTTTAAAGACATAATAAATCATTTCTTTAGTTAAACGAATTTGAGCTAAATTTCAGTACGTAAATATACTGTATTAGTCTTCATTATTGGTAAGTTTTTTTTTTCAAACTCGTTTTAAAGTTTTCTTGTAATCAAATGACAATGAGACATATTTTATAACTATAAAATTCAAACATATTCTATCTGTATTCAATTTCAATTATTATTATTCAAATAAACAATATTCAAAAGTTTCATTGTGATTGGATGGACCAATGTTTTTGAATAAACACAAGTTAAAAATTGATATAAAAAAGAAAGAAATCAAAAATAAACATCCTTTGTTTCGTTCAGAATCTAAGAAAATAAAAAGTACAGAACTCATTTTGCATGAAATCAATGTTAAATATTTTGTTGTGGGCTATTCAAAAAATCAACATTATACTAATGATTTTCAACATTTGTATGCTTACTCATATTATGAAAGGATAACAATTTTTATTTTAATTATAATTTGTCATATTCTCCCTTTTTATCTATACAACTTTTGTAGATATTTTTTTTTAATTAGCGAACGAGGATGGAATTTAGGTTTGAAGTTAAGATATTTTAAAACTTACTAATTAATTATGCACATAGAATATTATTAATTTGAAAATTGAAACAAGCGAGTGCCATTTATTTTATTGACTGATTATAGCAAAATAATAGTAAGTATTTCTATTAATTCTTCATACTAAAGTTATTATTTTAATATAATAGTTAGCAAAAAGCTGGTAAGTGAGATGATGGTGGTACAGGTTCGTCCATCGTCCCTTCGGTCCTCGGACAAGATATTGGTAATGAATGTATTAAGTTTTAAAGAAATGATGACTCATTTCTTTAGTATAAAACGATTCTGAGTAAAGCTTCAGTGTAATATAATATATTATTATTTAAATACGGTTTACGTATTTTACGGTTATTTGTATAATTTTTGGTGAGTTTTTTTGTAATTAAACCCTCATAAAATATTCAATTAGATATAACTCATTTAAACTTCAATTGTTATACCAATTATAACTCATTAGAAATAAACTTAAAAGAAATCAGACAATATCGAAAAAAATCGTATAATAATTTATTAATGTGTGTATAAAAAAAAATCCTGACTAACAATTTTTGAACTTTTGTTAGGATAATTAGGTAGGTATATGAGTAAGGTCATATTACATTTTCAGAACTTTTTGTCAAATATTTAAAATTATATTACATAAAAATTTTCAAACAATTTGGTAAATTAAAAGTTCTATATTTAAGTCAAAAGTGCTTTAATTGTTCTGAAAGTTTTGTCCAATATAAAAAAGTATGTATTTGATATTGGATAAAATTTTCAAGTTTCTAGCTTCAATACTTTTCGATTTATGACTAAATACCTAAAATCTGAACAGTGAAAATCTCGTTTACGGCGGATTTTTACCGATTTTACCGTTTTTACTCAGTTTTTCGATCGTTATTCTTGATTACTGGATAAACTATGGAGATTTTGGAAAAATGACCTCTCTAAAGTACCATCTCAGTTCAATTTCGAATCTAAAAAGTTGCTGGACGAAACTTTTGGACAAGGATTTCTATACGAAAAAGTGTTTACAGAAAAAAAAAAAAAAAGAAAAAAAAATTAAACATCATTGTAAAACCATAAGATCCTTCGCTTCACTCAGAATCTAAAACATCATTGTAAAACTATAAGATCCTTCGCTTCACTCGGAATCTAAAAATAAGTAAGAATATTTTAGAATTTATTTGAATTTTGAAAGTTTTATTTTTTTAAATGTGAAAAATTCAAAATGTATAAAATAAATATTTAGAAATAAACTAAACATCACATTTTAGATTCTGAGTGAAGCGAAGGATCTTATGGTTTTACAATGATGTTTATTATTTTTTTTTTTTTTTCTTTTTTTTTTTCTGTAAACACTTTTTCGTATAGAAATCCTTGTCCAAAAGTTTCGTCCAGCAACTTTTTAGATTCAAAATTGAACTGAGATGGTACTTTAGAGAGGTCATTTTTCCAAAATCTCCATAGTTTTTCCAGTAATCAAAAATAACGATCGAAAAACTGAGTAAAAACGGTACAATCAGTAAAAATCCGCCGTAAACGAGATTTTCACTGTTCAGATTTTAGGTATTTAGTCATAAATCGAAAAGTATTGAAGCTAGAAACTTGAAAATTTTATCCAATATCAAATACATACTTTTTTATATTGGACAATATTTTCAGAACAATTAAAGCACTTTTGACTTAAATATAGAACTTTTAATTTACCAAATTGTTTGAAAGTTTTTATGTAATATAATTTTAAATATTTGACAAAAAGTTCTGAAAATTTAATATGACCTTACTCATATACCTACCTAATTATCCTAACAAAAATTCAAAAATCGTTAGTCAGGATTTTTTTTTATACACACTTTAATAAATTATTATAACTCACCAAAAATTATGCAAATAACCGTAAAATACGTAAACAGTATTTAAATAATAATATATTATATTACACTGAAGCTTTGCTCAGAATCGTTTTATACTAAAGAAATGAGTCATCATTTCTTTAAAACTTAATACATTCATCACCAATATCTTGTCCGAGGACCGAAGGGACGAAGGACGAACTTGTACCACCATCATCTCACTTACCATTTTTCTTTTCATTGCATATGTTAATTTAAAAATGCAATTTTTTCACATATTCAGTGCTTCACTAACTCTTTACCATTGATTATATTTTTAATTAACTATTAATAGTCTATTCTATAATCAATGCCGCTACTATGTATAGTTAAGACCATATATAAGTAAGTAAGTAAAAAAATTAGAATTAGTAGAAAATCATAAGTAAGAAAATTAATAGAGTACTATTTATTAATGTAAACTACCTACTAGGTATTTAAATTTTTATGACTTCACTAGATTGACAAAAAAATTCTGATTTCAACACATTATGTTTTTGACAAGAATTGTTTTATTATTAATAAGAAAAATGATCATTTTTAAAAAAAGTTTAATAATATAGAATATTTAAGTTAAATAGTACCCATAGACCTATTTAGTTAATAGGTCTATGATAGTACCAATGTCTTCCAAATGTTAGATACTTATTTATTATGTAGATACTAGATACTTAATTATTGAGAGTATTGTGTGTGAATATTTGTGAATATGTGAATCTTTGTGGAGTTGATCTAAAACTAAACACATTTTTCACTGAATACCTCTCTACTCTCTAGTATTAGACTCATAGACAAGAATACTAGTGAAAATACTACTGAAAGGATCAGCTTTAAGTTTTAACCTTTAACACGATGAAATATAAAAACATAATTAATAATTTTTTATTTTTTATTTAGCCAAAATTTTCTAGTTCCGAATTTTTTATGTTGGTGTTTAAAAATTATTTTATATCAGAATATTGGTATCATTGTTTATATTAACATGAATAAAATAACCAATTTCCTATATATTGATAAGAAATAACCGCGCCATGTGATTCTTTCTCTTTAGACCAAGTATCCACTATTCAGCGATCTACCATCCATGTGCGTGTGAATTTTGGTTTTTATATATCATATTTTCGTTATTGCACGCCTAGTTAGTAGTTTCTAACTCTCAACTTAACTTTCACTAATCACGATTTAATATTATAAATAAAAATGATGGTGGACCCTACTCAAATGGAGGGTATCTTGTCACGGTTATTAGTGTCGGATAACGAAGTTATAAAACAGGTAAATATATATTCTTGGTTATGAATTACAATTCATTTGATACTTTAAGTCACTGTGTATTATATATATATATATATATTAGTGTTCTATCTTAGATTATTGTTTTTTGTATTTTGGAATAATTAATCTGTAACTTTTATTTTAATTTAATTTTAATTTTTTTGTTTACCATATAATGCACGATTGTATACCTTAATAGAACTCAACTCATCCACATTCAAGCTTATTTGCTTATAGGATGAGTTGCAACTTTGTACTTATATTGTCTATTTAACATTGTAAATTTATGCTTTTGCAAATAAAATTATATTATTATTATTATTATATATATATATATATATACTTTGGTTTAAATTTAAATATTTCATGTATAAATTGCTTATTTTAATAATTTAGGCGACAGAAGAATTGACATTAGCTTTGAAAAATCCCCAATCTTATGTTATTCTTTGCACATTAATTGGGAGTAGTAAAAGTGATCAACTTAAGGAATACGCAGCTCTTGTATTAAGAAAAAAAGTTTATAAACGAAATGCTTGGACAAATGCTTCTCAAGATATTCGTCAGCAGTAAAATCAATTAAAACATGGTAGTTTTACTTCTAATCTTTAATCCATATTCAATTTAAATGTTATAGAATAAAGCAATTTTTACTCAAAGTAATTGTTGATGAACCTAGTGTTCAAGTTAAAAAACATATTCTTCAATTAATTGCTGTAATAGCTAAACACGAACTTCTGAGGGGAACCTGGAATGAATTATTTGCTCTTATTGAAATATATATTCAAAGCAATGATGCTAATGAAAGACAGGTAAGCTTTAAAAATATTGTTTAAAATAACATTGTGATTGTGGTTATATTTGCATATGAACAATTTCTTATTGGTTTTAATATACACTAAATATTTCTACAATAGGCATTCCATGAACACAATCACATATCATCATTAGGTGATTAACTGAAGCAAAATATTTACTCCTGTATTAAAATAAATTGTTCAACATGTATCATGATAAAATATTTATTTATAAATTGTGCTGATACATTATATAAGTGTATGAGATATCTTATGTTGGGGGAGGGATTTGATGCCTCAGAAATATCAAGTTATACTTAAAATGAATTATTAATTTACTGAATGATTAAAATAAAAATGTTGTCAAGTATTTAAACTTTTTCCATTTTTTAATTTTAACTCAAATGTTCAGATCAGTAATTGGTAAAAGTCTGTGACGTATATTTATGTAACAATTTTATTTTATTTTTTTACTTTTGAATACGTATATATAGGTATAAACATATAAAAGAAAACACAATTTGGTATAGTAATTATTAATTCCCTTATAAAAAATGTTCTATAAATAAATATATATTTTATATATAAATACATAATATGACTGTAATTTTATACTACAATTGTATTTATACCTATTAGATTTGAACTGCTAGATTAACCTGCTAACCTAACCACCATCAATATAAACATTACATTTTTTTTCCTTTTCGGAGCTCAAATTTTTATAAATTTATTTCTTGCTCGCTGTCTCTCTTTCTCTTTCTCTCACTCGTTATGTGTATTAGTATACAAAAATATTTACCATATAAAATAACCTACTAGAAATAAACTATTTTAAGCAATTGCTGTTTATATTTTTGATTGATATGTTATAATTTTATTTTAAGATTTACAAACTGACTGATATACCAATGAAGGCCGTTATACATTTTTCTATCTTATTTATTTTCTTATGGTATAAAATTATTATACCCAATATTATGTAGTTATTTAAAATGTATATTTATTTTTGTAAAACATTTTTATTTTATTGTTATTATTAATACAGTGGAATCCGCTTAATTGGGACACCGTTTAAAGGGAACAACTGCTTAATGGGGACAAAGTGGCATAGTCCCTAACGAATGTATGCCTTTAAGGCAATTAAAATCCGTATATTGGGAACAAACTATTGGTTATAAGGGACAAAAATAAAAGTGTCGAACTAGATATTTTGACCTAACTTATCTATTTTCCTATCAAAACTATAACTATCTAATCTATATACATATTTACCTTTATATTTTATACACGTTCGTATTTGAATTTTATATGTATAGGTAATGTACGGTATTTATCTTACATATTTGATTTTTGTCACTTAAATTTTAATCAATTAATTAACAATAAATATGTACGTGTGTATATTGTACAATTTTTTTTTGTTAATCGGCTAATCGGGACAGTCGGATTATGGGGTCAAATAGGTCACTGCCCAATGTGTCCCAATTAAGCAGATTCCACTGTATATATTAGGTATAAAATATATATTATATGATAGTAAAAAAAAAAATGTTTCATAAATGTATGTTTAGGATTTTTCCTAGATTCTTCATCACCATTGAAGATCTTACACTATTTGTTTATGTGCCCATTTATATATTAGGAATGCATTATTGAAACTTATAATAATATTATAGGTATTTGATGGTTTTCAAAATTGTATCCTACATCATATTTTATACTCTTATGCATGCTCCAAATTATGTTTTCTATTTTTCTAAGTTAACTTGCGTTTAAATTTTAATAAAGATGATTAAAAATAACTAGAATTTTATTATTATAATTTACAGTTTGGTATGTTCGTTATAAGAAATTTATCTGATTATATCCCTCAAATGTTTGAACCTCATATAGCAACATTTCTGAACTATTTTGTAACGACATTGAAGAGTATAGAAGATTGTACTTCTCCTGCTGTTTATGATACAATTTCTTCAATGAATAATATTTTAGAATTATCTATTCAAGACCCTCAGGTATATAAATAAATTAAATATTTGAAAAAGAAATTAAAGACATTTATTTTAGGTTTTACAAGCATATTCACAATCTATACCTCGTGTATTAGACGTTATACTTGCTCTATCAACAACTAATCCAGATCATGCTTGTGATTGCTATCAGTTACTTAGCTCTATGTGTGAATTTTCAATCCAAGCTTTATTACCATATTTAAAACCAATTGTTCAAGTTTCAGCACAACTTGCTGGTAAAAAAGACCTAGATGATACTTTAAGATGTACTGCTATAAATTTAATTTCTACGATAATTAATTATAAAAAGAAGGTAAGTTTTTTCCCTGGTTTTATATTCTCATGTGTTTATATTTTGTTTGAAAGTATATGAAATAAGAATAAGTAGGTAATTTTTTACTTGTTGTTAGTATTTGTTCAACTCTTACATTTTATGACCAAATCTAATTATATTAAAACCAGATATAGTTTATTAATTATTTATGATTTATTTTTTATTATTATTCAAATTGAAATTTTTGCAAAAAAATTTAGAATAATTGTGAAAAGAAATAGAGATAGGAAGGCCCAAAAACATTTAGGAAGGTATTTTGTGATTGAGAGTGAAAATATTTTGTGTAATGTCAAAGTATGTGAGACTGTTGTTAATAGAGATTGAAGAGTTGAAAAGAAGGCAAATTTAATAGAATATGATACATTATTCACAAAAATAATTATATTTTTCAATACATATCCTAAAATAATGATAGTAGTAATTAGTGAGAAAGTATGAATATTGAATATATCTACTTCATTTGTATGATAAAAATCAAGTTTAAATTATTTTCATTTTTATTTCCATAGGTATTAGTCAAATCGAACTTATTGCAACCTATCATTGAATTAATGTTCACTATTTTAAGTGAAGAATCAGATGATGAAACCTGGTTTTTAGAAGAAAGTAATTTATGTCCAATGAGTGCAGCAGGTGAATGTATGGCAGCTATTTCTGATCAGATATCTGCTTCTGCTTTCATGCCTGTATTGGTAAGTTTTCAGTTGAATAGACTTCGGACAGAATAATTAGATGATAATTTACATTTATACTAGGAAAAATCATCTCTGTTACTATATTGTTTTTTGTAATCAAACTTTTTGATAGTAGCACATTTATTATGTAATTCTTTAATTTGTTGCAAAGGCCCCCCAAAAAAAACCAAAGTGGAGATCAAATAGATGCAAACTTATTGATCACTTAGTTATTTTATACAAATTAAATAATTAATGATTGTGTGTATGTATATCAATTAAAAATTTAACTTTGTACTATGAAATTCCACATAACTAATCTAATCTAAATTAAAAAAATGTCATCTTTTAAATATATATTTAATTTAAATTTTGGTCTGTATAAACATATGTAAGTTTTCTTTCATGTTTTTAGTCTATTTAAAGGTAGTAATATTTTAAGTGTTGAATAATATTCACAAATCTCATAGACAAAATTTAATCAACTTAAAAGTTAATTAATATAAAATGTTTTACGATAAATTTTTAATTTTAAGTACCTAATGTATTTAACACGTTCGATGCCAGCGTCGGATATGCTCCGACAGTGTATATTGATGCGCCTGGCCGGTGTCGGAGGGTATCCGACGAATGTTATATGAATTTCTTAAGTGTTCTAGAAAACTAGGCTGATAGTGTATGATCATAAAATTTGGTGTGGCTATTCAGTATAATTTTGTTAATAAATTTGTACAATTGGTTATTAGTTTCTGCCATTTTTGCGGTTTTGACAAGGTTTTATCTACAACCATGGTATGGCGACGTCACGTGTTCGACACGTCCATGTTTTTTCAAAACCAACGTGGCGTGTAGCGAGTGATACCAAAATTACGTCGGCATTGAACGTGTTAAACAAACATATTGTCTTGATATTAAATATTTATAAATTTATTTAGATTAAATTGATTGACTCTGCTTATACTTCCCAAGATCCTAATGCACTTAAAGCATCTTATGTAGCGATGGCTTTTGTGTCAGATGGGTGTTCTGAATATCTAAAAAAAAGTTATCTCAAACAATTTGTGACAGCTATTAAAATGGGCTTAAATAGTTCAAATGAAACAGTTAAGTCTGCAGCTATGTATGCTTTAGGTGAAGTTTCTCAATATGTTCAAGTAAGTAAATCTAGTAAAATCTATCAAACTAGAATTAATAATTGTATTATAAATTAAAATTTAGCCTCAAGTTAGTGTATATACTTCAGAAATACTACCTGAATTAATCAAAATGTTAAAAGAAAAATTAATGATTGAATATACTAAACCAGAGTGTAGTTCTGAAGTCCGTATGATGTTTTATGCCCTTGATAAATTCATTGATGGTATTGAAGGTGGAATTGAAGAATATTTACCAGAAATGACTGCTCTTGTTTTGGATATTATAAGAAATGAACAATGTTCTATTGAACTTAAGGAAAAAGCAATTACTATCATGTGTAGCATAGGTATTCATACTAATTATATTTTGTAATTAAAATTTGTAAATTTATGTTATAATTAAAATGCTGTTTATTTTTATTTATAGTAAAATCAGGAGGTGATGCTGTAGCACCTTACTTTATCCCTGTCATGGAAATTTTAAATGTTTATTTAACTCCTGGAATAGATGAAAAATTAGAACTCTTACAAGTTTCAGTAATTCGTAAGTAATATTTAATATATTTTTATATATGTGTGTGTGTGTGTATTTTATCTTAAAATCATTTTTTAGAATTACTATCTGAATTTATTGATGCTCTTGATCCTAAAGTATTTGAACCTTATTTGGACACTAGTTTAAAATGTGGCTTAACTTTGCTACAAGAAGCGAAGGAAGATCAACCTGAAGTCCGTGCAGTATGCTATGGACTTTTTAGTACTGTAGCCAAAGTGTCAATTGATCATTTGGCACCTTACATAGACGTAGTAATGCAAAATGTTCTGAAGAGTTTAGATAATAGCTTAATTGTTGATAATAGTTTTAAATTGGAAGTAAATACATACATTATTTTTATTGCTTAATTATTAATTTTAGTTTCTAATTTGTTTTAATGTATTCAAAATTGCAGAAAAAAAGTTTTAATGCTTATGGTAGTGAAGAAGACGATGATGATAATGATAATGATGAATCTCTTATGTCTGATGATAATGGTAGCAATGATGATGATAGTGATAGTTGTAAGCTTTTTAACTTTAAAACTAATTTTTACAAACCAATGAATAATTTTTCTATTTTTTTTTTCTATATATTAGTTGCTTATATTGATGCTCAAGTAATGGAAGAAAAAGATAATGCTTGTCGAACAATTACACAAATTGCTGAAGTCATAGGGTATGAACATAATATTTGAAATAAATGTTTTGTTAAAACACTTAATTATAAATACATTTTTTTTAATTAGGGAAAAATTTTTACCTTATCTATACACTAGTTTTGATATTTTATCAAAGTTATTAGAAGAAGATGATGAAGATACTATTGATTCTGTACTTGAAGCATATGGACAACTATGTATAAATTTGTCACAAGTATCAGATATAACCGGTCAAGAATGTAAGTTTGTTCTTTATTAATTGTATTTTTATATTGTACACTACAGATTATTATTTTGTGTAATTTGTCATATTTAAATTGTGGGTTTATTATTATATTTATTTAATAAAATATAAAATCAAATCATAATAAATAAATCCTCGATCAACTTGAAAATAATTCATCTCAAGTAAAATATTCGATCTTTTAAAGTAAACACATTTTGAGCAAATATTAACTTAAATTACTAAATGTTTAAATCTCTCCTTTAGATTTAAATCACAATGATGACTTTTTTTATCACTCCATATTAAATTGTGAAGTTAAGTTATGCGAGGTAAAAAACCAACCCTACTATTGTTAGAAAATACACTTAAATAATTTACTAGTAATATTCCATGTATAAGAAAATTATTCTAATTTTGGTATTATCAATATATTAAATGAGAAATAATTTTTGTTAATTTTTGTAATTTTATTAATTAATTATGTTTGTTTTATTTCGTTAAAAAAAAAAAAAATAGCTTTAGAAAAAGGATTAGAAAAGTTTCTGAGTTATGGAGAAAAAAGCATTCAGGAAAATGGATTAGAATCTATAAATACAGTATTCTTAGATGTATTAGCTGAAATGTTAAAAAAAATCAAAAGTAAAATGATCAAATATGCTGAACCAATTATGATGCTTACTAAAAATATATTGTCATCAAAAGTAAGATGAATTACAAATACATTTTTGTTTACCACTCATTAACTATTTTTACTTTTAGATTGGCGATGGAAATAATCCTGGCGAGTTAGATGAGTTGGATAGTGAAAACAATGAATTATCTATAGAATTTGCTGGAAATGTTGTTTCAAATTTAAGTTATGTTGTTTCGCCCCAAGTTTTTAAAGAATATTTTGAATCATTAGTGCCTTTGTTAAAAAAAATCATGGTAATTTCAAATTTTACTGTGGGACGTATATATTTGTATTTACTTATTTTTTTATTTCAGTCAAAAAGTTCATCTGATATATTACGAGCTACAGGATTAGCTATTATTGGAGAGTCTATAAAAGGCTTAGGAGAAAATGCTGGTAATTTATGTGAACTTATGTTCTCACTAGTAATACCACTCGCAGAAGATGAAGATGATTCTGTGAGAAACAATTCTGTATTTGCGTTAGGAGAAATTGCATTTTATGGTAAAGAATCTGTTTACATGTATGTATTTTAATTTATTTATATTTTCATAGAATAATTGTTTTATGAATACAACAAATATATTAATATTTTTTTCATTCTTATTAAATTTGAAAATAATTTAGGTATTATCCTACTATATTAAATACATTTTCTCAAGTGGTTACTAAAGAACAACGATCAAAAGTATTAGACAATGTTTATGGAGCTTTAGCCCGTATGATAATAACCAACATTGAAGGAGTACCTCTTGATCATGTAAATATAATTTAATAGTTTCTATAGTATTAAAAAAATAAATCCATAAAAATGGACCAAAATATATTGATTTAATTTTCACATGTCAATAACTATTGTGAGAAAAAACCAAATTATTGATTTTATAACAGTACTTTAAGGTTTAAAAAATTAATTGTATAATATAATTGATAATTTATTTACATTTTAATCATAAGTTCTTCATTTCTTATAATGTATATATTGTAAATAGCCTGAAATATAGAATTTTATATAGATAAGGCAAAGTAGAGAGAAAATATTAAAATATATATTCTGTTAATAATCTTATCTCTTGGTATGTTGAACCACCATTATTTGATTATTTTCTAACAAGTTATGAATATAATGAATATTTAAGGATTTTAATGAACATTTAAACGTTATTATCTGTAATATTTTATATTTTTTTTTTCGTATACTTACAATTTATGCATATAACAAACCTTGATTTTTAAATCTTATTTTGAATAATAACTCCTTACACCTTATTTTCTTGTTTATAGGTGATACCTGTTATGATTAATTACCTTCCACTTCATGAAGACTTTGTTGAAAACTTGACTGTGTTCCGTTGCTTGGTTTACTTATATGAAATTGGCAATCCATACATGGTTTCATTGTTAGAACCTGTTATCAAGGCATCTCTAATAACATTAAATGACAAAAAAAAATATCATGAAAAGGGTAATCATATTTTTATTGGAGCTAAATCAAACTATATTAATTGACTTTTAAATTAATGAATTAGATATCATAGTTTCAAATTAATTTAATAGTAACCTTATATTTAAAATCAAAACTAAGGACATCTGCACACGGAGCTATTCAAAAGAAACTAATTACTGACGCAAATCACTAACCAGTCTACGTTTAGTCACTAACTATACAGTGTGATCACGATAAGTGGAAACAACTATGTGCAGGCTTCATATATTTCAATTCTGCTTTTTCGGCTAACTAATAAACATAATTATACACATTTTCAAATAATTAGACAATTTTTCGACAGTTAACTTTGCGCATGCGCACAATAACTTTTTTTTTTAATGACATGATCCATTTTTGACCACAAATTATTTTTTTTGGTATTTTTTAATGAATTTTTTTTCTAAGTCAAAAAATGACAGAGTTATAGAAATTTGATTTTACGTTATTTGCACTGGTATAACAGATTATAAAATACGTAGTTGATAATAATAAATACGTGAATAATAAAAATAAAATTACAAATATTAATTTTTGTATTCATAAAAGTTTTATTTATCTAACAAATTGTTCAAACTTTGAAATTCATTGTACTAATTGTAAATAACTTCCTTCAGACAAGCGATAAAAGCATAGAAATTAAACATCTGAAAGATTCAATTGTTGCACGGCATCAAATAGTCGATGGTGAAAATTTCTTTCAATGTATGGATGAACCCAAAATGTCCTTCGTTTTCTATTTGTTTTGGTATGGTAATAGTAATTTGCTATCATCATTTCTTCATCACTAGAATCATCCATAGTATTGTAAAATAATGATTCAGGTCTTCATACCATAACCAAACAGAATAAACTAGTGATTTTGATCACATTTCAATGATCGTGTGCGGATTTGAATCACTAACGCGTTAGTAACCGATAAGTAATTTAAATCACAAACGCATTTAGTTTCTTTTGACTAGTTCCGTGTGTAGACGGCCTAATATTCACGATTGAATAATTATATTATAATATAAGAAAATAATACAAAAGTATTTATTTATATTTTAAATAATGCTATATTGTTAGTTTTCTTACAAAACTGTAATGAAATTATTCATCATTATTTTATTTTGTTATATGAAAATAATTTTTTTGAAAATACTCTTATACATTTACTTATTGGAGATAGTTCAAATTAAAATTCTGACTAGTATAATTTGGCTATGCTGTTTAAACAAAGGCACTTGGTCTTTTGTGTTATAATACCCCCCTTTAAAATATAATATATAAATAAGATTCATAGATTAATAAATGTTATTCAATATTTCAAATCCAGTAATAAAAAAAAAAAATTCTTTTAGTATTTTAACTAACTTGTAGTTACGGAATTAATGATTTTAATATGTACAGCTTATTATAATGATTATTGATTTGTTTTCAGAAACAAAGGATGAGATAATTAAACTTTTGCAAATGTACAAGAGAGATTTTCGAGAAAAATGTTCATCATTGGCACTTTCTGAAGATTTATATAAGTTGTTTAATGAAATATAACTAAACTATGAAATTAAAATCTTATATTTTTATATAATATAATTATAAAACATTTCATTGTTAATTAAATTATTTTGCTATTATATAAGTAATTTTGCCTTTTTACTATTATTTATTCCAAAAATACAAGTACACAACTCTTATTATTATTTCTATTTTATTTAAAAAAAAAAGAAAAGCGTGTTAAATAAAAAATATTTTATTATCTTAAAAGCTATGTATTTAATATTTATAATTTTTCTGTAATATCCAAATTGTGATATGCATACTTATACTACAAAGTTAGTCAGTGATTTTCATTTAATTTTTAGTATTTTTACTATTTATGGCTTCAACATTTTATATTTAATGCAAACAACAATAGATAAACAATGGGTTTAATGTTTCTTATTCTGAATTAAGATTTATGTCTGGAATTTACCATTATTGATTAAATTTTATTGGTCATTGATGTGTACTGTGATTAGCAAATTGGTTTATTCTTCATTAATTATTAATTAAGTTAATCATGATTTTATTTCAATATAATGTTTTATTAGTCCAGAGTTGAGGTATGTATGTTTTACATTAACTATATTTATTTAATAAACCTGTGAAATCTGGCCAGGTATTTCAATATAATAATTTAGGATTGTCTCCACTTTTACTTGGACAATCAAGAATTGAATACTAGTCCCTTTTACACACCGATTTGTGGGCATACAAATCTATTTGATGTGTTCATAAAACATGGAAGATCCAGTGTTGAGATACCAACTATTTCTCAACATTTAATTATCTACTATTCTCTTAGCAACCTTCTATTTCCTTTATCCGTCTCTTCTTCCATCTTATTTTCCTAGAAATTAACCAAGTAACTCTCGACAGCTGCTTTAAAGGAATACTCAAAAGGTTCCAAACCTTTGCTACCGCATTCGCTTTTCTTGTGTCCCGCCAAGTATTTCAGACAAAATATGACTTGGTACATATGTAATATGTTATGTAAAATGATATGAAATAAACCGTAAACCATTTGAATATCAAGTCACAGTAAATGTTCAAACAATCAAACCATATTTGTTGATTACTTCAAGTATCCACTAGGACCACCCTACCATATTACCAAAAATGCATCATTGCTAAAAGTTTGCAAAATATTTTAAGATTATGAGCATCATATCAATGTTAATATGATATTAATAGTTTTATGGAATTGGAAATAGTTTAAAAAAATAATATGTTAAATTTCTAACTTAAAATTATTAATTTTACAAATTTAATCATAGTCTGACACACATGGAAACACAATCGTAATCTGTTGTTATTGTATTGATGATGCGTACCTTAAATGTTAAACCTTAGATACCAGCTCCATTGTGTTCATTAAAGAGAATGGTAGGGATTGTTAACACCGAATTATGAGTTATGACTTATTTCGAGAGCATTAATAATAAAATTGAAGTTCGTACTTTTACTTAATTATTAATACTTAAATAATTATTCAATATTTTAATGAATGAATTAAAATGAATAGGAAATGTGTGGTGATGTGCAGTATATTTTATTTGTAATGTGAGCACACTGTACCAAAATTCGCGACCGCCATTTCGTGATAGTTGATACTACGTATTTGTTACTAATTTTTTCTCATTCAACATTTTTTTTTCACTACATAAAAAAGTCTCCCAAGTTATCTTTTTATACATTTTTCTGTTAGTGCATAAGACATTTAGGACACATGGGCGAACCTAAGTAGTGCAATTACATGTATGATCAGTAGTGCTTTTAACATTTAAATTTTGTTTTCTATCGGACGTTCAGGGACATTCCAGATGTGATAACTAAATTTTTGGAAGTGGTTGATTTAGCCTTTTTCGTTTCAAGTAAATTGTTAGCCGGCTTAAATATCAACTATTTTGACTTATATTATTAATTAGTGTTGTTGTTTTATGAATTATTTTTAGTATTTTTTTTTTTTAATTTGAAGTGAACCTGTGATATTCATCATGTATTGGAAAACTAATCCAGCATCTAATTGGGATTCAATTTTTGACAGAGAGGTGAATTGTTTTTATTCAAGTTATTTTTAGTTTTTTTTATACATATATCATATGTTTTTTTGTTTAGAATTTGTGCCTCAATGATCTCATGAGAGAACAAAATCTATTAGAAGAGCTTAAGGGTCAGAATAAAAAACTTATAGACTTGTAAGTAATTAATAATTTTATTTATTTGCTTGTTTATAATTTTGCTCTATTTACATGCTTCACAAAAAACAATTTCTTTTTCTTTTTAAATTTACGGCCATTTAAAAACTTTTGAACTTACTAACTACTACCTTAAGCAGTACTGTTTCTTTCATTGTTTTAATTATAGTAGTTACCATTTGTATTGAGTTATTACATTTCTTTACTAGTAGTCAGTAATATAAAATGAGTAAGGATTTCATAATTAAATCTGCTCACTCGCTTAACATAAATGTCTATAGATAAAATAAATAAATTTAATTGAGATACCATCAGATCCTACGCTTCACTTAGAATCTGAAAAGAGAAATCTTCTTATATAAAATAATTTCCTAATCATTATTTAATAGATGTCAGCATTCAGCATAAATCAAGTCAATTGTATAAATATTAGTTTTAATAACTACTTAAAATTTAATTTATACAACTAGACCTTAACGGCTAAATCTAGTTAGTATTTCGTACTTGCTCTATATTACTTTTTATTAATAAAATCTATATTACTTTTGGTATTTTGTTAATGTTTGACATCATCATCATTAGCTTTTTTTTCTTTATTTTATAATTTTGACTGTTAATAAAAAGTTCTAACGTATATTAACATATAATTATTTATAGATCAAATTTAAATATCAATCAGTTTTCCATTAATTATATTAACATTTATAAAATTCACTGTTTACTTACATCTTTGCTTAATATTATAATTATATTTTGTGGAAATGTTTTACAGAGTATTAAAATATTAAAGTAAATAAACAAAAAACTTTCATTAATATTATTATAAAGTACTCATGAAAGTTCCTTTGGTAATTTTTACCTAATTTAAATTTAATTATTATTTATTACTTCTACCAAGAATAAATCTATTTCCATGTATCATTTAAAAATTATAATTGAAAAATAGAAAATATTATAGGACAGTATCATTTAAACATAAGACTGTTATAAAATTGGCATTTTCTACTGATAGATATTTTTTAATAATGAAGCTATTGCTTTATCATAAAATATTATAGAATTTTACGTTTTAATTTAATTTTGTTATAGTTTAACAAAACCTGATGTCGCATTGGAATTGGTCCGTTTAGTTACACAAGAACCTCAAGAAAATGAAAAGTTAGAAACTCGCTTTGTTTTACCAAATTTAGCTTGTGAAATATTAACTAGTGATATTCAACCTATGTACAATGTTCTTTCACACGAGGAAGATATTTGGAAGTGTTTTTTTAGTTTTCTAGAAAACAATGAACGTCCACTTAATTCATTAATGGCTTCATATTTTAGCCGTACTTTATGTAGTCTTATACTAAAAACAGGAAGTCAAGTATGTTTATTTTTTATTATTTATTTTTTTAAATAATTTTTACGAAGTATTCATTAATTTAATAATTTGAAACAATTTAAGCTAGGTAATCTTTTATGATACTATTGTTTGGAATAATTATACAAAATAAATTTATTAAAATACTAACATTACTTTGACTTACAGTATTAATGTTCAACTCATAGTTACTATCAACTTTTACAGTGTGTTTAGATTTTAAATGAATACCGATTGTGAAGCACTCTATTTTTTATTTGTTACACACTTACATGTACTTTATCCAAGTCCTTTATATTTTACCATATAGTTACTTAGTTTATTATTGTAATACAATTATTTAAATGTAACTTTTTTGTGATTTATTTATTGATTGTTCAATTACTAATTTATAGGATTGGTATACATATCAGTTCAATTGTCTTAAAACACTCGAAAAAATAACAGATAAAGGAAATTTTATAGATTTATTATTGAAACATCTTGATACATCTGCCATAATGGATCTCATTATTAAAATATCAACTCTTTTAGAAGGCCCCCCTTTGCGAAGTAACATATTTATAGTATGTTAAATTATATTATATTTTTACTAAATTTTAGTATATTAAGTACTTATTTATTTCAATACACTTATTTTTAATTTAGTTATTTGAGAAAGAGCAACTAATTTTTAAGTTAGTGGATACATTAGATCCTAAAAATCTTCCTGTTAGACAATTAAATGCAGCAGAAATAATTTGTGCTATTGAAGTTGCATCTGAATTACATCCACTTGAACAAAATCCGCTTGTCATGTCAATTGAATCGTAAGATATATATATATATATTTTAAATCTTAAAATATTTTATTTTAATTATGTATGTACTTAATTAGACCAGAGACTGTAAACATGGTGTTAGTTAAAATGTTTGGCCAATCTGAGAAGACTGAGAGTACATTATTGGGTGGTATTTCAATACTACAAACTTTGTTAATGACTACTAAATTCAAGTAAGCAATGATTTTAGTTAAAATTAAATACAACTTAATATGAACATTATTTTTTCAGAGGTGAAGATTCTAACGAAGTGTATACTAAAAAACAATCATTGGCTGAGATTCTTTGTATTACAATTTTACCGTTTTTAGAACATATTCACAATATTTTATTGGTTCCTCCTAAGGTTATTAATTTTTAGTTTTTATGTATTTTTTTTTTTTTTTTTTGATTAAAT
The DNA here is from genome assembly GCA_027580255.1 of Therioaphis trifolii. Taxonomy (NCBI): domain Eukaryota; kingdom Metazoa; phylum Arthropoda; class Insecta; order Hemiptera; family Aphididae; genus Therioaphis; species Therioaphis trifolii. The sequence continues at coordinate 27,601,153 of CM050406.1, forward strand.
AAAGTTAATGCTACTTTAACTATTATTATGTAATTTAAAAATAAACTTAAAACTTCATTATTTAATTATAATAACAATTTGTTACATTATTGTAGTTAAGTAAATCTTGAATATGTTAAAAATAATTTTACTTTTTTATTTGCATCAATCTAAAACATTATTATTTCTCTTTTGATTTAGATTGAAAGCTTGGAATCCATGGGTAATGTAATAGAAAAACCTTTTGGTAATGTCCGTTTGCAAATCGTAAAATTAATAAGTTCATTACTAAGTATGCATAATCAACAAATAAATGAACGATTTGCTCAACTTAATACAATAAAAGTCCTCCTTGTAAGTATTAATTATTATTTACACCATTCAATTAGAAATATCTTAACCTTATATTTAAGGAACAACAAATTTATTAATTTAACAATAATAATGATAATTTACGATGACACTGTTATTACCTTTATTTTTATTTTGAAGGTTTACTGTAAATATTTATATTGAAAATATTAATTCTCAATAATAACTGGAAATATTAAAACTGTAATTATATGTACTTAATAAACTCAAATAATATTTACTTAAACAATTAATACATCCCAATCTTGACTATAGATGAACAAATACAGGTCCGCACTATATTTTTATGTTGTATGCTCTTCCTTTTTTAATTTTAAAATTATCACATTATCTATAACCTAATAATTGATAATTTAATCATATTATAATTTATCTTTTAGGATTGCTTCTTTTACTATGAGTTAAATAATTTTTTACATACTCAAGTGGTACAATGCTTCCATGAGATAATGTGTTGTAACCATTCAATTGCAGAAAACAGCACATTCATAGCTCACGTAAGAATTCTTTTCCATCAATCACTCTGTGTATTTACTAACCTTTTATTTTTATAGGTTATTAAAGATTGTAAATTAATTGAACGTATTCTTGATAATGAGAAATGGTATGATACAATTTATGATATTAAATATTAAGATACATGAATGAATTTTTTATATTTTATATTTATACCTGTGTTTCTCAACTGGTTTCAGTATGTCTGGATTCTTGTGTGTCTAATGTATTAATGGGTTATAAGATGTATCGCTAATAAACTTTTTGAGCACATTACTTGCTGATTAAAATTAATAATTGTTGCCAAATACTGTAAATTACTTAACATTAAAAAAAAAAAAAAAAATGCATTAATTTTGATAGTTAAATTTTTGATATCCAGCAACATTTTTAGTGGCAATTTTTTTTCTTGTACTGATTTTTGAAGTCTATAATTTAAAAAAAAAAAAAAAAACAAACAAAAACAATTAATTTTATAGTGTTCTGTTTTAACCATTTATTTATATCGAACTAGAGTCTTATTGGTGGAAGGAGGTTGAAAAGCACTGTAATATATTATGTATTTACCATAGGGGTCCGGATTTATGTTCTCCTAAAACTTGAAATATTATTTTTATATGTCGAAACTACTTTTAACTTAAATCGTATAATTAAAAAACTAGATTTCTTTTCCTTTATTTTAACATTCTAGCTACACATTTATATAGCATAAGTTTTATTTTTTGTATTTTACTATGTTGTAATAAGTTCTGATATTTTGTTTATCTATTTGATTCATTGAAAAAAAAAAAGTAATTAGTAAATAATAATTTTCAAGCTAAAATCATGTTCTTAAATTAATTTATGAAAATTCTACAATAAAATAAGAGTTTTTATATATTCACCTGTGTAAAATATACTGATAAATACATATTTATATTAATAATTGTTCAAAATGTTTAGATAAAAGTATATTTTTCTACTAATTTTAAAAATTCCTATTTTTGTATTTTTTATTATTCAAATAACTAAATATTTGTATTGGTCTATTTCAAAAAGAAAAAAGAATTGAAGAATTCAAAAAATAACATGAAATAAAGTTTAAAATAATTATCACATATCACGTATCAAATATATATTATTATTTAATATTTATTAATATTTTAGTACTCAGAAAATTATATATGAAATTAGATCACTAAGCATTTCTTCCTAATAATAAAGTGAATGAGGTAATATTACAAATCTCAAATGATACCAAAGATAATATTGAATATTTTAAATTAACAATATATACAATATTAATAGTTGTCTTTCTTCTATATTTGAGTCTATTGATTTAAATTTTCTTTAAAATATAATTAAATCATTCAAGCCGTCAATAATTTCTCTAAATAATTTTACATTTTAGGAAGATGATAAATTTTTGTTTTTGTTGTTTTTTTTTTTTAATAACCTCTAATAAAATTTTGTATTTTTAAAATGAAAAAAATATGCGATATTCTTAAAATACATGTTTATGAATTTTTTTTTTTAATAATTCTAAATACAAAGTTCAGTATTTAAAATCTAAAATACTCAGTTATCTATCAACTTTTTATTCTTTCACTCAATAACTTTAATTATTATTTATTTCTGTTGAGCTCTTTTTAATCAATACAGTTAATAAATTTGTAACTATGAATATTAATAAATTGTAACTTTAAAAAATGAAACAGTGTTTATTGAAACTCATTCTTTATTTTTAAAGTAAAAGTGCATTAAATAAATATGAAAAGATCATGTATGTAGTTATTTTTTTTTATTATAGTATTCAGCCTGGGAAAAAAAGAAAAGGATACATTGGTCATTTGGCAGCAATCGCTAAAAGTTTACATAATACAGAAGCATTTTATTCTGATCACTTTCGAGGCATAATTGTAAATACATTAGATAACGATATTGTAAGTCAATGGGATTCTTTTACATCTACTACACTAGAAGATCACGAAGAAAGAATTTCTTCTTGTTTGGTATGTTGATAATATTGTTAGATTAAAATTTGAAGATCTTGATAAATATTATACATTTTTTATATCATTTTAATTTAAAGGGAGGAATACACCCTCGAGATGAAATACCAATTAATAACGTTAGGGAAGACATGGAAGATGATGGAATTTATGGGCGACCAGAAATAAAATTTAATAGTAATGACAATCAGCTTGGTATATCAAGAGTTGATGTAAACTTTGATGATGATGATGATGATGACGATGACGATGACAAGTAAGATTGTTATAGCTTCTTTTATGCATAAAAAAAATAATAATGTTTTTTAGAGACTCAATGGAAATGCAAGCAGAAATGTTCAATCGCATGTGTTCAGTTAGGTCATCAGAAATGAATATTGATGAATCTGAATGCAAAGATATTAACGATGATCAATCAGGAGCATTAGGAATATTTAACAATCAATTATGGAAAGATTCTAGTTTAGGTTCATCCAAAAGAGATTATGGAGTTAATATATTTTGTAACACGTATGATAAGTCAGATGATATGCTATCAAAAGATTGTAATATGTGAGTTTACTAATTAAGCATACAATAATAAATATTAATAATGCTTTTATATGGTTTTATAGGTTATGGTCACCAGAAACATCTGATTGGGAAACCTTTAGGTCTCAAATGAATGCAAATTTATCAAGTGAAATGAAAATTGATAATAATTCTATTAATTGTTAGTACAATATTTTGTTAATAATGTATTTTTAACTGTGTAATATTTATTCACTAAAATTGTATTGTTATATAGTTTCCAATGCATTTTCTTCAAGTCCGTGGGGAGAAAATGTCAAAGAACCTACACCTAAACTAGAAACTGGCTGGGCAAATTTTGATTCAAGTTTTGAAGATCCAATGGTGACTAATGGAGATTCAGAAATCAACCATGAATTATTTCCTGATATAATCAAAGAAAACACACAAGATGTCACTCAACCATTTGAATCAGCTAATAATACAAATTTGTCTATAGACAATTTTACAGGTAACATTTAGTTTTAGACTTGAATATAATATATTCATTAAACATTTTTATAATTTAGATTCTCTTTTGAAAGATCAAGCTGATGAAATAAATAATGATTTGTTCCCATCTAATACATCTTTCTCAGAACCACTATCTTGTGATGTACCATTGACAGGCAGTACTTCAAAGTCAAGTGTAAAAGATTTATCTATTTTACCAGTTGTATCTAATTCTTCATCTGATACATCTGTACCTTTAATTGAAAATTCACCTAATGTGAATTCTGTAGATAGGTAAAGTTCAGTTTAAAATGTTGAACCTCCTTAATTGGCATTACAATGTTTTTTAAATGTATTTTTAACACCAAAATTAAAACTAATAAATTGTAATTACATTTTTTTCTTATTAATTTATACATAAATTATAAACAATAGTCAACATGTATGTTTTTTAAATGTCCGTCCGTTTTATATGCAACATCAATGTTTTTAATAAACCTTTCTTAAAGTAAAACATTTTTATTGAGTAAAATATATACACATATAAATATGTATATTAATATTTGATTGTAAAAGTATTAAATATTAATGTAACTTGTTTTTTCAAAAGACAAATTCTTGTTACCTATGTAATTATTTTCTGTGTGTTTAGTTTAGTGTTTGAATTACAGGGATCATAAGAATAATTTTAAAATATTTTTGTTAAATTATATAAAATATGATAACATATTAATTAAATATATTGAATTATTCTTTTATTATTTTGAAGAAGACAGATCATATACTATATTCTTTCCCCACCTATATATATATATATATATATATATATATATATATATATATATATATATATATATATATATATATATATATATATATATATATATATATATATATATATATACATATATATGATATGATATAATATAATATAATATGATCACTTCTTTGAAATCTTAGTTTATTTATGTTACTGTGACAAGTTAATAGTTATTATATATTTTACATTTGTAATATGTTTTTTTTTTTTATTTATAGTCGACTTTGTTATCATGGTGCATGTTTTGAATTATAAAATTGAGTTGATCATGTTGTGTATATGTAATAATATATACATATATAATGCATTATGGTAAAATAATTATTATTATTATTTATTTATTTATTTTTTCTTTTTTGTAAAATTTGCACACTTTCTGGCTATGAAATGTTTGATGAGAAGATCGTACAAAATACTTTTACTGTGATATGGATATCCATGTTTGTGAATTATAAGTTATACATTATTATATTCAGTTTGGTGTTTTTTCTTTTGACTATATATAATCCAACAATTTTTCCTTTAGAATACATAAGTAAAGCTTTCATATTGCAACCTTGAACAGACCGGGCCGGTCACCTGTGACTGAAAACGAGTTTTAAAGTCTTCGCATCAGAAAATAGTGTCAATAACATATCCCCCTTCCCATACTCTTTCATCAACCATCCTACCATAGGCCAGAATGATAAAAAGTTTTTTTTTTTTTAATTTAATGTATTTTTGAATACATTAAAAAACTTTATTTTTATTGTTTCACCTTAAAAACCCTTTTAAGCAGATATTCATAAAACAGTCAATATTAATAAATAAAAAGTGCATAAGTGCATTGACTAATTTTAAAAATGACTAAAAAGTACTTGGGTCACTTGTGACCAGCATTGTTTGTTTCATTAAGTTTATAGCCTTGCCTGTCAAGGGTTAATAGACAAAAAGACACTAGCAACATTTTAGACAAATGTTCAGGAACTCTTAAAAAAAAAAAATTTGAAAAATCTAATATTCTATGACCACAGTGAAAACTTTTAGAATAAAAATGACTTATTTCTAATGAAGTAGTCACACATTTTAATTATTGATAAAGCTGATTTTTCTGAATTTTTTAAGTAAAAATGTAATTTTGGTAAAAGTATCGCTTACGCCTTTGTGATACCTTTTATGGTACCTTTTATGATACCTTTTATGGTAGCCACTCGGCAGCGCTTCTTAGCAGCGCTGCTGATGGATAAACATTAGTTTATATAGATGGTTTCACCCACCACCCCGGCCACTAATTTAAAACGCCCCAGACGTATCAGTGGCTGGCTTCGCCGCAGAACGCGGCGTCTAAAAGTCGCGCTTCTTGTAACAGAACGTATTTTTAGATTGGGGGTTTCACACGTGACTGCAATCGCGCGACTATTTTTGCAGCGCGTTAGTAGCGCGATTAATCCGTGATGTTTGATCAAATATTGTCTACCGACGCACGTTAGCAGCACCACTAACGTGCTTCTAAAAATTTTGGTAGCGCCACCAACGCGCTTCTAAAAATATTAGTGGCACCAGGGCCGTATTAACCATTAGGCACTGTAGGCACTGTGCCTAGGGCCTACAACGTACGGAGGGCCTACGAAGGACGGTTAAATTTAAAAAAAAATAATAAACATTATAAAACCAAGATCTTTTGCGTCACTCAAAATCTAAAAACAGTCTAAAATATATAATCAAATTGTTTACATGAGCGCAATACCTATATTGTTTAGACGACGATAGCTTTGCGATGGCCATGCGATACGGAAATTATTATAAGAGTATATTATTACATTATTACAGTATATCACACCTGAATTTGAAACAAATGTACGCGATAAATTTGAAATACAAACAGTTTTTGTTATGATAGATTCCTTAATTGTGGAAATTAAAAACCGAAAAGAAGCATACACAAAATTAAATGAAGGGTTTAGTTGTTTAACTGATGACAAATTAACCAAAAGTGAAATCGAAATAAAAGCGACTAATTTAGTTCAGGTACCTATATCCAATAGATCTGGAAAATGATTTTGTAGCAAAATTCTAATTTTTGTAAATTTTCGTGAACCGGCCATGGCTGTAAGTGACATGCTTCAAAAACAAATTGAAAAAAATTAATGAAAAGTTTTCCAAATTTCAATATTGCTTTTAAAATTTATTTAGCGATAGTTGGATCTTCTTACGGAGGTGAACGGTCATTTTCTGTGTTAAAAAGAATTAAAAATTGGCAAAGATCTATCAGTCAAGGAAAATTATCATCTCTAGCACTGTTGTCAAAAGAGTCAGAACTATTGAGAGAAATTAGAAAAGATGATATCATTGACGAATTCGCTAACGCAAAATGCCGAAAAAAAAAATGTAATCTAGATATGTTAGTGCTCATTAATTTTATTTATTTGATAAAATTAAATATTTGATAATTCCATTGTAAACTCATGACGCTGTATTAATTTAAAATAATATAAAATAATAATATTCAAAAGTGGGCCGTTATGAAATTCAATTTTTTCAATGCCTAGGGCCTACGGATGGCTTGATTCGGCCCTGAGTGGCACCACTTACGCGCTTCTAAAAAAATATGCAGCGCCACTGACGTGCTGCTAAGAAGCGCTGCCGAGTGGCTACGTGTGAAGGAGCCCTATGGGTACACGTACATGTCACGGACTAAGATAGTCTAAGATACTATGACTATCTTAGTCCATGGTACATGTTATACAATAATAAAATAAACAAGCAGTCAAGAGTTGCGCGCAACACACTAACTATGGTTTTGATTTTTGTAGTTGTATTAAAGTGAAACTTCTGGTTAAATCCCGAATCGTATATATTGTGGACAATACATAGTGTAAAGAATGATCCTTTATGTTCACATGAAGAGGCCAAAGACTCATCTCTTACCAGTGGCGGATCTGAACTTTATTTAAGAGGGGGGGACGAATCGGTATCATGGATTGTTAACTAACAAGAACGTATCTGAAAACGATTTTATAGTTTTTTTGATGTTATAGTTATCAGTTATTACCATAGATTAAAGATAAGTTATTACTATGAGTTATGAATTTCATATTCATTTTATCATACGGCATTATATAGTTCAGGGCGTCTATTTTTGAACCTGATCTAAAATTCTGATCGAATGATTCGTGTACTAATCATTAGGTTACTGATTTTCGATCACCAACAAAAATCTGTATTTTTGAACGGTAATCTAATAAAGATAAACGAATAATTAGTATACGAATAACCGATGAATAAAATAACACAAATTATGTTGGTAACACTATAATTTCGACGCGCGTTTTTATAAAAATCCATAGATAATATATATTTTGGAACATTTTTAACTCTATGGCTGAAAATTATATTGCCAATATCATAGATTCATACGATTTTTTCACGAATTAATTATGATTTATGCTGCATAATTTATGCAGTTTATCACTTAATATTTATTTATTTCATAAAAATATATACTAATATATACTCATATAAGCTATGAGTCAAGTTATTGGAAAGCGCCCAAAGGGCAAAAATATTAGTGAAGAGCAAAAGAAAATTTTAGTAGAATGGGTCACGAATCACCCACAACTAAACACTAAAAAATTTTCCTCAAATTTCACTTTAAAAGACTCACAAAACTTATGGGAAGAAGTATCTATTAAGCTGAATTCTTGTGTTGGTGCCACTAAAACGTGGAAGCTCTGGAGAAAGGTAAAATTCAAAAGTTAATAATTTGTTTCCTAATAGTCTTCAATACTATACTATAATGTATTATTTAATTAGTGCTACAATGACATAAAATGGATGACAAAAGGAAAAGTGCCATCTAAATCATCTTATAATAAAACAGGAGGAGGTGAAAAACCAGATGATGAGCATCTGACGGAAGTCGAAAATTCTGTTTTAAGACTTATTGGTTCAACTGCTATTCATGGACATGAAGAAGTAATGGAAGCAGATGTATCATTCATTTTTATAAACAATGATAATCAAAACAGTCATGAGAATATTGATTTGAATTTACCATTAGAGAATATTGAGTCAGTATTATAAACTATAGAAATGAATAATAGTTTTTATTTTAAACAAATATTTTTGCTAATTCTATTTTAGAGAATTTAATAACATTCCGGGTATGGTGTGGACTGAAAATACATCACAGAATAAAGAATTAAGTTTCATAGAAAAGCAGCAAACACATACATATATAGACAGCAGGTATTTCTTAAATAATATGTATTTTAATATATTAATTGGTAAAATAAATATAAATTTTGATAAGTGTACCATTTTTTTTTTTTATATAGTGACAAGAAAACCTTGAAAAAAAAGCAAAGGTTAGAAAATCAGTGTGAAGCTACAACACACCTAGGTACAGTTAGTGAGAATTTGGTTAAAATAAAACAAGATTACTATGAACGAAAACTCAAACTCAAAGAAAAAGAAATTGAGAACACTCAAAAATATTACTCTGACAGTTTGGCAGTTCAAAATAAGTTGACCGATGTTTTAAATAACATACTTATGCATATAACTAAAAAAGATATTTAATATGTTATTCATATGACGTATATTTATTTCGATATCAAACTAAGAGATTTAATTGTTAAAATGTAACTATAATTAATTAATTTTTTTTTTTTTACTTAAGTATCAATTTTTCATTAAATTATGCATTAAATTAAATTAAACTGACAATGTTAAATAACATAATGTAGTTGTTTTATCTTTTTAATATCTATAAAAATTTTCAAAATTATGCATTAAAATATCGTTGTATAATTTGTCTCTGCATTTCACGACCAGCTACTAATTGTGGGTTAACGGTTCTCATTTGTTCGTCATTTACGTTATTATTGTTTTCAAATAATCCTAGATCTTCATCTTCAATATTTAGGTCATCAAATATAGGTTCGATGACATTATTTTCGATACATATATTATGCAATATGACACACGCATTGATTATTTTAGATGCTTTTACAGGACTATAGTGTAATACTCTGTGTTTCAATAGACAGGCTAAAATTAAAGAAATAATTTAATGTTTTTAAAATAATTTAGTTAATAAAGTTAATTATAGTAGGTATTTATTTACCGAATCGCATTTTTAAAACACCATTACATCTCTCTATTAATGACCTCGTCTTTAAAACCATTTATTAAAATTTTCGTCTGGTGTATTAGGTTGAGGATCGTGAAGTGGAGTTATCATCCACGGTCTTAAAGCATACCCAGAATCCGCTGTAACGATGTAAACCACACTATTAAACTATAGGGCTAAATCAAATCAGTTCCACTGCATACAAAAAACATAGCATCCATATAACCATTATTATTTTATTTTATCGACGTTTACCTAACATCCAATATGAACGGAAACCATTAGTATGAAGCTGTTGCATGGTATTGGAAATATTACTCCTATTCCAAATATAAGAATCATTTGTACTTCCCGATATCTAGCGTTAACATTAATTATTTTCATGTCTGAATCACATATCTAATACTAATAACACATATTTTCTATAATATATTGTATTATACAAAAATTATGTATATACGAGTATATTATAC